>JARDYJ010000003.1:76292885-76797885 GCA_029215755.1 Spea hammondii | reverse complement strand
AGGAATCGGATTCCCAATGAAACATGAATCGAATTAATCACACTTTAGCTAGTTAGCGTTTATATATATCATCTTAGTGTGTGTTATACATATAGGTGCTAACACTATCAGAACTGTAAGAGATGAATTTTACCAAGCCATTCGTGGTCTCTTTTCTGCATAGACTTAATTTGTAAACCAAGAGAACACATAAGTAATTTAGATATGTGTTACCAGCATACAAGAAATACAATGTGCTTCTTAAGTTTGAGTTGTAAGGAAGAACATTATATGTTTAGAACATTATACATGTAGCATCATATATAGTTGGTCCTGTATAATGTGCAGTTAAATCACTAGGATTTCTTGAATATCATCTCATTGACTTAAAACCTTAAGGGAGAAGATAGTTTTACCCAGAAGGGTTTTCTGTTTAACACACTTGCTATAACATTTACAACCAAATTACCCTCTCAATTACTATCTATCTATCTATCTATCTATCTATCTATCTATCTATCTATCTATCTATCTATCTATCTACCTACCTATCTATCTATATACATGTATATATGTTTTTATTTCACTTATTTTTTTAGGTACAATTTTAAGAAACGCACATTTTTACCTAGTGCAATATATATATTTTTCTCCCAAATATGTGTCCCGGTTTTGTAAATACTTTGTACATCAAGGATTTTAATCTATTTTGGTAGTCACAAGGCCAGTATTAAAAGACATGCATCACTGTTTAGTGATGTCCGGATCATGAACGAATCGTTCATTTGATCCGGTTCTTTTTAGTGATCCGGATGAGTCGGTTCACTAGACTGAACGATTCGTTTGTAACGGTTCAGTCTGTGAATCATGCAGCTGTAACCTGATCCTAGAGCTGTGAGTCATCTGCAGAGCACTCAGACACAGACTCTGGGGTCAGGTTACAGCTCATTAATTCACACAGGAACGATGACTCTTAGAGTCAGAGAGTCGTTCAAAGAGTCGAATGATCCGAAGAGTCGAATGATCCGAAGAGTCGAATGATCCGAAGAGTCGAATGATCCGAAGAGTCGAATGATCCGAAGAGTCGAATGATTCGAATCTTACAGGGATCCGGATCTTACAAGGATCCGAATCTTACAGAGATTCGAATCATTCAGAGAATATCACTGATACCATACTTTTATAAATAAATACATTAATAATGTTCACACTGCCCCCAGGATTTAGATTCCCCTGAGTTTGCCCCCCCTTTACCTATAACTGCACCTACAGTTAACTTTATTAAATTAATTAAATTAACCCTCAGTCATCAGCATAAAATTAACCCTTATACCCCATCAACCATAACTGCCCCTGAAATTAACCGTAAAGATCCCATTAACCATAACGGCCCCTGAAATTAACCCTAAAGACCCCATTAACCATAACGGCCCCAGAAATTAACCCTAAATACTCCATTAACCATAACTGCCCCTAAATTAATTGCATGTACTCCAGATAAATTACCTAATAAATTGGTATGGTTGATGGGGTCTTTAGTGTTAATTTGGGGGCAGTTATGCTTAATGGGGTGTTTAGGGATAATTTAGGGGCAGTTATGCTTAATGGGGTCTTTAGTGTTAATTTAGGGGCAGTTATGCTTAATGAGGTGTTTAGGGTTAATTTGGGGGCAGTTATGCTTAATGGGTCTTTAGTGTTAATTTAGGGGCAGTTATGCTTAATGAGGTGTTTAGGGTTAATTTGGGGGTAGTTATGCTTAATGGGGTCTTTAGTGTTAATTTAGGGGCAGTTATGCTTAATGAGGTGTTTAGGGTTAATTTGGGGGCAGTTATGCTTAATGGGGTCTTTAGTGTTAATTTAGGGGCATTTATGCTTAATGAGGTGTTTAGGGTTAATTTGGGGGCAGTTATGGTTAATGGGGTGTTAAGGGTTAATTTTAGGGGCAGTCATGGTTGATGGGGTGTTAAGGGTTAATTTTAGGGGCAGACATGGTTGATGGGGTGTTTAGGGTTAATTTAATGGTGAGGGTTAATTTAATTAATTTAATAAAGTTAACTTAAGGTGCAGTTGCAGGTAAAGGGGAATGTAAATCCTGGGGGCAGTGATTATTAATGTATTATTTATAACAGTATGGTGACATTCTCTGAATGATTAGAATGCCAATGAAGGCAGAGAGTCGTTCAAAGATCCGGATCACTGTAAGATTCGGATCCCTGTAAGATCCGAATCTTTGAACGACTCTCTGCCTTCATTGACATCACTGGAGGCAGGGGGGAGGATTCATAATGAAAGGGGCGGGGCCAATCGTTAGTGTGCCTGCACGGAGTTACTGGAAAACAGTAACTCCGTGCAGACACACTGAGTGATCCGAAGATCCGGATCATGAATCGGATCATTTCAGTGAACGAATCGAAATGATCCGATTCACTTTAATGATCCGAACTTCCCATCACTATCACTGTTTCCAAACTACATTTTTTTATTTCATATTTGGTTTGTTGTGATTGCATCCTTCATAGCACTCAATTATTCCAAAAGTGGCCCCAGAAAATTATATCTTTCTAAAAAAGCAAACAACCTTGACCATTTCCTAAAGGTTATTCTACCACTTTTAATATATCCATTTCCTCACCATTCTAAATATCTGGTAAAAAAAAGTGTATTTTTCACACATTCCCAATTTTGCTTAGGAGATCTTCAACAAGATAGGTGCTAAAAATGATGAAAAAAAATATGTTCAGCAACAGGGGTTCTTATTTTTAACACTTTATTATTAAATATATTTTCACCTTTTTGCACTGTTGTTTCAGAGAGCATGCAGACTAGATGCATGTCTAATAGTAAGTAATCATTTTGGAATTTAAGAATGTCCTTTTCAGCCAATGATTAAAAATTGAAGAGGATTAAATTGCATTACGGGTTGAAGTACAGTAATAGAAGGAGTCATGCTTTGAGGAAGATTGTCGATGGCAGCAAAGGTGAGGGTTGAATTATGGAGCAGACATGTTGGTTTAACATGTTGGCTGGATTAACTTCATGGAATTGTTATTACAGTGGGTACAAGCATTAAAATAATAAAAACAGATAAATACGTTTTTTTTAATAATAATTAAAAAAAATACAGACAAAGTGTTTTTGTGACCTAGACACAGTGCTTTAGTTCCCAAGGAGATCTATGATCAAGAAGTACCAGCAGATATCAGTTATGACAGGAAATGCTCCTGAGTGAATTGCTATTGAGTAATAGCTGACAGATAAAAGCTCATACATTTATTTCATCAGAAACTCATCCATTGGGATGCCAGGTATACCTGCAAATGGACAACTAACAGACTGCACAACACACAGCCTGGCGTGCATTTTTATGATTACAAATCAGTTTTCTTTGACGGAGCCCATTTTTCACTGCAGCGTCTTGAACTCCCTGCTGGTCCTGCCAAATGTTATAACTTCATCAGCTCATGTGGGAATACGGTTTCCAAAAGAGCCTTTTGCTGAACCAGGGTATTACTTTTAAAACAAGCACTGCATACAACATATTACGATATCACACTCACAAACATATATATTACAGAAAAAACAGGAAATATATATATATTGTGATCACTCCCTCTAGATTGTAAGCTCGTTAGAACAGGGCCCTCCTTTCCTGTTTGTGTAAATCAGTTTTTTTATGTTCTGTACTCCTTGGTATGTCCTGTTTATCCATTGTACAGAGCTGCGGAATATGATGGCACTATATAATACAAATAATAATGATGATTGAACACACCTGTGGGATGCCTTTTTAAGACCACCAGAATGCTCCTCTAGTCTATTAATTTCACTGGAACAGAAGTGTTGTTAAAACAGTTTATTTACATGTAGCAGAATTTTTACAGAGGTAAAAACATAAACAAAAAAACACTGTAACAGCTTTCTGTAAAAGCTTTCTTAGGTGTTCTGTAAAAGCTTTCTTAGGTGTTCTGGTGCCCTGTGCGGACTACTCCCCCCCCCCATCCCAAAAAAAGAAAGGAAAAATCTTGTCACAAAACTCCCCTTTCTCACTATCTATCCCCTTTCTCCCTTTATCACTATCTACCACCTCTGCCCCTCTGCCTTCCCCCCTCTGCCCCATCTCACTGCCCCCCCACTCTGCCCCTTCTCACTGCCTTCCCCTCCCCTGCCGTGGGAGCGGGAGGCATCCGTCATCCTGCTCTGCCGCGGTGCACACTTCACAGCTGAGCGCCGGAATATGACATCATATTTCTGGGCTCAGCATGAAACGCCGGCACCGCGACGGAGTCACGGAGAGTGAGGGGCGCCGAGCGGTTGCTAAAAACTTCACAAGGGACCGCTCAGCACCCCTGCCCGGGACTTATTAAAACATTGTTTTTTTTTGTTGTTTTAACTTTATTTAACATCCTCCATGTTAAATAAAGTTAAAAAGAAAAACAAAACCAAAAAAACCTGATGTTTTAATTTAAGTCCCGGGCAGGCACCCCTGTTACCGCACAGGTCGCACACCCCTAAGGCCGGCCCTGGGCCTCACATCCTGGGGGGGTGGTTGTACATCCAGGCTGGTGTCTACAGGATGATCCTGCTTAGTTGAGAGTTAGGGGAGATTCCTCCAATTGTTTGAGAGAGTGTGCTTGGAGTCTCTGGGAGGACATAATAATGAATTCAGATTTACTGAGAAAGAGAAGCATTTTTGCACCTGTCTTTCTCTACCAATGTATCTGCATTATTCTAGCCTCTCTGTGGACATCAGTCTATTGGGGAAGAGGGTGTGCCTGGAGGTTTTTGTGGGAGTTCACCAGAAGGTCATGTCAGAAGAAGAAAGAAGACATGAGGAGCAGCGGATGTAGAAGAAAGACAGGAAGATGAAAGAGAAGAAGCAGAGTTGCGAGGAAAAAGACAGGGACGCAGAAGCAGTCAGCAGAGAAGCTAGGGAAAGATTTAGAAAGAGCGTGAGAGGGACTGAGAGTGTGAGCGAATGGGAATGTGAGTTTGAGAGAACGTGAGTGAGACTGTGAGAGAGGATGTAAGTGAGTAAAGAAACCTATACAATTCAAACAAAATGTGCAGCTCTTTACTACTTTTCATTATATTCGTACGAATTGAGCAAAATTTGCAAACTTCGTTAAAATTTAAGTTCATACTAATCTGAATACACAATGGGGGTTATCCATTTAGACCTTAGAAAAAGTAGTGAACCAGCATGGTTTACACCACTGTTTGGACTAATACTGTGGTTCAGCATATCCACAGTACTTTACGAGAACTGAGTTCCAGGCACCCAGTACATGTATCGAGGAGCCTAAAGTTCAATCTTGTAGGGTAATGCAACATTAAGTGGCTCCGCCTTTTTTTTGGTCCCATTTTGTTGTGGGTCCACCCTTACTGACCCCCAACTATAGGGGTAAGTAAGGTAAATTTTTGAGGAAAAGGTGACAAACCTATTAGACATCAGTTGAAATGGTCATGTAAGCTGAGTTGCTGGTCGATTCTGCCATAGGAGTCTGTCGGTCATCGCAGGTGTCAAGCTGGTAGTTGAACTGGTTGTTAAGTCGGTCAGTCCTATTGTGTTTAACAGTGTTTTTGCACTACTAAACTCCTCCTCAGGGGGTGAGTTTCAAAGATAAAGTCTAAGTGACAACTCATTTGTACATGTATATGCAAGATTCTATGTTATACAATGCAACCCAACTTACATTTGGTGTTTGTCAAATTGCATTGAGACAAGTGTAGTTGAGTTAGCACTTGTGCATATACAATTTGAACATTTTGTCTATTTGTTTGGACATTTTGTTTGTACTTGTGTATGCATGAAGGTTTGAACTTATACTACATGCAATGAGACAGCTAATAGGAGGGAATCCAGATGCTACAAACATGACATGTTGGTTGAGATACTTGAAATAGTACAAGGATGGCTTTATATGTTTTCCAAATTGGGGGTAATGTGTATCTTTAAAGGCACATTTAACAAAAAATAAACATTCAAAACCGAGAGATATTATCATACGATTTTCCTCATTCTATATGCGTCAAAGAATCCTGAACATTTCAAATGTCTATACCCCAAAACTAGAAAAATTTAAACATATTTTTTTCTTTCAGGATCTCTCAATGGCCACTAGGCAAAAAAGAAGAAGTTTTCAAGAGATAACTAAAACCTTGAGGGATAGGAATATCAGATATAAATGGGGTTTCCCAGTTAAATTGATTATAAGATTAGATAATCAGGAAATTAGGTTGACATCTATGGAAGAAGCAAGGCAATGGCTAACTGATAACTCAAAATAGGCATCAAGCATGGGTAGTAATGATGATGTGAAGAATGTTTTTTTTATTTTTTTTTATTTTTTTTTTCCTATATAGATAGTAATATTTAGATAATGCACACATAGATTAACACATATTTATATAGTCTATAGATCTGTTGGTGGAACTTGGTGAATTGACCTTAGTGGGTCATATCATTGGATTATGTTAGAAAAATGTATTAAATATAATTAGGCACTTGTTAAAACACATATATTTATATACACAAAAACACAAATATTTAATGAATTATTATTGATTAAGATAACCTTATTAATTTTTTATTAACACCGATAGTATCATAAGGATATTGCATTAATTCTTTTTTCTTTTTTTTTCACATATATAGATAGTAACATATGGATAATGCACATATAGATAAAAATATATTTACACTAAGTCCTTAGATCAGAGGGTGGAACTTGGTGAATTGACTTCACTGGGTCATATTATTAGATTGCATTAGGAAAATTTATTAAATATAATTATGCACATGTTAAAATATATACTATATAATTAAACAAAAACATATATTGAATTATCACTGAATACTTAAGAGATAATTTTATTAATTTCTTATTAACATTGATAGATAGCACCATAGGGACAGCGTAACAATTATTTTATTTTTTTTTTTTTTTTTTCCCCCTCTTCCTCCCTTTACCTCCGCTCGCGCCGAATCCTCACTTCTAAATAGACGTACTATGATATCGGAGAATATAAGTATATATCTTCGATTATTACATAGTACTTTGAAGTCTATTAATGAATGTCTGTGTGTTATGAATGGGTATGAATGGGAGAAATATAGATTGTGGAGCCTCAATTCTTTTGTAAGAGAGATATGTAGTTACTATTTATGAAGGATTTGATGAAGATTATTACGTTAAATGTACAGGGACTTAACTCCTCACAAAAGAGGCATTCTCTATATAATTATCTGATTAACGAACATATTGATATCTGCTGTTTACAGGAAACACATCTGATTAATAAGGATATACATAGATTAACTAATAAAAGATATTCATTGATAGAATTCTCTTCTTTATCTCATAAAAAGAAAAGAGGGGTCGCTATAATTGTATCTAACAATATTAAGGTTGAGACTATCTATACACATAAGGATACGGACGCTAGATTTGCTTTTATTGTATGTAAATTGGATGATAGGTTATTTTCTATACTTAATATCTATGCACCTAATTCAAAACAGACTCATTTTATTAATGGTACTCTACAGACAATACAAAAATATATACAAGGTACTTTTCTATGCTTAGGCGATTTTAATTGTGTAATAGACCCTGAAATAGATAGGAGAAGTAAAAATTATATGAATAATTATAAACAAGATACCCTCTCAAGAATGCTAAGAGATATATTAGGAAAATTTCAATTATATGATGTTTGGAGGACTATTAGACCAAATGATATAGATTTTTCCTTTTTTTCATATAGACACAAATGCTTCTCAAGGATAGATATGATATTGACCAATGCTGAAACATTAAAAGATTGTAAAAACATTACTATAAATAATATTGTTTGGTCGGACCATGATTCTGTTTGTCTAGAAATTAATAAGAAATATAGACCGAGTCCCCGACCATGGAGATTAGCAGATACATTTTTTACATCTAAAGAGTCATGCGAATATCTGCTACAGAAGTCCGAACAATATTTTTTAGAAAATCTGACTGATGAAGTGAGCTTAGGAAATGTCTGGGGAGCATATAAGTGTGTGATGAGAGGATTAATAATCCAAAAGACTGCACAATTAAGAACTAAAAATAAGAATAAATTATCAGACCTGTATATTTCTCTAAGCAATTTAAAAAGAAAATGTAAGGAATCTCCTGATAATGTATCTATAATGAATATGAAGAAAATTGAACAGGAAATTAAAGAAGAGCTCATCTCTAAAGCTAACTATAATATAACTAAAATGAAGCAAAAATTTTATTATGTAGGGAATAGAGCAGATAAAATGCTCTCAAATCAATTAAAAAAACGTAACTTAAGAGCTAGAATATTAAAAATTAAAGATGGAAATAATTATGTATATAGTCCTGAGGAGATTGCCCGGGCTTTTGCCTCTTTTTACTCATCTTTATATAATATACCTAATCAGATCCAGGATAAAGACATTATTAGGGAATATCTTTCAACTATTAGACTACCAAAAATACTTGAGAATCAAATGGAATTCTTAGACGCGCAATTTAAAGAATATGAGGTGTATAGAGCAATAAAGGCATTAAAGAACAATAAAGCGCCCGGACCGGACGGATTTACAGCCTTATTTTATAAAAAACTTATAAAACAAATAGTACCTCAATTAACTAATACTTTTAATGAAATAAAGTTTAACAAATGTTTTCCAAATGGTATGCTAGAAGCATCCATTATCCCTATTTTAAAACCTGGAAAAGATAATACATTAATATCCAATTACAGACCGATATCTCTAATTAACACAGATACGAAAATATACTCAGCTATTCTTGCTGAACGCTTGAAGACTGTAATTCCACAGTTAATAGATAGAGACCAGACCGGGTTTGTAAAAGGAAGACAATCAAATGATAATACTCGTAAAATTATAGATATAGTAGAATACGTAACATCAAATAAAGTTCCAGCAGTTTTCCTTGCCCTTGATGCCGAAAAAGCGTTTGATAGGGTCAATTGGTGCTTTATGGAAGAATCTCTGTGGAAATTTGGCTTTGGAGAAGGGTTTATAGATTCAGTTATGTCTCTTTATACAAAACCTACTGCAAGAGTGATAGGCCAAGGATTTACTTCGCAATGGTTTGATATCTATAATGGTACTAGGCAAGGTTGCCCCCTAGCACCTCTATTATACATACTTACAATTGAATCTCTTGCAACCAGAATTAGGAATCATAGAGATATACAGGGAATTAAAATAGGTGATATGGAAAATAAAATTAGTCTTTATGCAGATGATGTCTTGATTTCTTTATATGATCCAGTGAAAACCCTAAAAATATTAATGGGAGAAATCCTAACTTATAGTAGACTATCTAATTATAAACTTAATACAACCAAGACTCAAGCTACGATGGTAGATATTTCAGAACCTATTAGAATTCAATTGGAGGAAGAATACGATTTTGTCTGGGGAGTTGATAAAATAGAATATTTAGGAATTATAATTCCAATTAAAATTTGTAATATTATTGAGAATAATTATAATACATTACGAGATGAATTACTGAAGCATATTTCGGATTGGAAGGGATTATTTGTATCTTGGTTAGGGAGAATGAATATTGTTAGATCGTATATAATCCCTAAATGGCTATACATACTTAAGATGATACCAGTTAGGCTTCCGATGCCTTGGATACAAATATTCCAACAGAATATAGAAAGATTTATATGGGCGGGGAAAAAACCTAGAATTTCAAAAAAAATTCTATATGCGAGTAAAAGAAATGGCGGTTTTAATGTCCCAAATCTGGGGAGATATGTACAAGCCAGTATGTTAACCCACACTTTAAAATTACAATATAAATATAGTCATAATGAAACATGGTTTCAAATAGAACAAGAAATAACTGGAATGACTAACCTAGAATGCCTTTTATGGCAACGCTATGATAGATCAATTAAAGTGACAAAAGATCTCCCTATTACAATCAAGAGTACAATGGAATTCTGGAATGCATTTAAACGTGGTATAGGCATGAAAAATAAAATCACACCCTTAGCTCCATTAGAAATACTTCAAGTTAATATTCCTCAGTTGAGTCTTAGAAATTGGAGTGGGTTTAGAAATAAACGTATAAAAGATATATTACTCTTAAAGGGCCTAAAATCGCCCCAACAACTCTCTGACGAGTTTAACATTGATGAGACCGAATTTTATAATGTAATAAGAATTGGATATTATATAAGGTCAAATCTATACTTTGGTAATACATCTAAAATATGTTCTCAGTTCAATGAATTATTCTCTCTTGAATTAATACCCAGGTGCTTAAAGAGATGTTATATACTAATCAAGGAAATGGAGTCTCCAATTCGTATTAATGCAATGTATATGTGGCACCAGGATCTTAATATTCAACCGGACAAAATTCAATGGATAAATAGTCTATTAGAAATAAACAAAATTTTCCATTGTCTAAATATTATTGAAACACATTATAAAATTATGTTTCGATGGTACTTGGTTCCAACTAAATTAGCTAAATATCACCAAAAATACTCTCCAATATGTTGGAGATGTAATAAGGAACAAGGAACTTTTAGGCATATATGGTGGGATTGTATACAGATTGTAGAATCGTGGAAGGATTTATCTGTATTAATATCTACAATTATTGGAAATTATATTAATTTGACACCAGATAAAGCACTACTGCATTTAGGTATGACTAACATAACAATTAATCAAAGATCCCTAGTAATACAGTGCCTTATGGCAATGAAAATAAATATAGCGAGGAAGTGGCAACAAACAACTACAATATCTATTGAATCTGTTATTAATCAAATAAAGTATCAGTACTTAATGGAAAAAGGCTTTTTTCAAACACAACAGAGAATGCATAAGTTTAAGAAGATTTGGAAACCCTGGTTAAATAAATATCCTACTACATAAATATATAAAAACAGAATTGTTAAGAATAAAAAAGAATTAGTAACAGAAATGTATTAGATTGAAATATTATGAATTTTGAGCTCCTTTCGGGTATGATTGGTGGGTATGTTGATGTGATTGGGAGGCCTAAAGACTATTTAATTATTTAGGCCTTTTTTAGCTATTAAGTGTTGCCATGACTTCTATGTATATTTATATATATGTGTATGTATATATGTATATATATATATATATATGTGCTGAATAGTGACTATAAATGTACAGTGTGCGGTTAGAGAAATGAGTCACGGTGTCACATTTCTGTATATTACTTATGTCAGTTTGTTTACATTTGTGATATAATAAAGTTTAAAAAAAAATAAATAAATAAAAAAAAAAAAAATAAATAAAGTTAAAAAGAAAAACAAAACCAAAAAAACCCGATGTTTTAATTTAAGTCCCGGGCAGGCACCCCTGTTACCGCACAGGTCGCACACCCCTAAGGCCGGCCCTGGGCCTCACATCCTGGGGGGGTGGTTGTACATCCAGGCTGGTGTCTACAGGATGATCCTGCTTAGTTGAGAGTTAGGGGAGATTCCTCCAATTGTTTGAGAGAGTGTGCTTGGAGTCTCTGGGAGGACATAATAATGAATTCAGATTTACTGAGAAAGAGAAGCATTTTTGCACCTGTCTTTCTCTACCAATGTATCTGCATTATTCTAGCCTCTCTGTGGACATCAGTCTATTGGGGAAGAGGGTGTGCCTGGAGGTTTTTGTGGGAGTTCACCAGAAGGTCATGTCAGAAGAAGAAAGAAGACATGAGGAGCAGCGGATGTAGAAGAAAGACAGGAAGATGAAAGAGAAGAAGCAGAGTTGCGAGGAAAAAGACAGGGACGCAGAAGCAGTCAGCAGAGAAGCTAGGGAAAGATTTAGAAAGAGCGTGAGAGGGACTGAGAGTGTGAGCGAATGGGAATGTGAGTTTGAGAGAACGTGAGTGAGACTGTGAGAGAGGATGTAAGTGAGTAAAGAAACCTATACAATTCAAACAAAATGTGCAGCTCTTTACTACTTTTCATTATATTCGTACGAATTGAGCAAAATTTGCAAACTTCGTTAAAATTTAAGTTCATACTAATCTGAATACACAATGGGGGTTATCCATTTAGACCTTAGAAAAAGTAGTGAACCAGCATGGTTTACACCACTGTTTGGACTAATACTGTGGTTCAGCATATCCACAGTACTTTACGAGAACTGAGTTCCAGGCACCCAGTACATGTATCGAGGAGCCTAAAGTTCAATCTTGTAGGGTAATGCAACATTAAGTGGCTCCGCCTTTTTTTTGGTCCCATTTTGTTGTGGGTCCACCCTTACTGACCCCCAACTATAGGGGTAAGTAAGGTAAATTTTTGAGGAAAAGGTGACAAACCTATTAGACATCAGTTGAAATGGTCATGTAAGCTGAGTTGCTGGTCGATTCTGCCATAGGAGTCTGTCGGTCATCGCAGGTGTCAAGCTGGTAGTTGAACTGGTTGTTAAGTCGGTCAGTCCTATTGTGTTTAACAGTGTTTTTGCACTACTAAACTCCTCCTCAGGGGGTGAGTTTCAAAGATAAAGTCTAAGTGACAACTCATTTGTACATGTATATGCAAGATTCTATGTTATACAATGCAACCCAACTTACATTTGGTGTTTGTCAAATTGCATTGAGACAAGTGTAGTTGAGTTAGCACTTGTGCATATACAATTTGAACATTTTGTCTATTTGTTTGGACATTTTGTTTGTACTTGTGTATGCATGAAGGTTTGAACTTATACTACATGCAATGAGACAGCTAATAGGAGGGAATCCAGATGCTACAAACATGACATGTTGGTTGAGATACTTGAAATAGTACAAGGATGGCTTTATATGTTTTCCAAATTGGGGGTAATGTGTATCTTTAAAGGCACATTTAACAAAAAATAAACATTCCGCTTGCATCTAAAAGTTTGAAATTATTGAATATAAGTTTGTAGATAATATTTCTTTTACCAGTTGGGAATAAAGGTGCTTAAGGCAACTAATGTTATAATGAGAGAATTGAAGCCGTTAAGATTATGCCTTAACTTTTACAGATCCATTTTAATGGCATTAAGAAGTCAATTCTCTATATCACAATTATATTGACCATTTCTGAAATAAAGCATGGAGTTGAAATACACTGCATAAAAAGCACTGATTTGGGGAACATAGCTAATTCAAACTTGTAATAACAGTTGAAATCCAGAAACCATTATTCTAGGCTTAATCTATGGGGAAGAAAAAAGGGGGGTATTTTGCTAATCTTATTATGTTCGTATGATTTATATCAGGGTGCATACTTAATAGGCATGAGCACACTGGAGATATATGTTGTAATTAAAATTATGGCTGCATAGCATTGTAATAAAAATAATTTTGCTCAAAGCTAGGGTTGATTTTCAGCAGGGTCGTACATTTTGACAGCCTCGTAACTTTTAGGGACACTGACAATTTTTGCATTGTCTTTCCCTCTAATCTAGAGAGAGCGTTCTATGTGCAAATTAGCCTATATGGGACCCCAGGAACAAGGAACATGTGCCTGAACAGGGCTGAGAAATGGCCCAAATAATGTGATAATATATATATATATTTTTTTAATTAACAGTCTAATGTCAAAGACCCCCTCGTCTATTGAACAATGCATATTACTTGATGAGTACTTTAAGATGCATTCTTCCAAAAAGAATATATATATATATATATATATATATATATATATATATATATATATATATAAATGTTGCACTTACCTGACACACAAGAGGCTGTCCTGTAACAATAGTGTTACTTTTCCATGATCCAACTATTGTTGCCACTGATTTGCTGCTTGAAGGAGTCAGTCAGTGACAGGAAAGTGCTGCCATTGAAATCAATGGCAGCACTTTCCACCCATGCGCACACGGATCTGAACAGTCCCCTGCATGCAGCGTTCTCCAAGCTGATGCTGGTATTTAGTTGGAGACTGGAAAGGGGCAAATGCATATGCAGGGATTTTGCAGATTCCTACCATGCATTTGCAAAATGGACAACAGAAGAAATGTTAAGGGGTCATGCAGCTGTGATTTAAAGCGCAAAATACTAACCAAAATCACAAAAGGGCAATTAGAATGGCTGAAGTAGAATGTGAGAAATTTATAGCTAATGACAGCAAGACAAATCCCTATTTTTTAATGTTGATAACAAGCAACTAAGGAAAGAAACTGTTGGTCCACTGAAATCGGTCATAAGCCCACTGTTATTTGATGTCTTTATTACTGATCTTGCATATTACTGATATTGAATGCCATGTATCCATGTTTGCAAATGACACAAAGTTATATAAGCTAATACAGTCTGAACTAGACAGTGTTTAATGCCGGTCATCTGCTGCAAAGGCCAGTAAGAATATCAACCCCAGATTTGCGAGAGATTTCTCGCCAGATGCCGGCGCCCATCAAAAAATAAAAAAATTTCCAAGAGGGTCTCTACTGAGAACTCTGGGCACAGTTGAAAACAGGTACTGCATTCAACCATGCAAATCAGTAGAGCCCAGCTTTTTAATCACAATGTGATAAGTAAAATATATTAAAAATAGAAATTAAAAAACTGAAAAAAATATAAATAAAAAATGTAAAATGTGGTAACGTAAAAATAATTATCCAAAATGTAAAAAAAAAGTACAAAAAAGTGGTAAAATTAGCACTGTATCTTACCAAAAATCCTGACTTGGAAAGAGTTATAATACTAGCATTTGAAATACTCTGTGTTGTCTAGTTTAAACAAAATCTATGGTTTGATGGGGGTAAATTGAATTGGCCGGCTTTAGAGATGTCCCAAAGAGGACATGGGGCAGAAGAACCAGATGTCAAAATTCCAAGATGAAAAACTGAATTGCGCATTTCCCAAATGTGACGTTCTGGCCCCCCGAAATAACCTGACAAACCCATGCATGGGTAGTATCACTGTACTCTGGAGATGTTACTGAACACATATTGGGGTGTTGTTTTGAAGTGACATATACCAGAATCTGTAAATGTATACCTGAAGTATATTTTTTGTGAAAAAAACACAAAATAAAATACTACCACAAACTTTGACAAGGGCTGGTAGTAGGATTATTGCATGGAAAGTGTTAAAATACTCCAGGGTGTCTAGTTTTCAAAAATATATGAATTGGCTGGCTCTAACAATGTCCCAAATAGCACATGCGGACAGGATTGTCAGATTTGAACAATGGTTTTGAAATAGCAAAACGCTACTTGTATTTATTGCCCTGTAAACATTAAACATTGGAAAAACCTACAGAGATTGTACAATCAAATATGGGTTTAAATATGGGTTACATGTTTTTTTTTGTAAAATACAGGGGTATAATAATTGTTATTGTGTAATAATTGTTAACAGGGAAATAATTATTTTTAATTTGTTAATCCAGTAAAAAATCTAGCTTTAAACACAAGAAAAGCAAACACACACCACTGGTGTAAATGAATAAATAATACTTTCCCTAATTAGGCAGCACCACCCAAATAAGCGTTCCTCCAACGCTTAGTAATCTATACAACTCTTCCAAATGGGGTGCACATCCACATAGGGGAAAAAGAGATTTTTGACAAAAAATAGTGTAACTCTGTATGCAAATGAGGCTTAGCAGTATTGCAGGTAGGTAATGCACTCACATTTCCAAAGACATAAATGAGCTCATGTATGAATTGTTTGCTATAGTCATGTGATTTTATTTAAAGATGGAGATTCCATATTATTGGTGTATTTTGGTCATGTGACCACATTGAGGGGAGGGGACTATCGCTTATAAGGAAGCATATGGACACTTCAAAACTGAACCACTCTGGATTTGTTGAGTCATAAGGAAGGTGGTTATATGTTATATCTTCGGGCAAGGTACAAAAAAAAATCCTGTTTCATCTCCTGAGGAAGCCGGTTGTCCGGTGAAACGCGTTGAGAGAGAGGGATATATTGTGCCTTCCTGTGCCTGGTTTTACGCTGATTACCTTGTACACGCTTTTGTACATTTCATCTGTTGTAAGTGCAATACTTTACCTTATCCACACAACCGAGTGATACTGTGCCATTGTTGCTGTGTTTCTATATTTTTTAGCTACAAAGAATTAAAGAATATTTTATGATGAGCTCATTTATGTTCTTGGAAATGTGAGTGCATTACTTACCTGCAATACTGCTAAGCCTTATTTGCATACAGTGTTACACTATTTTGTGTCAAAAATCTCTTTTTCCCCTATGTGGATGTGCGCCCCATTTGGAAGAGTTGTATAGAAATCTAGCCTTGCAAGAGGAAAGAGTAGGAGGGGTGTTACTAAGAGCATGTTTTTAAAAAAGCACCAAGAGCATTCATTAGTATATTTGGAAATTCTCTAGTTGTGTCCCAAAATCTCTGAGTGAAGGGTTTATGGGTGTTTTTTTTCTCCTGACAGGGAGTTGTGTTTAGCTATAGTCGCTGCCTGCCATGCTCTGCCATCAAAGCTGAGAATTGGTGATCTTATTTTATTTCTTTTAAGGGGCTTATTGAACTTAATATACACCTTGCTATTGGGTTGTTTGCTGCTGTTACATTTATCAATTTGAAACAGTAACATGAATTATTTTGCTTTCTAGCCCAGAGTGCTTCATTGTTTGGCAGTAGGTAAGTTATTACCTGATTATTCAACAAACTTTTGCTTTAATTAGTTTTCTTTCTGCCCTTACTATTTATCAGTTAAACATTTGGATTCCCTGAAACATCGAAGGAACAGAACTTAAATCAGGATATTTCTTTTCTATATTTTGCTTTTACTTAAAACGAGTACAAGTATATTTTGAAAGAATTTCTTTAACTTTCTTAACTGTGATAAATATCTTTTACAAAACTGACAAAACCCATTCTTGATGCTTTCACTTTAATCTGATCTTGTATGATTGATCGACTTGAATTGAGCCATATCACAGAAGAGCAGCACTCATTCCTTTCTTCTCGTCAAATTCATTACATTGTACACTAGTTTTCTTTGCTGCCTTACAGTAATTCTTCATAATCCAGCCTGTGTATAACTTTTCCTTTTTTTTTTTTCACTTGTTTCCGATTTCCTTAGTTTTTCTCTATATTTAAAGCGTTGAATAATATAATGCCTATTGTGATGGAAATAGCTGAAAATATATAGACATCTGCACTTACACAGATCACGTACACTTACTCATAGTCAATAACACACATGTACACATTCATTCTAATACATACATTCCCTCTCACACATCTTATGCTAACACATACACCATCTCACATCCTTGCTCTCACACACACTTTTACATAAACATTCATGCTCACACACACTCTCTCGTGTTCTCTGTCAGTGTTTCCCTGCCTTCTCTGACAACTGCTTCAGTGTCTCTGCGTTTTGGTCTTCTCTTTTTCTTGTTATTCTCCCATCTCTCCGCTGACCCCTTCAGAGTGGTTCCGCAACATGATGGAGCCTCTGTGTATTGTCACAGTGTTGGGCATAGAGACTCTGTCCCGTTGCAAAAGTACATGGAAGAGGCCATGATAATGCTTGGGAGAGAGGCAAGGAGTTGAGAGAAGAAGAATGAGAAGATCAAGAACAAGAGTTGCAGAGGAGATGGAGAAAGGTAGAGGACATAGCGAGTGTGAATGAGAATGCGTGGCAATTCATTTTGTTTCCAAATCAACAATGCCCTCAGAACTTCACCTGGACTGAAAGGACAGGAAACAAAATTTGCTGTATGAAAAATAATGGGAGGGGGCGTGGCTGACCGCCAGGGAAGATGGCTGTGTGAGAGCTGAGCTCCGTCTTCCCTCCGACATTATTTGCACAATCCGAGACCATCCTGCGCCATGGGTAGGAATAAGAAGGCGGAACGCGACCCTAAGACCCCGGGGGATCGAGGGAGGGGAACATCCTCGTCCCTGAGAGACTATTTCCAGACGCCGAGAGACCTGGCTTCGCAAGATCCTGAGGCCTCTGGGGCCTCCTCTCCCTCGAGTTCTGTGGAGGTAGGAGATCGGGCCCGCGATGTGCCCTCCCCGCATGACCCACCTGCTACTCCCGTGGAGAGCGAAGCGGTCCGGCAGCTTTTTTCCTCTGCTCCGTGGAAGGCTGACTTTGGCCAGCTGATTGTGGAGCTGCGACAGGCTGTGAAGGAGGAGGTTGCCACGCTGCGCGCGGATTTGGCGGGCCTTGACCAGCGGGTTGCTCAGCAGGAACGAGACCTTGCCCAGCAGACCACGCGTATTTCTCGGGTGACCCAGGTCACTGCGCACCACACGGGACTTTTGGCGGATTACAGGCAACGCCTAGAGGACCTAGATAATCGGGGCCGTAGGCACAACGTGCGGATCAGAGGTGTCCCGGAGTCCCCCTCATCGGAGCCTGAAGACGTGTTTGCCATACTCACCTGCATTTTCAATGGCCTGCTGAATCGGCCTGATGGATCTCCGATAGAGATGGATAGGGCTCATAGGGCTTTGCGACCGCGGGGCCCCGCTTCTGCTCCTCCGAGGGATATCATTTGCCGGATAGTGCCCTTCCAGCTTAAAGAGGACATCCTGCGCAAGGCCAGGGAAGTAGGTACCTGGAGTTACCGAGGCCGTGAGATCTCCTTTTTTCCGGACCTCTCGGACATCACACTCCAGACGCACCGTTGCCTGCGGCCTTTAACGGCTGAACTTCGACGCCGAGGCCTCCGCTACAGTTGGGGTTTCCCCTTTTGCCTCAAGGTACGGGTTGATAACGCCGCCAAAGTGCTTCGTTTCCCGCACGAATTGCCTGCCTTTCTGGAGGAATTGCGCCTACCCGAGCTCGACATCGTCGATTGGTCCTTACCTGCTCTGCATGCTGGGGATGGCCCGACCGGGGGTCCCCTGCGCCAGAGGGCTCGAGGCCCCCCGCACACCTCTCGTCTTCGACGGCCTGATCCTGCTTCCGCGCATCCTGACTGGGCCGGTCCAGCTGTTCGGGTGAGGGAGAGTGAGGAGTAGCGGCTGCACGGTGTCCTCCGCGGTTCTTGGCTGGCCCTCCCCTCATGCCACCGTTTACTGTCTGTTGTGAGTCCCCGGTGGCTCGTCTTAATATTTTTTTTTTTTATTTATTTTTTTTTTTGTTTATTTACTTATTTATTTTTTGAGGGAGGGCTCCTGTTGTTTGGGTGGGGGTGCTGGATGGCTGGGCCTGGGACTCTGTCGTCATCACTTGGCCTGCGTCCCGCGCTGCTGGAGGTGTTCGGGCTGCCTGTCTCATCTATCGGCCATTGGCGACTTGGGGGGGTTCCGGTTGTTTGGGTGGGGATTTGGGCCCGAGTGGACCTCCTCCGCCTGCTCCTCCCTTCGCTGGCAGGTTCCGTGCTGTTCGGTTGACTTTTGCTCCGCTCTCGGACTGCGGTGCTCCGTCTGCCGGATTTGCCGGGCCCAGGTTATATATTTGGGATTCTGTTTATGGCCATGTGTATGTATGGGTGCATTACGTTACATGCTCTCTCGCCCCATTCTATCTCGGGTATATGTTTTTCGGATTGGGCTTGCCTTGGCTCTTCCTCCGCTGGGGCCCTTGTCCCCTATACACTGTGGCCCTGCCGTCTCGTGCGTCTCCTCTCACATGCTCTCATGCACCGCATCTTCCTTCGGGGGCTGTTGATCCCCCCTCCCCCCCTTTTTTTTTTTTTTTTTTTTTAAATATACACACATCTGCGCGGTTGTTTGCGCCGCTACGCGCTTTCTGTATCACACATTGCCGTAGGCTATGCTACTGGAGCTATATGGCTCGGGGTACACACTTATTGTTTTAATTTCTTTTCCTTTCTCTTCTTTGTTTTTCCGCTGCTGACGGCGGCACTCGCACCACATTCTCACCACAAGTTCACACCGCTGTGGCCCTGTTGCCCTTTTTGGCAGGGTCGTTGTCGCTGCTGCGCGCTTCCTGTGCCGCACGTTGACACGGGCTATGCTGCTGGAGCTCTGTGGTCCGGTGCCCACACTTCTCATTTTATTTTGTTTTCCCCTTTTTTTTTTTTTTTTTTTTTTTTGCCGGTGCCGCCTGGGGTACTCTCACCACACTCCCACCACACACTCCCGCCACTGTGGCCTTGTTGCCCATATACCACACATTACCTCGGGCTTTGCTTTATTGTCCGTTTTTCTTTTTCTTTTTCCGCTGTCACCTGCGGCACTCGCACCGCATTCACACCACGCGCTCCCGCCGCGTTCCCGCCAACTCACACATATTTCTTTGCAGAGGGGGGTCGCTGCCTTCTCTCTGGGGGGGGCTCGGTCTAGTTTCCGCACAATCTGCGTTTCCGTTTGCTTCGGTCTCGGGTTCTACTGCTGTCTGTCTACAGACGCTACTTGTTCCACGTATCTGTCGGGGGGGGGCGACGGTCTCTCCCACAGAGTTTTTGGTTTTCTTTTTATTGTTTCACCCTGCTTACGTTTTAGTAGGGTGGTTTTGTTCTTCTCGGTGGCTACCGCCGACCCCTTGCCTTGGGCATATCTCTGCCTTGGCGTGGTCTACGGCGCCTATTACGGGTTGTCTGGCTGGACGTCCAAGTGTTGCCCTAGAGGCTGGTCAGGTTTACCCTATTTGTGTTGTGTCTGGTGTATCTTTGTCTGTGTTCTTTTCCCCTTGTTTCCTTCTCTGTTTTCCTTCTCCCCCCCCCCTTTTTTTTTTTTTTTTTTTTTGTTTGTTAATTTATTTTCGTGATGTCCCGCTCTGCTCCCTCCCGCTCGCTTCTACGGCGGGACCTTATAGTTATGTCATATAATGTGAAGGGCCTTAATATTCCGGAAAAGCGGTCTACTCTTATGCGTGAATTAAAGTTCAACAAGGTCTCAGTGGCCTTTGTACAAGAGACCCACTTCCGGTCGAATTCGGCTCCTAACCTGCTCACTTCCGACTACCCGATGGGCTTTTTTAGTCATAACCCTGTAGCGAAGGCCAAAGGTACTGCTATATTGTTTGACAAGTTCACACCTTTTGTGCCGACGGCTCAGCTTTCCGACCAGGAGGGGCGCTACATCTTTGTCAAAGGCACTATTGGGGAGGCGCTCTACACATTCGCTAATATATACTTACCTAACAGACTGCAACATAACTGCCTTTCCAGGATTCTCCGCTCCTTGCGCCCTTTCCAGGAGGGGGTCCTGATCCTGGGTGGGGACTTCAACGTTGCCGTGGACCCCAGGTTGGACGTTTCCGTGGGCCGTTCCAGTGTTGCTCCGTCTGTTCTGAATAGGATAAAGTTGCTGCTCAGGGACTTTCAGTTGGTGGACTGCTGGAGGGCCCTTCATCCGTCTGACAGGGATTACAGTTTCTACTCCTCTCCCAGGCAGTTATACACGCGAATTGATTATATTTTTTTGCCCTATTATCATCTTTCTCGCCTGACTGGCGCTCGCTATGGCTCAATTACATTGTCGGATCATGCTCCTCTGGTGGTGTCCGTCTCTTCCTCCTTGACTCGCCCTGCTTTTACGACGTGGAGGCTCAATGAGTCGCTTTTGTCCGATGCTGTGAACTTCTCCAAAATTAAAGGGACTTTAACTGACTTTTTTAAGGATAATTTGACCCCTGGGATGTCGCCATTGACTGTTTGGGAGACGCACAAGTGCGTGATTCGGGGCCATTTCATTGCTCTGGGTGCTGAACGGAAAAAGGCCAACTCGCTTGCGCTCCGTTCCCTATATGAGAGGATTGCTGAACTCGAGCGGCTCCACATGGACGACGCTTCAGCTGAGGACTACCAGTTATTGTTGCAATGCCGGAGAGAACTTTCTTCCATCCTCAACGCTCGTGCCCGTAAATCGTTTCTGCATATGAAAGCCCTGTTTTACGAACATGGTGATAAGCCTGGAAAGTACCTGGCAAGGGCACTACGTCAGAGACGCACGCTCTCTTATATTCCTCGCATCAAGTCCTCTCTGGGCACGCCTCATCGTCTCCCTCAGGACATTATGAAAGAATTTGTGTCGTACTACATGGGACTTTACAACTTGTCTCCGGCCCTTTCCCCGGATGCCAAGTTCCGCAAAATGGAGCAAATCAAGGCTTACCTCCAAAAGTTCCTGCGACGGCGTCTTACCTCCGACGTTTCTGATCAGCTGGAGGCCCCCATCTCCCTGCCGGAGCTCGTGGCGGCTATGAAACATTCCAAGTCCGGTAAATGCCCCGGTCCAGATGGCCTCCCACTACTTTATTATAAAAAATTGATAGATATCCTGGGCCCTCAGTTAGTGAAGTCCTTTAATGCCCTTGTTGATGGCTTCGATTTCCACCCCTCTACCCTGATGGCCAACATCTCTTTGATCCCAAAGGACGGGAAAGATCCCGAACTTTGTAGTAGTTATAGGCCCATTTCTCTGCTTAATGCGGATATTAAGTTATTTTCCAAGATCTTAGCCACCAGGTTGCAACCCTTGGTTCCACGCCTGGTACACCCTGACCAATCCGGGTTTGTTAGGGGGCGGGAATCCCGGGACAATACGATGCGTGCTATGACCCTCATACATGCAGCTGGGCACCTTCGGTCCCCTCTCCTGCTCCTGTCGACGGATGCCGAGAAGGCGTTCGACAGGCTGGATTGGTCTTTCCTGTCCGCTGTCTTGCAGCACTTAAATTTTGGTCCTCATATGCTTCGGTGGGTTCTCTCCCTGTATACTGCCCCCTCGGCTAGAATTAGGGTTAATGGGGCCCTGACGGATCCTTTCCCTATGACTAATGGCACTAGACAGGGTTGCCCCCTCTCCCCTCTCCTGTTTATCTTGTCCCTTGAACCATTTTTGGAGGCCATTAGGCAGAATCCGGATATCAGGGGTCTGTTGCTGGGGGGTACGCATCATAAGGTGCTTGGTTATGCGGATGACTTGCTTTTTGCCGTGACTGCTCCGAGGGTTTCTCTTCCTAACATCATTGAGGAGTTTCGGCTCTATGGGAGGCTCTCGAACTTTAAGATTAATTCTACCAAGTCGGAGATACTCAATGTTTCTCTGCCACAGTCTGAGGGCAGCTGGTTGATGTCTACTTTTCCCTTCAAGTGGGCTGCCGGTCAACTGAAGTATCTGGGCATCTGGCGCACAAGTGACTTGTCTCGTATGTACGCCAGCAACTTTCCTCCACTATTGGTTGCCCTGCAACGCGATCTGTCCCGCTGGTCCCCGCAGTATTTGTCCTGGTTTGGGCGGATTGGTGCCCTGAAGATGAATGTGATGCCTAGGATTCTTTACCTGTTGCAGACGATTCCCATTCAGCTGCCCCCGTCCTTTTTTGCTTCTCTCAAGACCATGTTCCTTCGCTTTGTGTGGGCTAACAGGAGGCCCAGGAATCGCTTCTCTACGTTAGTCCTCCCCAGGTCCTGTGGGGGGATGGGCCTGCCGTGTCCCCGTACTTACTATCATGCCTGCCATCTTTTGAGGGTCCTGGAGTGGGCACATGGTCCCTTGCACAAATTGTGGATAGCTATGGAGTCGTCGCTCCTGGGCATCCCTGTTGGTCACCTCCCGTGGCTGCAGCGGCATCACTCCCGGGACCTGGCTCGGGCTCACCCCTTGGTATCTGCGTCGTTACGAGTCCTGCACTCTCTCCATGTTAATTTGAGTCTGACGTCATACCCATCGCCACTGCTGCCGCTGCGGAACAACCCTGATTTTCCCCCGGGACAGGCGCCGGGCCCTTACTTGCGGACGGCCTCGTCGGATTACGTCCCGCTCTCTCAGTTCCTTGATGGGCATCGTCTGCGCTCCCTGGCAGACATATGCGGCGACTCGGGGCCTTCCCTCCTGGAACGCTTTCAGTACTGTCAGCTGTCCAGTTATTTCTCGTCCCTCCTGGGATCCGGCTCGCCCGCTAGGGCTCCTACTCGTTTCGAATCACTGTGCACCACATCTGAGCTCCCGGCGCATGGTGTTTCCCTACTTTACCAACTCATTCTTCAGCACCCGAGAGCCGAGCCATTACGTTTTCAAAGTCTCTGGGAACGGATGTTGCGCATTACGCTGGACCAGTCTGATTGGGACAAGATCTTTCTTCTGACGCACAAGTGCTCCAGACAAACGAAGGCGCAGGAGACTTCCTACAAACTCCTTACCCACTGGTACATGACGCCTGTGGCGCTCCATAAAGCTTTTCCCGACTCCTCCGACAAGTGCTGGCGCTGTGGTGTTGCTCCTGGTACTCTGCTCCATATCTGGTGGGACTGTCCTAAGATTGCTCCGTTCTGGTCGAGTGTCCATGAGACGGTTCAACGCCTTTCCGACGACCCTCCACTGTTCCTGCCTAGTTTTTATTTGCTCAGTCATACCACTCAGTCCGTGGCTGGCTTCAAGAAGTCGGTGATCCGTCATTTACTAGCTGCTGCACGGTCGCTTATACCGCTCCACTGGAAGGACGCTTCTCCGCCCTCCTTTCGCGAATGGATCGAACGGGTCGAGTCAATCAGGGTGTTTGAAGAGCTGGTGTTGCAATCCGAGGACCGACATGCACAATATCTCCGGACGTGGTTTCACTGGCTCTCGTTTTTGGCGGACCCTCTTACTAAATCTCTCCTGCGGGAGTGATGCTGCCTTTTTGTGTTGTGAGCTGCTGGGTGCCGGGTGGGACCTCGTCTCTGTGTGTGTGGGTTTTTTTTTTTTTTTTCCCTTTCTCTCTCTCTCTTCCTGGTGTCTTGTCTGTGTGTTTGTCTCCTTTTTTCCCTCTTGCTCTTCCCTCTGGTTTCTTACCCTGATTCCTTTCTCCCTCCTGGGTGGGTGGTGGGGAGGTCTACTTGTCCTGTGTAATTTGCCTTATCACACCGCCTTTATTTACCTGGGCGCCGCCGTTTCTTGTTTGCTCATGTTCCGATATTCCCACGCTGTACAGACCGCTGTGTCTGCATGGCTGTCCAGGTGCCGGTGTTTCATTGGATTTTGTATTGCTTTTGCCCGCTGCGTCGGGTATTTGTGCCCAGTTTTATCTCCTTGTGCCCTCCTCCCGTCCGTCCTATCCACCTGTACTCCTCCTCCCTATTGTCCTTTTTGCCCTCTCCCTTTTTCCCTGTTTTTCTGTTGTTCCTTGAAAACTAATAAAAATTATATTTACAAAAAAAGAAAAATAATGGAGAAAAAAATGAAACAAAAAATGTGTCTAAATTAATTTTGGTCCATGTGCACCAGTCTAGTAGGCAAGTGCTCCAATTGAAATAAAAGGGAGGATTTGGCACACAAGAGCAGACTGAATGCATCTCCTGAATGGCATTTAGCTAGGGAGTGTGGAAAGAGGGAAATGGTGAGATTCTGCAGTATCCCTCCATGCATTTCCAAAATGGACAACATGACATTTTAAATCCACCACACAACTATAAAATGCATTAAAGTGCATATTATGGTTAGAGAGTCCCTTTAAGCAGTGGCTGACTGGATGAGAATGGATGAGATGAGGCTGTTGTGAAGGACTGGAAGACTCAAGAAACCTTCCAATGTTGTTAAAGATATGATACTCTTTAAGTTGCAAGAGGTATGACCAGGTAGTCCCTGTCACGGAGCTGGCTAGTCCGACCGACTACCTCCGCTGTCTTGTGCTCCCTTAGCCTGGGACAACACACTTTCCCCGGTTCCCCAGTCACTAGCCGAAACTCAGTGTAGGGTAAAACCAAACGCAAACTGATTTATTTTAGACACACAGAGCTGGATATATCCAGCCAAACACACATTAACATAAAACAAGATATTGGGACACAAACCGCCCCCTTAATCTCCCTCTCAGAGACAACAGGGGCAGTAACGGGATTAACAATACAATAGGTGGGGGGAGACTGATTTATACAACATTAAACATCAAAGAAT
This sequence comes from Spea hammondii, assembly GCA_029215755.1. Taxonomy (NCBI): domain Eukaryota; kingdom Metazoa; phylum Chordata; class Amphibia; order Anura; family Pelobatidae; genus Spea; species Spea hammondii. The sequence goes on along the minus strand of JARDYJ010000003.1, from coordinate 76,772,109 downwards.
GGTGGTCACTCCCTGGTGGCAGATCCTGGCTGTCTGCTGGAGATAATCCCCTCAGCCAGTGATGAGAGGATACTGCTGGGGGTAGTCACAGAAGCCTTTACAAACCCAGGGCCCATAGTCAATAGGGAGGAGGCTGGCAGTCAGGCTTCTCCAGTGGCCCCAGTGATGGAGGCTTCCGTCACAGTCCCGATTTGGATCTGCTGGATATTTCCAAAGAAAGAAAATATCACTTATTAGCTGTGTATTTTAGCCCTATTATTTATTACTTGCTAACACAGTATTATTGTACCTGTTTACCACCCTTTCAAAAATTGCTGCCATTATTTTTTTTAACGTTTATAATAGAAACTATACTTTTTAGAACACGGTATTTTTTGGGAAATGATTGTTACTTTTATCACATAACTGATCATCTTCAGCTGTTGTAAATGTTTTAAAGATTATAAAATGCAAGATTATTCTACCTTAAATTTTGTTTTTCTGACAGGTGTGACAAACCTGGACACCTTTTTCATTTTTAGGCATTAGTTTGCTTTAATAGTCTTTGTACATCACAGCTTGGTAAAAAAAAAAATCTAAAATAATAAAGGGCAATAATTAATTTGGCAGAATTATGAGTTTATGGCAACAAAAGAAGACAATTAATATTATAATTGCTTGCTTTATCTCATGAAACCACATTTTTATGGGCCATGAAGCCATTATCCCCCGGTTAATAGCCTTTCCTGAATCACTACTGCATAAAGAGACAGACAATTCACATGTTATTCTGTTAAATTACTTAGATTGATGAGCACCTTTCAAATGGCATCACAATCATTGTTCAGAATAGAAATTCTGGTTAGATTTAAAATGGTGGCGAAGACCTCTGATGGCAGTACAGGTTCATCAATCTTGAGGTGTTTTAGATATAATAATAAAGAATATTTTAAGTAAATTGGAGGGGAAAAGAACAAGGGAGGCTTTCCTCTTTGTTTCCCATCGTTTCAACATGCCTAGTCTGCTCAATCTGTCCGTAGGCTCTGAATTTCATATGAATCTAATTTCTATGTTAACTGTACACACAAAAAAGTTATGGTGAGGTAAAGGTGATGGAAAACCCTTCCATTTAAAATTAAGGGAGTAGCAGAGGCATAATTAAACAGTAATCTACATCCACCAGACAAGCCAGAAGGCTTGTTTATCCCTCAGACATTTTATGGTACTGTCACAACCACAGGGGATTCTGGGTAGGTGTATGCAAATAAGGTTAACAATGATCACCTTTCGCCTCTATATCCACTTTATACATGGATCCTTTGAGAGCAAATGTCCAGTGTACTATAGCCTTTAGACAAAGCTCAGGAAAAAGGTGTGGTATCCAAATCACCACTCTTGGACAGCTGTTTTGTCCTTTATGGGACTCGTCGGCATGAGGTTTTGAACAATGTGTTTTGGATAGAACTTGATATTGCCTTTCCAGTATGTTGTCTGCCAAATGTATTCTGCACCAGCAAGTTTCTGTGCAAAGAGCCTGATTCTAAAAGCCTCCCTTTAATTAATTGTCCTCTTTATAGCTGTTGCAGTTTTCACATTGCACGACCAAAGCCCAGTGCACAATTTTAGTAAATATTAAATATATATGACAATATGTGCCACTAATAATATGTTGGGTAAACTGCAGTCCAACCACCGCCATCTCAGAAACAGAAGCTATTACATTTTGGCACTGAAAATGAACTCTCAGTTGGTATCATTTCACACTTTTTTCCACTTGGCTGATCAAATGTGTTATATTGCTCAAGTAGAATCTGGATAAGCAATGATTTCTGCTTGGTGCTTTGAGGACTAGGGAACATGTAAGGTATATCTTGAAAAATATATCAGGAAATATGATAAAGACCTTCAAACATAGTAACAGTGCTGTTCCACTTACACAAAACATTAACTGCTTACTCTAGCACGTTAACCAAATAAACCTTAGCAGAGCTGATATTTCATTCTGTGACGGAAGCCTCCGTGCCACGGGTTTCTGGAGGGGCCTGAGGGCCAGTCTCCTCCCTACAGACTATGGGCCCTGGTGCAGAGTGCCACGCTGCCCAAATTATAAGAGACTCTAACCACTGTGGAGCGGACACAAACTAACACCCACCTAACTTTCCCGGACAGCCCCAGGCCGACACGTTGAGGATCTAGCCGGGTCTGCTACCAGATGTGACGGGAACGACCTGTACCCCGACTGCGTACTTCCGCCAAACGTTGCTTCCTCCTGCCGGGACACCAACAATTAACCCCATCACCGCCAGACAGAACCAACATTGTTGAGAAAAGGGGGGATGTCGCTGCCACAGGGCTGCTTTACCACTGTGGCTAACCGAAGCTAAGCTACACAGTGTGCCTATTGTCCTGAAGAGGACAATAAGGGATCATAACAGCCCAACCCAAGCATCAGACAGCACTCATGTTGAGGTGAAAACGGGACTCATTTTATTTGAAAACACACAGCCTTTTATACAGTCCGGCAGTGCAAGGGACATAAATCACATTAACATATTCCTGCCCTGCCCAGACAGCACGGCGCCATACTCAGGGCACCAAGCCCCGCAATGTCCGTATATCCTTAAGCCGGCATTCTCTGGGTGATCTCGGAGGAGCGATGGCTATCCCGGGTTCCGATGGATATCTTGGGGTCCTGAGAATATCCTGTCCAAAGAGCGACGCGATCAGCTAAGGGGACCTCGAGCAGCAGCAGTTCAAAGCGCGCCGGTTACCTCTCGCTCCTCTGATCTCCGCTCTCCTGGAAGTCCCAGCGGCTGGGAATCTACTGGCGGCTCCCTCTCTGAACCACCCCTGGTCCACACCCCACCACCCGTGGGCCAACTCCACAAAATAGCATTCCGGTGGAGTCAATGGTGTCCTGGTTATGAGGGGTTTAAGTCTGCAGGCAATTACTCGGGCCCTAGCCGAGAAACAGTTCCAGAGGATTACGGCCAGGCAAAGGGGCATGTTATACACTGGGGATACAACAGGAAAAACAAGAACCACACATAAACCCCCCTCCCAAAATGCAGGAACTCCAAATCTTTCTGAGCTCCACAGTCTTTAGAGTCTCTGGTACTTTGGGAAACCTGGCACTCCGCACCAGGGCCCATAGTCTGTAGGAAGGAGGCTGGCACTCAGTCCCCTCCAGGGGCCTATGGCACGGAGGCTTCTATGACACATTCTTTTGATTTTTTTAAGATCCTCTCCCATAATTACAATGTAGAAAGTGATTTTAGTTTCTACATTAACAAACTACCAGTGCCCACATCTTCAAAAATTATAAATGAGAAAAAATGTACATGATTAAAGAATAATGTCTTGAAAGGCAAGTTTCTAACCATGCATTCAGTTACAAAACCCTAAAATTCAGAGCAAGTGGAACAGCATATCGAAGGTATTTAATGGGAAGCCAGATAGGGGGCCACTTTTTGCCACATTTGTAGAGGGGTCAGCTCTTTTTGTAGTCATATGTTACAGTCATTAAGACTGGAAGCCGCATGGGTAGTAAGGAAAAAGAAGGTCTCAGAGTTCAGGAACCCAGAGCTACAGGAGCCAGAAGCTTAGATTTTTTTATGGTAGTTCGTGTGTATGTATTTATGTTGGGATCTCTGTATGAATGCATTTAATTGTGCATATTAAGCATTTCTGTGTATATGTGTGTATGCATATTTGTGCATTATGCCTTTGTGCGTCTATATATATCAGTATAGTAGCACAAGTACAAAGGCAACTTCCATGACAAATATAAAGATTTAGTCTATACTGTATTATCTGATGGCTAGTTGGTTATGTGTTAGTTGACTTTTATGCAGTTTTGAGGGAAGAAAGGGTAGCTTTAAATGATGTCCTCCAAGCTTTGCCTGTGGTTCTTTTGCTGTCCCCTTAAAACGTACTCCTGGGGATGCTACCGAGTGGAGATTTTCAGTCCAAGGCTTCATCTTCATGTTAATATCAATGGGGAATAAACAGAGCCGGCCTTAAGTGTTCTGGCGCCCTGTGCGGACTACTGCTCTGGCGCCCCCCTTCCCCCCCAAAAAGGTATAAATATTTGGTATTCCGCTATACAGCCATATATCGCTTACTTCAAAGTACCCCAATTTCAGGACATCTTATCTAATGTTATATGGCTATATTGCTTACCCTTTCCGTTCCCTGTATTTTATGGTCAACTCTCAGCGGAGCATGAAAGCATTTCCTATATTTTAAATTGTAATATCTGCAGATATTTCCATTAAATTGGTTGTGATGAGCACATAATATTGCATATGACATTTTTCAGAAAAGGAAGTAGAAACTGCATTCACTACCCCCTCTACCCCTCCCCTTTTTATCTGCCCCTTCTCACTATGTACCCCCTTCTATGTACCCCCTTATCACTATGTACCCCCTCCTCACTGCCTTCCCCCCTTTCTCACTATGTACCCCCTTTCCCACTTTTCACTATCTATCCCCTCTGCCCCTTCTCACTGCCCCCCCGTCGGCCCCTTCTCACTATCTACCCCTACTCCCTATTTCTCATTATTCTTACTTGTTGCCAAAGTCCTGCGGTGGGAGCGGAGGCGTCTGTCTTCCCGCTCTGCCGTGGTGCGTGCTTCACAGCTGAGCGCCGGAATATGATGTCATATTATGGCACTCAGAATGAAACGCCGGCACCGCAACAGAGTCACGGAGAGTGAGGGGCGCCAAACGGTTGCTGAAAACTTCACAAGTGACCGCTCGGCGCCCCTGCCAGGGACTTAAATTAAAACATATGGGGTTTTTTTGTGTTTGTTTTTAACTTTATTTAACATTGAGAATGTTAAAGTAAAAAAAAACACACAAAAAAACAACAATGTTTAAAGTCCCGGGCAGGCGCCCCTGCTGCCATGATGCCCTCTGCGGCCGCACAGGTCGCACACCCCTAAGGCCGGCCCTGGGAATAAAAAAGGATTAGCATTAGAAAATGCTAATGAACATCAACTAAATATTTAGGTGAAAAAAACAATTAGTAACTGAAACAGCTGTGTAGGAGGAATATAACTGGGTGAGGAACAACCAAATTCACTAACAAGGTGAGGTTGCTGAAATTTAATGTCAAAAGTTATACAACATGACAAAACTGAACACAGCAACAAGACACAAAGTAGTTAGTTATACTGCATCAGCAAGGTATCTCTCAGGCAGAAATTTCAAGACAGACAAGGTTTCCAGATATTCTGCCCAAGGTCTTTTGAAGAAGCACAAAGAAAGGGGCAATGTTGTGGACCGAAGACACACTGTACGTCCTAGGAGCAGCAGATGAAATGCACATCATGCTTACGTCACTTTGCAATCAGAAGATGTCCAGCAATACCACCAGATCAGCATTGACATCTACTGTACACCCATCTACTATCTGAAGAAGTCTGTTTGGAAGTGGTCCTCATTGAAAACTTGCGGCAAAAAAAATAATTCCAGCATGGAAAAAATGCCAAGCAACTCAAATATTTATGAAAAAACACAGGAACTGGGGTGCAGCAAAATGGCAGCAGGTGCTCTGGACTGATGAGTCAAAACAATGCTGAGAAGTACAGTCAGATACTTATCCATCATGCAACACCATCAGGGAGGCCCCAAATTCATTCTGCAGCATGACAACGGCACCAAAACACACAGCCAAAGTCATTAAGAACTATCTTCAGCATAAAGAAGAACAATAAGTCCTGGAATTAATGGTATTGACCCCACAGAGCTCTGATCTCAAGATCATCGAGACTGTCTGGGATCACATAAAGAGAGAAAGAAGCAACCGAGGCTGCCTAAATCCACAGACGAATTGTGGTTCTCTAAGATGTTCGGGGCATCCTACCTGCCGGATTTCTTACTTGATGCTGTTTCGAAGGCAAAGGGTGGTTACACCAAAGATTGATTTGATTAAGATATTCCTTAACCTAGGTACTCCTGCATTCTGCCTATTATACAAGTAGCACCAAAGGAAGCTACACAAATTTAAGGTGAAAAGCAGTTGAGTAAAGATATAGGGTTTGGGGAATATTTCCTCTTATTCCAACCATTTTCATTAATAAAATATGTATTAAATAATAAGCATATGTATGCATGTATATTACATGCAGATATGTATATCCCATGCTAAACATTGCCAACTCTATAGCATAACAAAAAAAGGCATTATTCAATATTGTTTACATTTAGTTTGTTGGCCTAAGTATGCTTATAATTGGAATATCATATTTTGTATCTTTAATATGTAATGTAATGATAAAGAAAATGAGTATCACATTTGTTATTTTTAAGATGTAACAGCAACCACTTTGTGCCACATGAGGAAAGTCTATGAAAAGGAGTATCAAAATCGGGTTGACTTTCATTAGAGTTTGAAACAAGCCCTTTTATTGTCCTGCCAAGCTTATCTGTGTACTTGGCCAGTCAGTGAGAAGAAAAAACACTGGTTTTAGATTTGTCACAGCTGTGTGTGCTGGATAGTACTGATAGCTTCTATTTCATTTAAGATAAGGGTTTATAATAGCCAATCTACGCGTGGGTCTCAGTGTGCAATTTGTAATTTTGTCAGGACAACTTCACTTATGATTTGAAACTTTCTAAAAAATGTACTACAAAACTAGAGAGAAAAAACAAAAACAATTTAACCAAAGTGCTTCCATCAGCACCATCTGTTTCATTGTGTTTACTTGAACTATAAATTTATCTTTTGCCCTTTTTTTTGGCAGAAACAACATTCGGTAAATCATGTAAGGCACCTCAAAAATGGAGACAACACTAAGCACCTCTGCTCTTATTGCATTTACACAAATCAATGTCTGTTAAACTGCCACCTGGCTAATCAGCCACCGCACATTTTAGCAACTACGAAAGGAACCATTGTATATGTCACTGCCCTGATTAGCCAAAGGTAAACTACCAAACTACCTTTATTGTTTTGATGGCTCAGAGAAGGATGGGAAAAGGTCTCTGTAAAAAAAGCCATGGGTTAGAAAACTGAATCTGATTCTCGCAATTTCACATTAACTATGAGAGATAAGGCTATGATTGCATGTCTATCTCATATCGCTACTCCCTTACTACGGGACACTTCTAAAGCTGTGTCTTCATCAGCTGTCAAAAAAGTTTCTCCTAACCATCTGCTAACCAAGGATTCTACCTCAGTAGTCACGCATATCTCCATAATAGTTTGTGCTTTCTTCTCTTAATCCGTTTTCATTAAAATGGTGGATTTATAGCTCAGATGTATCTAGGCACACCAAGCTTTTTTGCCCCTGTCTTAAAAACAAAATTATATTAGAACTAAATAAATATATTTGTATGTATATACACAGGGGCACTGCTAGGTTCCATAAAGATCTGGACCCAAAGCCCGGCATTAACCGTGACATGTGCTATTATTTTCCATGATTATTTTTTTTTGTATATGTAATAGTACATATTATGTAATATACATTGTATTCATATTTTGCATTTAAAAATTAAGCTAGTCAAATAAAAGAATAAATATTCCCTTAGCACTATATACCGTTACACATCTGCTTTTCAACATAATTGCCTGCCCGTGGCTTCCCTCCTCATATCAAAGTGGTGCCACTTGTAACATGGGCAGCCATGGCTTGGGAGTATTGAGATGTCCCTGTCTCTCCAAGGTCCTAGGCAGCAATAAGGGTCAGCCCTGGCTGGGTGCAGTGTACTCATTCTAACACCCACTCACTGGAACACCATATATCAACAACATACTCATCCTAACACCATAATCTTAACCCTTTCTGCAGAAGGTATAATGCACCCAAAAACATGGAGCTTTTTTTATGAGAATTACTTTCCTTTAATAAGTGTCACTAAAGTAGTTTGGTTGACTAAAATACCCCAAAAAGTGTCTTTGGAGTTTTGAAATACCCAATATGCATAGAATTCCCTATTCTATAATATGTGGCAATCATAGGGCAAATATTAGAAGGTATACATTGCTGTTTCAAAGTATTGATTATTTTTAAAGTTCATATTCTGGTTTGCAATCATGAACAAAAAACAAGTAATTTACCCACAAAGTATATATAGAAGATAGACAACCTGAGGTATTTCACTGAGGGCATTTAGGCTTTTATCATGCAGCCATTTGGTCACCAATCTTTGCCAAAGTTAGGCCCTCAACATTATGGAAATACCACACACGTTATTGTACAGTTTTTGGAAGCTACATACTGCCCAACACACTCACTGCGGGAGAATACACAGATTAGGACATGGTTGGCACATCTAAAATAAAGTTACATGACATAATATAATGAGAGACACAGTTTAGAAAAAAAGATACATTTGCCAAGTGTGACAGCCTTTTGCTCTTCTGATGTATCACCAGCATTTGTGGACTACAACTCCCATTACTCTCATCAGCCTGGCTGATTGTCCAGGTGTGGGGCTGTGGGTTTAGACAGTTTTCTTTGTGTGCCAGTCAGTTGATTTAACCATAGATCAGCTGGCAACCTGCTGGCATTTTTCTTTTTTACTTTTGCTGACATGATAGCAGGCTGCCTTCTCTGTATACTGTGCTGATTTTATTATTTTGGAGGCTGCCGATTAGCCTCTGACCAAGTGATCATGAGAGACTTTCGACTTGGGGAGGGTCTCATTCACTCTCACTCACTCTCTGTAAATGTTTCCCTACGTCCTCTGCCGACCACTTCTGCATCTTCTTCTATCTTCTCCCTTCTCTTCTGTCTCTTTAATCTTCAATTCTTAATCTTCTTTCTTCACCTGCAGATGTAACCTGGTAATGCCGGCATATCGGGTCCAATGCGCCAGTTGACGGCAATATGGCGGTGGTCACAGTGAAGTGCTCTCCTGATCCTTCAATCGGGGGGAGGACGTCAGTGCAAGTGTCCCCATATTGGCCTCAGTTCACATGAGGATAAAATGGTGGCGCTTTCGGTGACGTCCTCTCCTTCGATTGGAGGAACGGGAGATGAAGTCACTGCAGCGCCACCATATTGCCCTCAGTTCCCCTGACATCCTTTCCCCAGATTGGAGGATTGTTGAAGACGTCAATGCAGTGCAGGCATTTTGCAGGCAAGTTGCCAGGTTATGTCCTCGGAGATGTGAACGAAGAAAGAAGATTAAGGATTGAAGATTAAAAATAGAATAGAGAAGGGAGAAGATAGAAGATTACGAAGTTGGCAGAAATGGAAATGGTCGGCAGAGAAGGTAGAAGGTAGGTAGAGTGAGACGTAAATAAGGCTTGTAAGAGCAAACCAACACTTTACTGACACTTTAAACTAAAGGACACTGTTGTGATGATTACACACAGTTATACTATGAGAACAAATTCAGTATGTTCACTATGTAAGACAATATGTTGGCATCATGATGTAAAACACTGTAATACATACCATCTGTAGTCTTTAATAGACAGTTTTTTTCTATCTTGCACGATGCAGTTGGGTAAACAGTACTGCATGTCATTTGTCATGTTTCTTTGTGAAGGGATTAATGATTTAATGTTGTGTTTGGTGTCTTTTATATTTCTACAGAGTGCATCCAAGCAGTGCATTCAGAAATGAGAGCATACACAGGAAAAGGAGTTTAATTTCCATCCTGGCCAAAGTGGATATGCTACCATAACTTGTAAACATTGAATTACTTGTTGGAAAGGGATACATGCATTGATGGGCGTTCATGCATGACATCATGAATACATTAGCTTTTTTCAAGTAGGCATCTACAGAATAGCATCAGAAGATGCATTGGAAAACGACAAAACGAATTTCTATTTCCTAGAACTAACATGAAAATATATATACAGCTAAAACTGAAAATAGGAGGTAACAGCAGCAGGGAAAATTAACAAAAAAAACACAAACTATAAATTTTCTGTTTAGCAATACATAAAGTATTACTTTCAATCTACAGAGTGATCACAACCCTTTCAACATTAAAACCACCCCACAATATAACTTGTAATTAGCAAATGACATGGTTTTCCCCTTTACTCCAATCTCAAGAAGGGGGTGCATGACTTTATGAATACTTATTATGAATTATTTGCTGGAACGTACACACATTCTACACAGAGCGTTTGCCACCTGCAGAGGTTTATGGGTTGGTTGCAATATAATAGCTTGTTGTCACACATACTTTCTTCAAAACAGCCACCTGTGGTGGGTGTTCCCTGTATCATTCTGTGCTATGCATACTCCTGGAGCAGCTGATGCTGAAAGAGTCTTTTCTTTGGCGTTATGTATCCAGGATTTCTTAGTATGGTTTTGTGTGAAGCATGGTCATACAGTCCGTCATACAGCATAATGTGGCATGATGCATCAAAGCATTGTTATGGGTGGTGGTAGTAAGGATGGCAGGGCACATCTGCACAGTGGTGTTAAGGATACACAATGGGCAGCAACAGGCATGTAGTCTGTGCTCTGGCCACTCGCCCACAGATTTGGTGTCATATGAACCTTTTGTCCTAAGGCTCTCTTCAGCTCTTTGTCTACTGCAATAAACCACTTGATTTTACAATTGAGCCATAATGAAAAAACCTAACCTATAGTTTGGTACCTGCCGATAGGAGAAAGGGAACAGATGAAGCCATAATCCTTTCGACAAACAAAAAACAAGCCCATCAACAGCCAACATTTTGTACTGCAGCATTTCTTACTATTGTTAAAGATGACAACACTGGGGATAATGACGGTGAAAGTAATAACGAGATCGCAGACCTCTGGATTCGTCATAGATATTCCTTATACGTACATATGCAAATTGTACCTTTAGTTTCGTGTTACTCTGGGGACTTATTTCATATTTAATTTTGTGGAAATGACGAGTAGGAAAACATACCGCCCACTTCATACACAATCATTCTTTTTCCAGAAAATGAGATGTCAAGCTATTAATTTATAGGTGTGTTGTATTTGCAGTTTGGGACTACAAGACATGTATTTCAAGTATCTATTGCATTTCCTCAGTATAATCACTTTATTTGCAGTGGAATGAAGGAAAAGAGTAAACAGTAGTTTCAGTTGAATGGTGTTTGTGTTTTATCTTGGATTACTTTTTATTTTCTTTTTTGGGGGTTGATATTCCTCCTGTTAAAACAGTATTGTATCCATACCAATTTTTCACTTATTTCATCATGCATACGAGAAGGGATCCATAAAATACATTCTTTATCGGTTTTGGTATATTTATCTTCCCTGTTATAGAAATAGTCAATATCAATTAAGACAACACATTGATTAATTAAATGCAAAGGTTAACCCACACTATTAAGGCTAATGCTTCCCCATCAATAATTTGTTTCATTTAAAATAAACAATATCAAAACAATCAATCTTGACAATTGTAATAACCTTATTAATAAATACCACACAACTGTTATTTATAACAATTTCTGTGTTAAGTAGGTTAAATTAATTTACAACACTAACACAGTATTTTTCTTTATGACAGCACAATAGCACTAACGGCAACCACACTAATTTCTATCAAAACGACATGGTGTCATCTAACCACAATGTGCAAAGAGTTTTAACGTCTGGCTGGATGAACCCAACAGCCACTCTGTTACACTTGGTTTTACATACATGTGAGTTCAGCCTGTCAACTTCAAAGATAAATTAACTGAGCTTAGAAGTGTCTCACTGACCTTTAAGCCATGCCAAGAAGCCAATTCCCTGTTAAAACCATTTTAATGTGTGATATGGTAAGATTTCCAAAGCTGTACTTCATAGATGATCAATCATTTAAAAGACAAAATGATACTTTTTAATAACATAGTGATAATGCACTGAGCATAATTCTTACTGCTGTGGCAGGATAAGCAGTTGGAGACATGAGTAGGCTATCCACACATCTGAAACATACAAGTATTATAGTACGGAGGTAGTAAGTATTTCTATATATAGCATGCTGTAATGTCAGTTTGTACCTCCACCTGTAACAATCGTATGAAAACAAATGATTTGTCAACATGAGTCTTTCCCATCCTTTTTATATTTAGTCAACATACCATACACATTAGAATTCCTCTTCCACCATGAATGGGACTACAAGACATGTATTTCATTAGTTGAGATCTTTTTTTTTTTTATAATCATGCAAGGCCACTTTTATTTTGCTGGATAAAAGACAAGGAAATCAATCAGACAGAGCAGCAAGCATGGCTATGAAGCATAATCAATGGTACCCTAAATAAATTACAGTTTGACTTATAGTGATAGCTAAGAAATGAGCTTTCTTTGAAGCACAAGAACATGCCTATGGTTCAGACCTGGCCAGTCAGCATAGCAAAAACTGGCAATCGCTGATATATTAGAAATTAAAACATAAATTCACTCCCAGGCAACGTATTTCATCTTTTTTCTTTCCCAATATGTAGTCAATATCATAAATATCCAGTGACGTCCATAGTTTAGACTTTAGTCAGTACTTGATGTTATAAACCACATTGCAAAACCACCCACAGGCTTTTATCCATTTCTGTCCTGTACAAGTGGTTCAGTAATTTAGTACTTATTGTATATTTTCATACTTGTTTTGTGTCATGGAAAATACTTATTTTTATATATATTATGTAAAGGATATTTTATCTTATTTATAACGAGAATGTCATAAGTACTAGTAAATGATAGCTTCTGGATTTCCAAACGTTTTCGCCTCAATGTGAATGTGAAATGCACTCAAAATGTCAAGCCATGGCAAAAATTATGTGTGAAAACCACTTGTTACTTGGAGGTAGAGTCATGCCGTTATGGATTAAATCTGTGCCCTTTGGAATTTATTTTAATTATTCAGGTTTTATACCATGTGATCAATTGGCAATGCCCAACAGCTTCACCAAACATGATATTACATTTACATTCCATTTATATGTACCTTCTGGAAACACTGCAGCTCCTTCTGCCCTCAGCATTTCATGCAGCAAACCAGTGACAAGCAGGTTGACCGACAGACGCAAGGGCATTGCATGAATGCTATTTCCCCTAAGAACATTAGTGCATTCCAGGGGTTGTGAGATACACACAATGCCCACAGTGTATCATAGCAGATGAGACTTCACTTACATGTGTTCTGTGGAAAAGAGGTTCTTCTCCTACCACTCTATTTTGAATTGACTTTTTTCCAGGAACTCCTACAGAGTGTTGCCATTGAAGAAGCTTGTTGTGTTAAGGATGCTCTGTGATTTGCTGATCCTGAGTTCACTGTCTGAGACAGGCTGAACCTCAGGTGGCATTCATGCCATTACGATTTTAGAGATTAACCTGCAATAACAACTCTCTATGGTTTACCACAAACCCTGGTCCAATGTTTTAATAATGAATTAATATAGTGTAGGATAATACATCACCATCACTTAATATTGGTCTATATGGCATCAACTGTGCTCAATTTGGAATAATTAGAAACAAGCAATAAAAGATTATTTATGAAATTTAATGAAAATAAAAAAAAAAACAACTAGTACATAAAAGTGTCTCCTATGAGCGTTCAATAATTGTCCTCTCAAGGCATCAAACATTTCTGTATGGAAACTTTCTCCATATCGCTGCACAGATACAGCACCAATCACTTATTTAACATAACAATGTAGGAAGCTATTTACATTGTAGCTCAAATTACCAATTTAGTGTTTTAATTACTTGTTACTGATATATATGTCCATGAACGTCGATTTGGTGTTTTGAAAATCCTATATTTTATGAAAAGTGAAAAGCATAGAACAGTACTGAAGAAGAAGAGGAAATTTGTCAAAGATTACAAAAATAGAAGGACTACAAATGCTCTTGGCCTGTTAAAACTCCCATGATCCTCAGCAGAAAATGATTCAGATTGAGTTATTTTTACATTTCTACACAACAGGCTGCTTAAAAAACCTTGCTTGATCTAACTCATGCAATCAATTCCACAGAGGTTCTGATTAATTTATATGACATTAGGACATAAAATGAAACTACTTTCTGTGTGGTTCTGGCCACACAGAAGCTACAGATTATATCCTGTGTTGTCCCATTAACATTTTGAAAGTTATTGTCCCACATGTCTTATACAGTCCACAAGTCCATCATCTCTGTGATAGAGAACAAGGAAATTTATATAAATAAAATATTTCCATAGAACCCTTTGTCTTTGTCATGTTGATTTTCTTCCTCTCGTTCCACAGAATAGAACATTGTAAATAGCGGAAGAAGGATGGACATTTGGGATATGTGGAGTTTATGAGCGTAATCTTTCTCCAGGGTCCATCACAATTGTGCTTGTTTTCACTGGAATTCTTCATATCTTCAAATATGCTACCTGTAAAACAAAACAAAAAAAATCAAAACATAAATTATATATATATATAACGCTGTAAGCAAAAACCAAATACATAATGCCTTGCCTTTTATTCTATTAAATAACATTTTGTTTGGATAATAACAGAGACCAATTACATTCCATTTTTTTTTTTAGAATGCCAAACGCTGTAGCGCTATTGAATTATGAAGAGTGAAAACTAATAAGAATTTGAAAATTGACAATATACAAAACAGACAGTAATGTGGAGAAACCCATTGTGAACACTGCTAAGAAACAGTATAAGAGATACGGAGACACTGTCACACAGCAACATGATTGTGTGCCAAACATGCACACAAATAAAATGAGGCAGGCAGGAGAGTGAGAACAAGCAAACATATAGAAGGGATTGTGGCAGCACAGTACACTAGAAGGCTGTACAAGCTCAGAATTCCAGCCTCAGTTACTTCTTAATAAAAAAAAAAAAGATTATGTAGAAATAGGCATGTAGAGGTCAGGAATTCTCCTACACTTCCTTTTGGGGGAAAGAATATGTTTACATGTCTGCATTTTTCTTTAATATACACTCATGTACTTGCTTAATCCCTATAAAAGTCCCATGATGAATAAGTAGATTTTCTGGGTCCTTCACAGCCCACATCTGGTTATATTGATGATACCATAGTATGCTTTGCCTATTGGTATGTCACAGTTGAGACTCATGCTTTAAACACAGGGGACTTAATTAAGAGTACCTTTAAAAGCCTGACATGTTAGAAGATCTGCGTGACTGGTCACATAGTGAGCAGCTACACGTCTGTTAAAATAAATATTACATTTATTTCAGTTCCAGGCTGCATAACTGCTTCAGGTAGCTTTTCATACATATGTGCCGTATTAAAAAAAAAATGCATATAGCTGTATTACAAAATTGATGCCTTTTATTGAGCCAGCGTAGAAGACAATGCAAAGTAGGTTTTAAGGACCACATATGTCTTCTCTTCATTTCTATCTGAACAAAAGACATCCCGGGTCCAAAAACCATTTGTAACTTTACATCTTTTTTCAATATTTCTCCAATAAAAAGAATAAGCTTCAACTACAGACCACCCTTTGTAAAGTATACAAAAAAAACAAGGCGTGTAGAACAAGATTAAGTGGTAAGAAGAGATGCCATGAGCTCAGCGAGAGCAGGAATATTGTAGAGTACCTAGAAGAATCACCAGAATTGTAGAAGAATAACATCAACCTAAAGAGAACAGGTCCTCAATGATCACGTTCCTTTGTAAACCAGGGAAGTAAGTGCTATAAGCACTGGCGTAACTACAGGCGTAACTCTAAGGGGACTGGTGCGACCCCTGCAACCCTTGCTCCTGTCTCCTCGTACCGATTCAAAAATGTTTAGAAAGGGCCCTTTCTAAACTATTTTGAACCAGCATGGGGAGACAGGAGCTTATCGGGGTGACGTTACGTCACGTTTCACAGTGAAACCAAGGCTGTTCCCCGGAGAGGAAGCTGCAGCTGTGACAGGTAAGCGGGGCCGGGATACATGCATTTGTGTTTGTACACATATATATATGTGTGTGTGTGTATTGTGTGTGTGAGCATGGATGTTCCTGGACACTTACACGTAGAGATGGGCCCAGAACAACAAGAACTTGCACAGAGCCCCCTAATGTATTATGGATTTTGCAAAAATTCATCAAATATCCATTTTAATTTTGCAAAATTTTGCTCATTCTTTTTTCCTGTCGCGCTTGGGGGTTCACGTGCGCATGTGCTCCTATGGAGGAGCCTCCACTGTGTTTACATATGTTGTATGTTAAAAGCGTGGGGGGGAGTGAAGAAGGCACAGACAAGTTGTTTGGGGCCAATGATGGCACAGACTACCTGTGGTTTCTAGTTACGCCCCTGGCTATAAGTACAGTATAAATAGCATCCACATCAATTTTGGAGCACGCCATAACAGTAATAATAGAAATGTCCATGATAGTGCAATGGCTAAATATTTTATTAGGGTCATTTAGAGATGTGGCAAGTAAGCCAAAAAAGTCCTCCAACTACTATAGAAGATGATGATCAGCACTGAGAAACACAGAACAGCAGATGAATTACCGTGAATGTGCCAAGGTAACAATGACAGTTTAGGCGCACCCCAAATTACGGTAGATACTAAATGGTATCAGGGGCTCAAAGGGTAGGCTGAGGACATTTATCTTATCCGGAGATCTTCTCCATAATCATGGTTACTAAAAATAATATTATACAGTAGTACTGTCACATGTTAAGCTATATTACATGTTGGTGGAAAATAGCATATGGTTAACTGCTGTTTTATTGTTTTCTTTTTTCAGAGTCACAATACAACCATCAATAATTCAAAATCTCAAAAGCCATAAGCAAGGAAATAAACAGTTCTACTATAGCCATATACCAAGCATATTAGAAATACAAACATTGAGCCTGCAATTTAGCATCTATATATGACGAGCCGACAGAAAGACTGACAAGTTCACCGTAACCAAAAATAGAATTGCCTGAGTTGTTGTAATCATATTTTTTCGGCCAGTAGAAGGTCTAGCTTATTTACTCCTATAGCCTGGAGGTTCAATATTTCTTTTTTTTTTTTAAATTAAATCTCAAAGAGCATTGAGGGAAAAAAACACATATGTAAGCAGAAAACCAGGGATGGCAATACTACTATAAACACCTCAATATAATACAGGGCTAAAAGGCTCTGGCTGTATGTAATTCTCCTATAAACAATTCTCAAAGTACGATGCTGATGTATAAGGATTTATAAAAAATATATTTTTTAATACATGCTAACCAGGAGTTTCTGTAGAATCTTCCCATAAGCCTTACTGCATATTTTCTGTGCAGGGGATGTGTATGGCGGATACATGTCATACTTACCACCAGCCAGATCCAGCATGCCCATGTTCGAAAAGAGCTCCCATTGAGCCAATCAGTGGTGAGAATCATTGAACCACAGGGAAGGAGCTGCATGTTCTCCCAAAGAAATGTGTTTTTTTTATTTTTAACGAACATATAGAAGTAGTCAGAAAGTGCTTTTATATGCATTGTTTTTTTTTTTGGTTGAGACTGTCCCTTTAACTGAACACTATTGGCTTTAACTTGCTTGAGAGGTTTGGGTTAAAATGCAAAGCAGTCCCACTTGGTAAGCAATATAGCCATGAAAAAATTGGATAGGACTCGCCAAACCTGGGGTAATTTGGTGTAGCGGCAGGCTAAGCCAAATATTGCCATATAGTGTGATGGAATCTCTAGTATTTATGGCTCAGGTGTTTTTTGAATAGTATTCAATGGTCCAAAACCTTGCTTTGTTACCTAAACTATTGAGTCTGTGTAAACATTTTAAAGGAATATATTACACTAGAATGGATACTAATTTAACCAGCAAAATATATTAATGGGGAATAAAATGCATACAGCCCATGTATCACTGTTTAATAGGCACAGTCTCTTTTGGTGCCCAGATACCTCTGTCCCTTATGCCTCTCCTGTATGACTGTGTAATGGTGTTCTACAGCCCTAAAAATTATTGCATTTTGTATAAAAAAAAACTGCAGAAAACTGGCTTATCAATTAAACTGTGTAACATAAATGAATCATTCTTCTTCTAAATGCTTTTTCCAGTTACAAAAGCAATCAATAAGGCACATTAACCCCTGGTCATGCCTCAAAGCAAAATGCCTAAAACAAGAATGTCCTTCTTTAGCCATTTTAAATGTTGTTGGTCATGAAAATAGAAAAGGCTTGTCGTTTTTTTTTATATTTTAAATGAGCGCTTAGATCCCTGTTGTTGTTGTGCGCTATCTATAAAAATCCCGTAAGCAAATGTTGCATTAATAACTGATCTCAATAGCTGTCATACAAAGGTAGAGAATGGTGCAATTTAAATGTTACCCTTCAGTAATCCATACAATCTAGAACAAATATACAGAAGCCAATATACACTATATGATACAAAAAATAAAGGCGGCTCTACATGCAACTAGTAAAGGGAATACATACATATATTATATATATATATATATATATATATTTAACTCCAAAATAATACAAGGCTAATTCGGGAGCTTACAATGCACTGATGTACAGTATTAACGAATATCCAGGTAGAAAAAAACCCAGCAAGATTGAACCCATTACAAAGTCAACCTTACAAGCAAAAATGTTAGTATTACATTTTTGTTTTACAGGGGTATTACAAAAAGGATATATTGTAAGAGAATACTTGGGTATACCTTGTATACTTACAAGGTAAGAGGGAAATCAGAAATAAAAATTCATAGAAAACTATAATATCTATTTGCTCGATTAAAAGATGAGTTTTTTCCCCCAGAGTGGCATATGGGGGGATATAAGGCATTCCTGTAGGCAGAATGGCATATAGGGGGTTAAAATACATTTCTGCGGGGGTGGGCAGAGTGGCAAAATAGGGGTTAAAAGGCATATCTGGTGGCAGAGTAGCATATATGGGGGTATAAGGCATATCTGGGGGACAGATGTGCATAACTCAGGGCAGGTTGGCAAATAAAAGTAAATTAAAAACAAAATATAATTTTTCTCGATCATAGTTTTTATTAAATATGAAAAACGTTTACATGTGAATTAATATTTACTAGCAAAACATTTTTCCTATAGGGTGGTCTTATATTCAGGGTTTTTCTTTTTTTCCTAAATTAATATTCACATTTTGGGGGGGGGGGTCGTCTTATAATCAGGGTCATCTTTTAATCAAGCAAATACAGTATTTCAATCGGAGTATCTTTAGAATCCCTCTAAACAAATGTTATCTAAAAATAGATAATTATACAAAACAAAAAATATCAATTTGGCTTCCAAATAATTTAACCTGTCAGCGAGATTACCAGCCTCTCTGAAATGTTAACTCTATGTATACTTTGTATGATACATGTTTTATAATCCCCTCTATTACAGTTGAAAAAATGCTGACCAACTGGAGTTTCCTTACCTTTGTCTCATCCGAGAGTAATGTTATTTTTGGGAGTTGGAGATGTATTCAGCGTTAGATAAGTAATACACCATCAAAGAAATTGTAATTTTACATATGCGGTTTATTTGTTGACATGTGGCATGTGTAAGGTTCAATATGTACGACAAACCACAAGAATGCTTAAGAAGAGGGATCAGGTACATATGTTAGCGATCCTATTCTAATTCAAATTTACTATCGGATGAGACACAGAGAGTTAACGAAACTCCAGTTGGTCAATTCTTTTTGAAATGTAAAGGAGGAATTATAAGAAATGCATCATACATTGGATCAATTATCAATATCTGTGAGTAAAAATATTTAAAAAATTCTCTCTGGAAGACCGATTTTCATTTGTTTCTGTAATGCACCAGCAACTCCAAAATCACCTTCTGTTTAATGCAATAGACCAAGTACATCTGTACGGCTGTTGTACAAGGTTTTGGTATTGCAGAGAATAATCCCTCTACAGAACTACGTTTACAAAATTATTCAATTGAAAAAGCACCATTCTACTTTAAAAAGTCAAAGCAACAAGAAACAAAATGAGGGTTAAGATCGGAGGAATGGGAGGAGGGCACAGTACTCCAGACAGAGAAAGGAAGATAAATTACAGCAGAGCAGAACATTGGGATAACAAGGGACAGAGGTGTAGGGTATTTAGAAATTTGGAAGGGCATTATGGCACATTGATATATGTACACAATGGAAAAACACAATATTAAATTCATCTGTTAAATCTCAAAAAGATTATGTACACAATGTGCTATTTCTTCTCATAGCATTAGCTGCAGTGTTATTGCTTGTTAAACATTTATTATGGATATGTAGATTTGTAAGAGTTTCCTTCACTACAACTCTAAGAGTACATCACTTCTTGGATATCTATCACAGCTTTCTGGAACTCAAACGGTTCCTAATACCAAGAAAGCATTGCTATGGCTTATATGACGCTCAGACACAGAGTTGTTCTACAGAAACCTGGTTCAACAACGCTGGAGAACGCAACAACTGGAAGATATGTCAAAATGAAAAGTGCTCTCCAAGTATATGTTGTGACAGGGCCAGGCTAGCTGGCTCATGTGTCATATGAAGTTTAGCCGGGTCACGGAGCACTTTTGTGTCCGGTTCCGTATACCGTAACCCGGTAATGTTTTATATTGTGTTTATTGTGTAACCGGCCCAGAGACTGATGTGGATTCAGCCCCAGCCTTCAAAGAGACGATCCTATAATCTGGCTGGGGCTCTTAATCAGCCAGCACAGCCCTGTCTGCCCAGACGGCACCCGCACTACAGGGGGGATAACACAGGTGGGGGAACCCATTGTATTCTGTAATCCCCTCACCTGATACATCCCCTGTATACCGATGGGATTTGTGACGGGATGTGGCTGATGGGATTGGGGGTTGGGTTCGGTACACATTGCATTGAGATTGTATATAAATTCCGTGTGTTTGTAATAAAGAGAGTTCTTCTTGGTTTACTACGGATGGTGGTCTGGATGATCCGTGGATAGCTGAGTGCTATCCGTATGAGGGACTGACTGGTGATTCCTCAGCCCTCAAACAGGGGTACCCAGCCTTGGGTACGGTGACCCTGTAACATATGTCTTCTACATATCACAATGCCGTTTATATGATAGCATATACCTTCTGCATAGCTGCTAATAAAGTTATTAGCAGCAGGTGTCTTTAGTGTCAGCTGTAGGGGGGAATAAGTTGGCCCTTTAAATCTAGGGGGTTAGCAAGGACTCGAATACCTTTTGGACTTGCAGGGATCTATGTTATGTTACATCATTCTCTGGAAGCAACCACCAACTGACAAAGCATAAGCAGTGATGGGGTAAGCCTTATATGCATGGTCCTTATAAGCATTCAAAGACAGAAAGGGAAGAGACATTTTTAGCAGCTAAGTTGTCACCTCCAGATGAGCAGGGTCAAGCTCCAGTTATATTAAGACAACAGTCAAAAGTTGATTTTCTCCATTTTGTACACAAATAAAACGTATCTTTTATTAAAATAACTACATTCATTTGTAACCAAAAAGTGGTGGTGACTTAAAGCAAGTCCACTGCCCAGCAATATATTAACCAAACATCTGTTCCACCATATTACATATGTCATCTTATTGGTGAGATCTCCATAAAAACCCAACACCTTCTTATTTATAACAAACAATTGTTAGTAGGATTACATTAAATGTAATAATGATTGCTTGTGAAGGAACATGAATAATTATTCAAGATCAAGAATGTATACAAAGATCAGGAGTCTTAGATGACCTAAAAAAAAGATCACTGACCGAGAAGACCTATTATAAGTAATAACATGAAACACTCATATAATACCCACAAAAATGTCATTTTGGTATCCCATCCCTGTCATTGTTACATGACCCTCTCAAACGGAGATACAAATTATGACAGATCAATATAGAGTGTTGGCATATTAAGAATGATAGTATCATATATTAGGGTTAAATAAAATGCAGCGAAGGGAAACATGCTAAACTATAGCTGACAAGTTACCCTCAAGGAAAATATCCCAATCCTAAAAGGATCCACATCAACATCTATAAGATAAAGATGTATTCACACATAGGAGGTAGGTTGAACTCCTTGCCAAAGAAACCACATGGAGAAATTCCACGTCTGCAGAGATAAATTATTTATTGAGCGATCCTTCAATCAATGTAGCATGCATAAAGCAGATATCCGCCAAAAGAGGAGAGAGAGAAGACCCCCAAGGTCATTGCTAATGATTTTATGGTACACCTTTTTTCCAGGTCTGATCATTATCATTGGACACATGTATGCTGTCCTTTGAATTTACGCACTACTGCTTTTTGGTTCACATATTAATATCAATATTTATTATTAATATTATTGATAAAAATGTGGTATGTAGTTTAGCATTAGACCTTCATTTCTGATTTTATTAGAGATTAATTGATTACTTTTTTTTAACATTTTATTTAATAGCACAAATACTAAAAGCGACATATGTCTGAGATTTAAATTGTAATTTGTACTAAATTTGGAATGCATAAGCGGATTATGGAATATATCCATTCATATAAAGGTCTATAGTGCCTTAGACCAGTTCTACTGTATTAAGTGGTTTTAAAGCAAAAAAGCTGTCCACATTTAACAAGCTCTCCAGAGATACTACTGTGACAAGAACCTTGTTGTACAAAGACATTCAATATCCCTGGAGTACCTTGTTAATATTGGATTAAGTGTGGGGGGAAAAAAAAGCAAAATTTATAGGTTTTGTTCCCCAATTACAATGGAATAGGTTACAAAGTTTAATTTTCTTTAACAGATTAAGTGAAATTTAAAATTTGAGTGTGTTTTTTATACTCACTAGCCACACTAAAGTGCAGAGATTTACAGTACCACTTGTCAAAGCCTTTCGGTTTTCGGTATATGCAGGTCAGCTGTGGTTACTAACAAAGGTACCGATACTATTATTAATAGCAGAGAACGGTTATAAAGGGTATTTACGCTTGCCCGTACAAAGCTGCCTATTGCACTACAACTTAAGTAAAGCCACCAGAACAAAGCTATGGCCTCATTGCTGGAACAGCCCATCTGTCATCAAAGTTAACTGGTATTGCACAAAATGCTCTGGGCAGGGCAGCTCATTAACAGGCCAAACGGGCAGAGTTTTAAGTTTCCAGACTCTTCTCCCAAGCCCAGCTCCAACGCGTCAATATAGCCATATGGGTAGCGATAGAGCACCAGGCCAGCAACTGAGAAAGTATCCCCGCTCCAGAAACATATTTTTTTCTTCCTTCCTAAATGACAAATAAATATAATCAGGAGAATTACAACACTGTTTCTGCAACTAGGTGACTTCTGATCTGAAGAAATGACACTCTGCTACAATGTAAAGTAGTGAGAGTACAGCCTGTATAACAGTGTCAATTTGCTGTTCCCTCAAAATAACTCAACACACAGCCATTAATGTCTAACACCTTGGCAACAAAAGTGAGTACACCTCTAAGTAGAAATGCTATACAGGCTGTACACTCACTACTTTACATTGTAGCAGAGGGTCATTTCTTCAGTGCTGTCACATGAACAGATATAATACAATATTTACAAAAATGTGAGGGGTGTACTCACTTTTGTGAGATACTGTGTATATATATATATATATATATATATATATATATATATATATATATATATATAAATAAAAGCAAATATACCACTATTGTACTAAGGTGCACTGTTTTAACACTTTGACAGAGCATAATTTTGTAACCACATAAAAAGGAAAAGTAGAAGCAAAAGTAACACCTGGCAAGCGCTCTCAAGAGGCCTTGTTATATAATTACTGAAAGCCGCGGTAAGCACTGCACTTACTGAGTCATTCATCTTTTCTAATTTGCAATTTTTGGGACGCAGCATGGAGAAAACAATGTTTTTTGTTTAATAAAAATTGAAAAAAAATAGAAAATTAACTTTACGGTCCAATATCTCTCCTTCTGTGAACAACAAATTCAACATATCAAATCTCACAAAATGTTGAGCAAGGACACAGGGAGGATTTTCTGTTAAGTCAGCAGCAAGCACTTACTATGGTACAATACACATCTTAGGTGCTTTATCAGTAAGAATGTCTAATTCATTTTCTAAAATCCAGGATACAACAATTGCCACATTAACTGTTCAGAAGAAAGAATGAAAGAAATAAAACACACTTTTAAGCTAAAACAGATATATCTCAAAATAAGTTGATATAATAGAGGAAGTAAAATATGGGAGTTAAAAACTCAGAAATGAACTATAATACTGCTCTAGAAAGGGGCTCCTTACCAAAAAGTTAATTGTGCCTGGCCAGGCTCACAGGACGCGTTTCAAGAAAACTCTTCTTCAGCTGTATATAGGCGCACTTGGTGAGATTTCAGGCTTGTGGAAACAAAACCTTGCTTTGTTTGAGAGCTCCCTTAGGTTTGTCTGTGGTCCCCATTAATACGATTCCCTGGACCGTGTATTACTTATATGCATTTGACCATCCTCCGGCTAGGGAGACCATCAATCTGTACCGATATACTTTACCTTCAGTCAGCTTCAGCACTAGCTCATTGAACACTGCGTTATGGGGTCTAAGACCCAGTACGCGTTCACTCCATATGCATTTGCCCATCCTCCAGCTAAGGAGCACATTTCCCCGCATGCGATATAATTACCTCCAGTCATCTTCGGCACTGGCTCATTGAATGCTACATTTGCGGGTCTGCACAGAAAATGCTCCCACTGATTTCAATAGGGGCATTCTTCTGCTATGGCTACTTGGAATTGGCAGCCCATGGATGGCAGCAACAACATCAGTTAATTATTTTTTGTAAGCAAAGCATGTAATTTGCCGGAGCTGTCTACATATAGAAATAACAGTAACAGTAAGGGTGAAAAGCCCTGCTAGCTCTGGCATGCTATTAAAGTGATTATGCTATTTTTGTTTAATTATATCTCTGATAGATCTTAGAAATAGACATTTTTTGGTAAGCAATGCTACATTATGGATGTTTGATGTGCCTCACTCATTTATTGATTTTACTACTATTTCTTGCTCTCAATTTGACATGGTATTAGAAAAGACATGGCTTATATCAGCGATAGTCTGGCTTATTTTTTATGAAGTTCAGGCTACCTTTAATGTACTTGTTATTATTATTGTTGTTGTTTTTACAATAGAACGACAACAAATTGGCTCATAATTGGCAAGCCCCAAAGGTCTGAGTTTGTTGGCTGATTTCTGTGTTCATTATATCTTCTGTACAGTTTCTCATGGTATATTAAAGGGGAAGTCACCTTCCAGATTACCTCAATTGTAATTCTTACACCTGAATTAATGATTAATCTTCTTTCAATTTTCGTGTAAAAAATAAAGTAGCCTCGTATTTTCTGTGCTGTATATAAGAGAAGAGCATTTTGCTGCCACGTAACGATTGAAATTACCATCTTGCACTTTAATCACTATAAGTGATTAAAAGTTGCAAAGTCCGACCTGTTGTAAATAATCTCTACTCATTAACAGAAGCAATGTTAAAACATTAGACGTAGACACATTTTAGATGTCAAAATTGGGAGACCTGTGTTAAAGGGCAGGACTGGAGTAGAGTGTGTGCGACCAGAAGAGTGGCCACTTCTTACACTAAGACCCATCTAGAGGTGGCCACGTGGGAGCTACAACAAAGGTCCGTTCTATGAACTTCACATAATACATCCATCCGATGGACGTCAGATCCGGACATTGAAATCGAAAAGCTTGGAACTTATCAATAGCACGATTGATAATATAACAGGCACATTTTATGCATGTATCGATAGTGCTTAATTGTTAATAGGACAGATGAATCACAAGTTGGACCACTGGCCGCCTTACTTTCTTCTCATTTGTTTAAAAAAACCTAAGTATATATTACATACCTGCTACAAACAACATCATTTGAATAAAATACATGAAAATGACCTAATGAACACATTGGGCCACACTTTAGATATAATTAGTCAAAGAGAATGACTCACAAACCAGCATGAACCGTCGCTGGAGTGTGCTAGCAATAAGTATCCAATAAGTATTCTCTAATGTGCACTATAGCACAGGGGACAGGGAAATAGTGTAAATACACGTGTGCGTGTGGGGGGTAATATGATGGCCAGTGTCACTTACGTTAAAAATCATAAGAGAAAAAGGTGTAGAAACAGGGTTCTAAATACCTGGCATGGAACAAGTAAAACAAGCTTAGTGATACAGAGGCAAACTGTATATGTTTAATGTGATTTTGAACAGACCACCATTCAATTTCAAAGCCATCAGGACAGAAGGAACGTTGGAAAACAAGGATGGGGATTTAAAAGTTGAAACCAGGTGACTTGGCTTGAAGTGTTAATCAATAAGAACATCTTAATAACTCACATAGTGTGATGGAAATGTTTATACACAGTATACACAGCTGTGGCAACAGGGCATACAAACAATCCACAGTCTACCCGTGTGCTTCACATAGGCTGTCAAAACACTCACAAGCCTGCTTCAGATATAGAAACACTGATCAGATCTACTGTAAAAATATATTATTATTTGTTTCATATCGCGCCATCATATTTCACAGCGCTGTACAATGGGTAAACAGGACATAGCACTCTGACAGTTAATGAATACTTACTCTTTCCTCAAGACTTTGTATATATTATCTCAGTTTGCTGACCTCTGCATCTTTTGTGGTTTTGTCCGCAGTTTTTTTTTTAAACAATATTGAGCTTCAGTGAAGCTTGTTAGTGTAATACCGTCAGATCTCTGACATAAGTGTAACTTTGTCCCTAGGGTAGTTTTCCAGCAAAGGAGCATAGAGGATCCCACTACTCATTACTGGAATACTGTCTTGAAACCTATTTGAACTCAACACTGCTCTATTCTTGAGAATTCTTGCTAATTATAGGTAGCAACCAACATTTATTTTCTGTCATTTCTGTGTTACTTTTGCCTTAATTTTACTATATATATATATATATATATATATATATATATATATATATATATATATATATATATAGAGACAGTAAAAATGTTTCAAAATTACATTAAAGTTGAGAAACAGACAATAACACATTATGGCTTTCTATTACAGAAGAAGTGGGCCTAACTTCTTATGAGTTTACAGTCCTTTAGAAGGTTAAGGTGAATACAACTTAAGAAGGGGGGGAATTTTTTGTAGGGATGACTTGATAGATTGGTTTTATTAGCAGTTCAAATTTAAAGTAAATAGGACTCTTACAAAATAGGGTACAGAATCCCAGGGAATAAGTCCCTGGAAATACATGAGTGGGACAGAGATGCAATTCGTGGGGAGAACAAATAAAGTGGTTAAGAGAGCATTTAAAGAAAAGAACACGCGCCTTCCTGATAAGCCTTATTATTACAAGCTTTGGGAACACGATTTGGGCATGTCTTTCTCGTCGGAAGACTGGGACTCCATGGTTCTTATGGCACACAAGGGTTCCATCTCAAGTAAAACGCAGGAAACTGCTTTCAAACTCTTGTCTAGATGGTACAGGCTTCCTGTAGATTTGCATCACTTCTTCCCCCAAATATCCCCCCTGTGCTGGAGATGTGGTTTAGATCGAGGCACATACCTCCACATCTGGTGGGACTGCACACTAATCCGTCCTTTTTGGGGGAAGATAGCGGAGGTCATTGGGGAGGTCATAGATCCGGGGATCCGTCTTACACCTCAACTGATCCTGCTACATCACACCTCCATGTCCTTTGGAACATATAAACGTACACTCACCTTTCATTTCCTCAATGCGGCTAGGACCGTTATCCCTAGATTCTGGCGCTCTGACAAACCTCCAACTCTCAAAGCTTGGCTGAAACAGGTTATGAACATATGTACTATGGAAGATTTAATTGCGACCGCCAATGGTCGAGGTTATAAGAATGATCTTAAATGGTTACCGTGGCACCAATTTCTCTCCTCCCCTAGGTTCACAGCCATTTTTCGGTTTCCACCCCCATCCCCCTGTTGACTCCAATGCCCGGCCTTCACGCACATGCTGCCTCCGAGCCTGAGTGGTCCTTCTCTACCCAGACTCACCTTATCCAGTTCCGGCCTCTATCGTCCTTTTTACATGTTGCCTCGTCAGCATCAATCATGCCACTTTGTTTCTTTTCGTTTCGTGTCGCCTGCCAGGTGAGGGAGACCCCATTTTTTCTTCCCTTTCTCCCTTTGTATTTTTCCCCTTGTTTACTGTATTCAGAATATGATTGGTACCCCCACTTCTTCGCTATGTTGTACGGCGTTACAGTGGTACCTGTAAATGTTAATTTGACTCATACAACTCCATGGGAGTCTTTCTCTTCGCCCATTATTTTATGGATACGGGGTACTGTTTGTTCTACAATGCCACTGTTATTTCTGATTGTTTAGCTCACTTTGTCACTTTTGTTCGAGCAACATCATATGTCAATTTGTAACTATGGATATGTTATACTACGGTATGTCTCCTCTTCTTGTACATCCCTCTCAACATTCGGACATACTGTACGCTGGAATTTCTTTGTTACATACCTGTATGTATATTGATGTACTGTGGTGATTATATCTCGCTGCTCTATTATAAATAAAGGTGACTTGACTAAAGAAAAGAGCATATATATTTAATTCTGGAGGGTATGGCATAAGTGCAATGCAATGGGGCATAAAAGGTGATGAGCTAAAAAAGTCTGTCAGACTAATGCTTTATGCATTCCTCAGCATGATAAAATCCAGGAAGAAACATGGCAGCACCCCACCACCACACCCCAGGAGCTACATTAAGGAGGTCCTGTCCTCGAGCTACACACCCTCTGTGGTGAGCACCACAACATGTCATGTGTTGGCACTCTGTCTCAGAAGAATGCAGTAGAAGAGATATTGTGGAGGGTGTCTGTAAATGTAATTGCAAGTTTTTTTCAAGTACATTTTGACCACCACAGTACAATTAATGACTCAATCAATGATCAATAACTCAATATGCTGATATAAAAAATGCATCTCTGTGATGCATTATCAGCGGTAGATTGCCCTATGTCCCTAGTAACTGGCCCATTCACACTAAGGAGCCTCCATGGTGTTTTGTACTATGCACCACAGATCCTTCTGGAGGACTGGGAAATCACACTGTGGCTCCCAGGAGGTACGGTGTGAGCAGGGGCGTACCTAGAGTATTTGGCGGATCCTGTATGTGGCACCCCTCCCCCACTTTAAAACTGTATAACTGCTAATATTATATACTGAGGCAGACATTGACGGTGGTACAGTATAAATCATATCACCATATACTGAGCCAGACATTACAGTGGAACAGCAACTACTATCACTGTACACTGAGCCAGACATTGATGGTGGTACCGCATTACTATAATCACAATACACTGAGCCGGCCATTGACAGTGGTACAGGATAACTTATCATTATATACTGAGACTAGGGTGACCACACCAGCCATGTTTTCCAGGACACACATCATTTTTACAAATAGAACAGACAGACAAAGTGCTGCCCTGCAGTATGGATGCTGCCCTGAAGCATGGATGATGCATAATTGGTATAACTGTATAATTGGTTCCCTTCCATGAGTCTTTACGTCACGCATACGGCAGGGTAGTACTTGTTGTGCTAGTCATCAATATGAAAAACGCATACATGCCCTGGAAAACATGGCCAATGTGGTCACCCTGAGACAGACACTGGTGGTGGTATTTAGAAGATATATAGAAGATATGCTATACCACCATCAACTAGACTGATAAAGACCTCTAGGGGTAGAAATGTTGCCACTGTTGGTGTGTGGACAATAAAACACAACTCACAACTTGAAGTGCTGAGCCTTCACCTGTTAATCTGTTATTAAGGGTCCTGGTGAAGCCCGGCTCATGCATCTGTTAATTTTTTGGTGCTCCTGACCACTTCTTTTATTATATACTAAACCAGGCACTGACAGTGGTACAGCATTATGTCCATCACTCTCACACACTTACTAATGCTTTCTCACTCTTTTCCTCCTCCTCCTCCTCTTAGTACTCCCTCTTGGCTTGTCTTATTTCGTGTCCTTCTGGTACAGTGGGCATGGCTTTAGTGTTGTGCACTGGGATATGACATCAAATCCTGAAGCGCAGCATCAGTGGCTGGCGCGCATCGCAAGGGAGCCTGCTGCTCTAGTGCTGGACAGTATAGTCCAGCTCTGGAGGTGTGCGCATCCGATGCTGGCCTGGTGGCACCTCCCCGATGAGTGGCACCCGGGGTGGACTGCCCCCATGCCCTGGTACGCTACTGGGTGTGAGGAACCATGAACATTGTCAGCTAGGTTGCTAAGGGTTGCTGGTGGCACAGTCCTGGGTCACGTCTAGAGCAGTTCCTTGCCTACTTGCACCACTACATGGAGACCCAAACCACCTGACCAATCATAGGAAATATTGCAGTAGGGTTATGTTACACTTTTTGTGTCACTATAATAGGTCTAAAATATCTGTGTTTCAAAATACAAAACACCCCAAGAAAGACGTTACATTAACACAAAAAAATACATATATAAATGCAGCACTGCTTGAAAGTCAACAACACCTACAACCTAGAAACAAAATGTACTTCTTCACAAATACATTTAGAGAAACCTGCTAAGCTTTTGTTGATTTAGCAGAAAAAACAGCATTTATATAGAAGTAAAAAAACAACATGGAAACATATAAGCATTATGTGGCTCCTGGCTAAAAATCAAAAACTTGTTTTGCCAGAAAGGAAGAAAATAAATTACTGATTTTATATTAAAAAATAAGTTGTTTTATGCAGAAACTTTATGAAATAGCATATTTCTCCATTCAGATACAACTGGCATAGCACAATTTCTAAAACCAGATTTTTGTATAGATATTGGCCAGTACATTAAATATGATCATAATTTGACGCAGTGGTGGGCTAAGCACTATATGGCATACAAACTCAAGTTTGGTTTTATCCAAATATTATGCCAGTAGCCCCGTGGAAGATCCAGGTGCTCTTTTGCAAATTCTAGACATACAGCAAGGTGTTTATTGTGTCCTATGAATACTATTGTTTGTGCTCTTGCAGTCCTTTGCATGAGTATTTCCCAGTGCTCAGCCATAAGAATGGCGATTGCAAAATTGAGCCCAGAGGACGGTTGCAGGATAAATGTTGCTGCTTGGTATATTTCCTATTTTTGCATGAGCGTGCCATGCATTCATTTACAGAATAAAATACATGCGAAGACTAATACATTGTATTCTAGCAAGAGACCCTGTCCCCTCTTCAGCACGTCCTAAAGTGTGTTTGTGTCATTGCTAATCGTTCATATTGTCTATTTAAAAATTAGAATTTAGAATTTCTATTATTGCAATAGTGCTACATAATCTGTTGCCACTTTAGAAATAAAATGGAATGCGCACTGTCACATTAACTCATTAGGGCCGAGGACTCGTGGGGGTATGTTTGAGTTGGGGAGGGGGGCACTGTTGCATTTCGGAGGAGGCTCCTTACCTGCCTGCCCAGTCCCTTCTTATGTCTAAGTAATCATTGGCCGACTATGGGGGCTCTACAAGCCAGGAAACGCTCAATGCGCTTGTCCGGAACCTAGCTGCAAATTCATGGAGCTGTGCGGTGGCTAGGAACCTCGTTGATGCCCGCCGTCAATTGTAACAGCGTTGCTACTGACGCCCTTTGCCCCACCACGTCACTCTCGGCTAGTGATTGGGGGAATATGAAGGGTTAATCCCTTGAGCAATTACGCTTTTAGCAGCCACGAAGATCTGTACGGCGGAGCTACTCAGTCCGAGTATGGGTCTCCGTCAAATGCACCTACACTACGCGGACAAAAGTATTGGGACACCTGACCATTATAAAAAAAACCTTCCCCACACTGTTCCCACAAAGTTGGAAGCATCATTGTCCAAAATGTCTTGCTATGAGATTAATGGGAAGACTTTACCCCAGCATACAGAGTTCAGCACACACACAGCGCTGGATCTGTCTGGAGGTGTGTGCAGGGAATGGCATTCGGCCAAATTCATCTCCTGCGGGGGCATTTAGCTAATTGGGTGGAAAAGGGGCAAATGCATTTGGAGGGATTCTGCAGAATACCCCCATCGATTAGTAAAAGGGATCACGCAAAAATGTAAAGGGGCAACACATCTATCATTTGCATTAAAGCACATATGATGGCTGGAGTGTCCCTTTAAGAGGGTGTAATGCAGATCCTGGTGACTAGCTGCAAAGTGGAAGCAATTCTTCATCTTAACAAATTAGAAGTTAAACTAGGGGATCTTGTTCTGATATACTGATGCTAAGGTAAAGGGATGCTCCACTCATCATATGCACTTTAACTCACATTATAGCTTCTGAGTTTCTTGTTTAAATTATCATTTGTGTCCTGTTGGAAATTAATCGGGGGATTTAGTATTTCTTCACCCTCAGCATTTTGGCTTGCAGGAGATGTGTTGGGCCAGGCTCTCACAAGAACTACAGGGTTCACACAGAAACAAAGGTTGGAATACAGCACGAGACAGGGTACCACCAAGTCCTTCAATAAATCCAAAATAAAGAAGCAGAGGCTCAGCACTCAAATGGTAAGGTGAGTTTATTTCACAGGCAATGTTTCGACACAGGTCTTTCTCGAGCTTAAGAAAAGCTTGAGAAAGACTTTTGTGTTGAAACGTTGCCTCTGCTTCTTTATTTAAGAACTACAGGGCGTCTAAAAAGGACATTTGCACAAAGTGCCCCCTATCAATTTAAATAGGAGTGTGGAAACCAGACCGCACAGAAGTGTTGTGCGCTGCAGCCCCTTCCTACAGGTCAAACATGTATAGTAAAGTACTTTGATATGCATTTTATGCTGGCGAGGCAGAATGAGACTTGGTACATTTTATGTTTTAAGGAATCGCTAAAACACTAATAGTTGTACTGACCTTCCAATGTTGTATTGTATCTGACTTGTGTATATTTTCACTCAAAGGTACATACAAAGTTCCCTACTGAATTGTGTTTTTGGCTTAAACTGAGGTTACTGAAATGAGCATTAATAAATAGAACTGTATCATACGGCCTGTGTTGTTTCAGGCTAAGCTATTGCTATAGCTTTTATTTCATAAAGCTCGCTGTATTCCAATTCACCTTTACAGAAATGTTTTTCCCTCATGTCCAGCTATATTTAGACAACTCACAAATAGAAAGCACTTGCAGAATTGATGCATCAGCAGTCTAAAGAGATATATTACTCATACCACTAATATTGAACTCCCCAGGAGCCAATGAAATGTGTACTGTACCCATAATGTCACAGAGGAATAGCAATATAATTTGTTGTACGGAAATGGGGTCAAAATATTTTTTTTATAAATATATATATATATATATATATACACACACACACACACACTGTATATAAGTAAATTAAGTACATGTATTAACACATTCAGAGAATAAAATACAGCAAATATGTTATGTGACAGCAAAGTTCAATAATATAGATATGTGATATGGATGCAAAAACCGAAACCTGATAACTATATGTAGAACAAAAGCTCCATTAACTCTGAATTTTGCAGGGATTTCCGAAAAACTATTAAGCACCCGATAATCATTCCCACATTTAAATACTAAGCCATTTATTTATCAGTTGCTCCTTTGTGTGTGTAACAATCACCATTGTAAAAACAAAGACAACATGTGTATGGTTTTCCCTTTGTTTCATCTTAAAATGCACTTATTCCTTTAATGCATGTGAATAAAATAACATTTGGCAGATCAGATTTGTGTTTTCGCTTATGGATTAAAAGTTACGCGCTACCTAGTTTGCTAAATTACATGTCTTAGAACTAAACTCAGCGTTAGAACAAATCATTCCTCGTATTGTTAGTGAGCAAATGCTTCCCGGAAATGACAGTTCAATCATGTAGCATTTGCACCATTTGTAATTTATGCCAGGAGCAGTTTGTCATGCGACACAAAAGCAAGACTAAAACTGAATTAGAGATGTTTTGTGGAATAGCACTCCACATAAAAAACAACACAGAAACTTTTAAGACGTTTGTCATGGGTAACCATCGGTGCCTGCTTTTGTGTCATATAACAATCACACATTTCCCTTGAAAAAAAAGAAATTAGGCAAAACAACCAATTTAAACTTGGTTTAGACATTCAACAGTACTAAAAATTGGGTTACAAATGTGGCATTAAGTTACAAATGGGTTCAATTCTGCAGATTATATAGAACAGCCCCTTTAGAAACCAGCGGAGGTGGTCAGGTTGTGATTTAAACTGTCATGCCAACTTTTTTAGTTCTTAATAAAATATTAATCCATTCATCTCACTGCTTAAGATATGGCGAGAACTTGTGTATCTCACAATGCGATTCTTCCGATGATATAGCCTAGATGAATTGATGTACATTCTGTCAGTGCTTTGCGGTTTAAAATTAAGTATTTACAAAAAGATTATGTCAGAGATTTAACTTGCAGAGTCAATATCATCAGAACGCAGCTGGTAAATAAGAGAAAAAACATTATTTCTTATGGTTGATTCTCAGTTAGAGATATACCGATGCAGTTAGCAATAGGGAACGACTGCCTCTTTAAGAGTGGACAGTAACTGAAGATATGCTAAGAGCAAATGTTTACAGATAAAGAGAAGGTTACATTAATGACCCTCTATTTTCGTTATTCCAAGCCCTGCAAAATTACTATGAAGCGGCAAACAGCGGAGGCAGCTTAGAGCCTGTTTAATGCGATGCATAAAAAATACCTTCCGCAAAGCAAGAACAAATATGAAGAGGTGGAGGGGAGCTGGAAAAAGTGTTATAGTCAGCAACATCAAATGGAAATAATCCTATCTGCGAAACAGCGATTATATAGCTACAGGCTGTAGGAAATGGGCTATCAGACAGAAGCTTATAATATGTTAATGTCAATATTGTTGAGAAAACACGTGGCATGACAGAACAATAACTAGAAAATAGGGCACGCGCAATTTTCTTGCGTACTGAAAGCTTTACTCTTTCGTGTAATGTACGTGAGTACTGCTGCCAAGACTAAACTTACTTTAGTTTCCAGCTATTTGGCTCGGGCTTTAATGTGCTCACCCAAAGCCCACAAAATCAGCCCGAGATACTGAGTTTACTTTACTAGCAAGTTTAAATCAATATTAATACACAGCTTATAAGAGCAATAGTGCTTCCACAAACTAAACTGGATTAAAGGAAGCTTCTGAGACCACTATTATTCCCAGAATGTTTAGAATAACCTATA
Source organism: Spea hammondii (assembly GCA_029215755.1). Taxonomy (NCBI): domain Eukaryota; kingdom Metazoa; phylum Chordata; class Amphibia; order Anura; family Pelobatidae; genus Spea; species Spea hammondii. The sequence goes on along the minus strand of JARDYJ010000003.1, from coordinate 76,737,000 downwards.
TACTATCATGTAACAATCTACCGTAAAATAGTGAGTATCTTCAGGGCTACTGTGTTGTCGCTTATCAACCTAGTTACGATTTGTCCTTTAAAGCCTAAAGTAAAAAAGTGCCATAAAAATATCTACTCTGCTCGTTAATTTATTTAATTGAATCTAACTTTTGAATAACGTTAAACTTTACAAAATCTACATATCTGAGCCTAGATGTCTGTAACGCATACCTACATGACATCAACTATGCAGCATCCAAACAGACGTGCCAACTTAATTGCAATGGGCCAGAAAGAGGGGAAAACGATGAAAAAAGTTTTTCTAAAAAGGAAAATTCTTCAAGTGGGCATAACAGGATTGTATTTGGTATTGTACAAAGTATTAAAAGTTTTTCACGGAGATCTGAAAGTGGTACCTAGTCCCATGTATCTGAAATGGAAACTGTAGAAACACTAAGGAATTCTCTCTGGAGATGCAGTGACATACGCATGATATTAAAAGCAAGGGATTAAGTCATTATTGAGGAGAGCGAGATATACAAAGTTAATATCCGGATAACACACTATAAAATGTTGAACCAGTACAAAATCTGATTAACGACGTGTTTTTTCTCATACAAATTTTAGAATGAAATGCAATTACAATTCTTTTCTTCTATGAATTTCACCATGAATTCATGTTTCTTGATTAATATAATGTAAGGGACCATAAAGAATGTACGTGGAGACCTTTTTCAGGTCCTTTACCTTCCCTGTAATGAGTAGTTCTAGACTAGAGGAGTAGAAGGTTTGCCACATTAACCATTTGTTGCCATGACAAATGCAGTGTGGGATATAACTGCTCACAGAATTTAATCAAATGAATAACCTAACTGTGGCTTTAGGGGCTGAGGGATGGTTTATTAATATTCTGAAGTTGGGATGTTTTCCGTGTCATAATTCACTACATAATTCCAGAATACTCTCGCACAATGTGGAAAAGAATTCCGTTTCAACTAATTTGGCAAATGAAACTTTTCACAAAACAAGTTTGAAATGATAGCTGGGAAAGGAACCAAAAATTAACAGTGTTCATCCACCACTATCTATTAGCTGTCTCCTTTTTAGTTAGGAATAGCTTATGCATGCTCAGCACAAGTGATACACATTCATTTTATCTTATTAAAATGTCAAGAAGTTAGCAAAGTTTCTTAATAAAGTAAACCATATTGGTACATGCAAAAAACACTTGGATGGAGAACGCTCTATATTCTGCGTTGCACATTTATGTTCGGGATTACTGTAATTTAGCTAAAGATTTTGGATGAATGGTCAGTCGTCCAAACATAGATCCCCACAAGACTACATGCTGACTTGAATGTATAGCTAAAAAGTTTTAAACTGAGGTATTTGCATAATACAGATGGAAATCTCGATGTGGCAAACAACATGCATGGGGGTTATCATTGCAACGCATGCCTTTGGGCACTGAGTATGGTGTTGCTGCTGTAAAACACTGCAGGGTTCATGAAAATGCTTAAAAAACAGAAGTTCAGTAAAAGAACAGGATCTTAAAGACTTTTCGCAAAATTGTTATTTAGCATACACGTCCACTCCCCTTGTGCGAACCTGGGAAGATAAATACTTATGCGTTGCTTTATGTCTCCGTTGGCTAGAAGCTACAACAAATGCTTGTTCATGGAGTGCACAGCTTGAAAAAATGCAAATTAAATGAACGTTTCTACGTTGACAGAATAGACTGCATTCGTGAACTTTGCTTTAAGCGCTAAAATGTGCTTATATTAATGGATTTGGTTCAATGGCAATAATACCAAACAAAGCATGACTTTCTTTTTACCTGAACAAATGAAACAGTTTGCATCACCTATCTGCAAGTCTGTTTGGAACTTGTAGGCCCTAAGCATTAGCATGTGTCAACTGGTACACATGGAAAATAATTAAACCAAAAGAAAAGTTACAAAGAATTCTAGCAGGGCCTCACTAGGTGCTTATGTGCCTATTGGCACATAATAACAGCCCCTGCAACTGTTTTGGTAGACTCTGCTTTAATTTCTTTGTTTCAAGATAGGAAGAAACTAGTGTTTGTATGTCTCCTAAAGAGGAGTATATGTTATTTGTTTTGGTGAATACTTAAAAGGCACAATGTACACATCTGTTGTAAAATTAGCAAGTAGTAGTAGTACTGGCTGTCCTCAATCTAGCAGTGGCAACAAATCAAATGCATGGGTCACAAACCAAAATATCAAATTCGGTTCTTTGAACACATCGGATCTTGGCACCAATACACATCAAAGTTTCTATACCATGTATTTATTAATTATGATTTAACATTTTACACAATTCATAACAAGTCACCACTGTTTTGGAAATAGAAATGAAATATCCCCCAGGGTGTCAATGTAATGTAGTGTAACCTTTGCCCCAAGTGATTATATAATTATAAATAGTCCTACAGAAGTTTGAAACAGGTTGTTTCATGGTTATGTATTTAATCTTAAAACAAAATTGATTATACACAGTGGGTGAGGTTTATGCATAAGGGTTATTGAAAACGAGGACAGAAAAAATATTTTATATTAGGGCCTTAGAACTGCCCTGGAATGAACATCTAGTTCCCAATATTTAGCAAATCTTGCTGAATGGAGTAATTCAACCTATACTTGAAAGTACCGCTGTCAATATTTCTGTACTTGTCAGCTCACTCAGGTTCCAGATGTCAGCGGAGTTACAAAGTTTGAGATATAGAGGCTCTCAAACTGAGTCATGTCTTGTTGAGTTGCATATTGCAAGCCACCTTTTGAGTCGTGTCAGACTGCTGTGCAGTCAACTGTTATCAAGTGATTGTTTGTGTCAGCAGTCAAGTGTCATGTTCTTACTTGTTAGGACCTGGTCCCAGATTCACAGGCACGTATCTAACACCTCGAGGCGTCCTTAAAGAATGCATAATTATGTGTGTGTAGACACATTTCACTTAAGTTGCACCTTTTATTTTCGCATTTTGTTTAATGATGCAGTAACTCACGGGTTATAAATTCCTGATTCACCTTTATTGATTGCTCCTTTAATGAGCTACTTCTCTACAATCTGTATGTTTAGATCTTCTCATGTACAAGCCCCCCTCCCTATTAAGTGTGATGAGGATGTGGGTCGCAGTTTAGTCAAATCACTTGTTTAATTCAACTAAGAGCTCAGCTGAACTCAGATTCCAAATGGTAAATAGAACAGCAAATATGCTTTTCATAACAACCTGCTGCTTTTTAGCAGCCAATTTGACTTAATAAGTAAACTTTAATTGTAGACAGGTTAGCAGTAGAGTTAATTGTATTGAATAGACAATACTATTATTTTGTTTTATATAGCACTATCAAACAGGACATAAAAACATAACACTTTGACTTAGAGAAACAACAGGTAAGGAATGAGCTTACAATTGAGTGGGTGCTTAAGTTGAGTTGGCCTGAGCAGGTCAACTACCAAATTGAATCTTCCTGAACGGACCATTGACTCTACAAACTGAGAAACATCTATTAAATCTTATAAATACTATTGTTGGATTCCATGACTATATAGAATGGGTGGCAATTGTAGGGGTGAACTTGATTTTCTTTTTAGAAGCCATCAAGAGACATTTCCTTCGCTATAAGCATCACAGCTGATTACTGGGGCCCTAAGGTAGCATTTAAAGTCTAAATGGGGAAGGGAGTGGCATTCAACCCTACACATTCCTAACCATATTCCATTCTCATGTAACCCATTTGCAGGCACATTCCAAGGTTCATTTGTCCTTGATCTGTGTACTTTGGCACCTGTATGGAACAGGAGAGAGACGTCTACAGCGAAGCAGACTAGGGATGCTCCCAGTTAGGACCATGACTTCCTGGCATACATGGGCGTTACTAGAAGCCTCAGGACCCGGTGCGAGAATCTGTTAAGGCCCCCACCCCAACCTACCACCTTCTCACACTATCGACCCTCTCCCTACCCACCCTTCTCACTATCTACCCTTTGCCTACCCCCCTTCTAACTATCTACCCTCTCCCCCTTCTCACTATCTACCCTCTCCCTACCCCCCCTTCTCATTATCTACCCTCTCCCTACCCCCCTTCTCATTATCTACTGTCTCCCTACCCCCTTCTCACTATCTACCCTCTCCCTACCCCCCCTCTCACTACTTACCCTTTCCCTACCCCCCTTTGTAGGTCACTTACCGTGCAGTCCTGTCGTGGGGGCGCGAGGCCTCTTCTCGCTGCTCTGTCGCGGTGCGCACGGCTTCACTGCTGAGCGCCGGCATATGACTTCATATTCCGGCGCTCAGCATGAAGCGCCGGCACCCGAGACAGGCGCCTCACGCTCCCACCACTACAGTCGGGGCAGCGCTGAGGCAGGTGGCGGCACAGACAGAAGGGCGCAGAGCGGTTGCTGAAAACGACCGCTCGGCACCCCTTGGCCCCTCTGACTCCAGGGCCCTGTCGCAGTCGCGACCCCTGCGACCTCGGTAGTTCCACCACTGCTGGCATAAGAGGTTTGTCTCCTCCTCTCCACCTTATTTATTTCCTTGAAAGTTTATATTTGATTTTATTTTCATGTTTTTCCTAGTGTCAAATTCAACTACATCCCCATCATTACAAATGGAATACATTTACCTTTGTACTATTAATATGTTAGAAAATACTCCAATTTCTAACTACTTTACAGCTTTGTCCTTTAATTGAAAAGTGAGTGGATAGAGATTTCCCACTAAATAGAGACAATGCTTTATGTCTTACCTATCAACCTCTGTACAAGCATAAAACTTAAATACTTCAAAACTACTGTGACACTGAGCTATGGGTAAATGGGAAAAAAGGTTCCAGGATATTAATTTTTATCAAGCAATAAATTCACCCCTCAATCATTTACTTCCTTTTTCTGAGATGATATTTAGAAAAAACCAATAAACATTAACAAATAGGAGCTACTGAGCCACTAAGATCAGACAAATCGACACTGCACTTTTTATAGTAACTGTGTCAATTTACAGACACCTATCAGGGGCGGCACATTTGTAAATGCACTTGGTACTCCATAAAAAATCTAATTTACAGCTAAGTTTAGCTATATGATGCATAAATACATAAAATACATTTTCAACTTGAAAGACACATATAAATCTATAAACCTCATAGCTAGGGACTCCAAACAACTGGCGTTGCTCAGCTATAGTGCTCACTACACAAATGGGCATTAACACATGAACACAATGCACAGCACTTACAGGTCCACACAGTGTTCACAGATACAAAGTCACAACACTCTGTGATAGTGCTGTGAGTATCTAACACAAAAACATTCGCTGACACTCCCATGACTTATATCACCCACAGGCGCCTCACAGCACAAACCCACACAAGAACAACTCACATCACTCACACACACAAGCTACAAAACTCATATACTCCCACAATTCACAGCACACACAGGCAAACACCCTACCTTTAGAGTCTCATTACAATACCCGACCTTGTGTGAGTCAGCACTGAGGTGCAAAGGCATTTTGCCAAGCAGGAGATGTGTTCAGCTGAACACACCACCTGCAAGCCAAATAACAATTTAATCGGGACGCACAGCTATAATATACATGTAAGCGCATATGACAGCTGAAGTGTCTGTTTTTCTGATCTTGACTCTTCTGCCCAGGCCACATTACGACCTTACAAGGCTGGTGATCTTGTTTGTTTTTTGTCAAACTGTGAAGAATATATACTTGGGTAGTGCTGGTGGTAGGTTATGCTCCTAGCACACAGAATTAGATCAGTGCATAGTTACGTGCCAGAAGAAAACACTCATTGTACATATCATGACACATCTTGTTATCACACAATACATGTGTACATATTAGTAAGTAAAATGGAAAAAAATACTTTACAATAAAACAGCACTGGTATGTAAAAATTGTAATACAAAAGAGAAAATATTACCCCCGAAATAAAAATTTAAACCACCTGTAATTCATTTTCCAGATGGGGTTTTCAAATACTGCTCCTGGCGTGTGTACAGCCCCTGGGGTGTGCGTCTGCACACAGCCAATGCTGTCTATGATAAATATAAAACTAAACACCACTGTCATCGGGTTGGGCGAGTGAAGTCCCCGAAGTTATAATTCCTGGGCACAGCAATTTATGGGGAAGTCACACATGAGTACAGAGCTATAAATATTCTTTAGATAACCAAACTCTACAGTCTTTAGAATGCAATGTATTCAAGAATACATTAGGAACATGGATTGCACGGAAGGGAGCAATAAAAAAAAATGTAAAAATTACATCTTTGGGTCAAGAGCAGAAAGAAATTATGAGAAACATTGTTAATCTGGCAGATCAGACCAGAAGAAAAGCAAATACATGCAGAGTTTTACAAACAGAGAAACACAGAAAAACAATTATTCTAGAACAAATTACTTGATGGATGTCAAAAATTACAACGTAAAGTGATGAAAGGAAAAGGAAAAGGAAAAAAGTACTTGTTGAGAATTTTTGGGCTCTTCAAATTGAAACTACACTACAAAATACAGTCACCAATAAAAATATAAAAAATGTATTTAAAATAGTGAATCCCAGAAAACAAAAGCAATTCAAGCACTGCATGCCATTTTCATTTGTTCTGGTCCTAACTACGTAAATACAGAACGAGGAAGGAATACTATTTCCAACAGCAAGAATGGATACATATATCTAAATAAAGGGCAATTGAGGCCATTCACACTATTTAAGGACTATTACAAAACATCTGAGAATTCATCAAATAGACCATATTACTTATAGTGTAATATAGTGAGAGGGTAAATAACTATTATACAATGGTGGGCACCCTGCCAGAAATTGTTATTAATTCAATATATCATATAAACATTCATATGAAGACTGAAATGTACATACACTCACTGGCCACTTTATTAGGTACACCTGTTCAATTGCTTGTTAACACAAATAGCTAATCAGCCAATCACACAACATCAACTCAATGCATTAAGACATGCGGACGTGGTCAAGACAACTTGCTGAAGTTCAAACTGAAAATCAGAATGGGGAAGAAAGGAGTTTTCAGTGACTTAGAACGTGGCTTGTTTGTTGGTGCCAGATGGGAGTATTTCAGAAACTGCTAAGCTACTGGGATTTTAAAGCACAACCATCTATAGCCAGTGAGTATTTGCATATTTATATTATATATATATATATATATATATATATATATATATATATATATATATATACACACACACACATACACACACAGACACACTACTGTGCAAAAGTTTTAGGCATGTGTGAAACAATGCTGTAAGGTAAGAATGCTTTAAAAATATACACTTTAATACACAGTATGTCAGGCACCACCGGGATTCAAACCTGCAACCCTGTGGATTCTGGGTTTATCACCTATCCACTACTCCACCAGGTGGATCTTGGACTGCAGTGTCCTTCTGCCTCTCCTTGGACCATGCTGTTCCCTAATGCTCTTGAAACACCTGCCCCTCGTTTGGTCAATTAAGGCTTAATATAAACCAGGCATCAGCCTAGCCTCATTGCTAGAGCATTGTGTTCCTGGCCCTGTATACTGAGCTACTGCTTTGCTGCATTTGATCTGTCTCCTGTGTATGACTCTTGGCTACGTCAACGATCCAGTTTTGTGTACCAGACCCCGGCGTGTTCCAGACATACCTACCTGTCCAGCTGCTTCCAAGCCTTGTGCCCTGCCTGAGGGCTTCCAAGCCTTGTGCCCTGCCTGAGGGCTTCCTAGCCGCCTGCCCTGCCTGAGGGCTTCCTAGCCGCCTGCCCTGCCTGAGGGCTTCAAGTTTCCTGCCTGTTTTTCTCCTGCTCTCTCCAAATACCTAAAGATGGCGCCTAAGAGAAAATCTAAAGCTAAAGTAGCGCACAGCCCTGAACTGGACACATCAGCTGGCTTACAGCCATGTTCTGAACCTGCCCCTGCATTGAGACTCCTACTTGATCCGGCACCGAGTGCCCTGACACAGTATCTCACAAAAGTCAGTACACCCCTCACATTTTTGTAAATATTGTATTATATCTTTTCATGTGACAAACACTGAAGAAATGACACTCTGCTACAATGTAAAGTAGTGAGTGTACAGCCTGTATAACTGGGTACATTTGTTGTTCCCTTAAAAATAACTCAACACACAGCCATTAATGTCTAAACCTAGGCAACAAAAGTGAGTACAGCCCTCAGTGGAAATGTCCAAATTGAAACAATAATTAACTAATGGAGAAACAGCTGTGTAGGAGGCATAAAACTGGGTGAGGACCAGCAAAACTCACTAACAGGGTAATGTTGCTGAAGAATGTCAAGTAATACACCACGGCAAGACTTAGCAGCAACAAGACACAGGGTAGTTATACTGCATCAGCAAGGTCTCTCTCAGACATTTTAAGGCAGACAGGGGTTTCCAGATGTTCTATCATAGCTCTTATGAAGAAGCACAAAGAAACAAGCAATGTTGAGGACCATAGACACAGTGGTCAGAGCAGGAAATCTATTGCAGCAGATGAAAGATACACCATGCTTACTTCCCTTCACAATGGGAAGATGTCCAACAGTGCCCTGTGCCACACCACAGAGCCCTGATCTCAACATTCCTGGGGACAGCAACTTATGGGGACATCACACATTAGTGACTGGGATGACATGAAGAGAGAGAGAAGCAACTGAGGTAGCCTAAATCCACAGAAGAACTATGGTTAGATTTCCAAGAGGGTTGGAAAAGCCTACCTGCTGAGTACCTAAAAATAGTGTGTGCAAGGCTGATCACACCACATATTGACTTCATTTACATTTTTTCTTCTGTTCACTCACTTTGCATTTTGTTAAATGATAACAAATGATCTATTACTATGCCTATTTTTGAAAGCATTCTTACTTTACAGCATTTTTCCCACCTGCCTAAAACTTTTGCATGGCATTATATTATATTTATACTGTATATATACTGTTAAAACATTAATGGAGCTTGACTGACTCATTTTACTCTACAATTAATAAATCCATCTATTAAATAAAACTAACATATTGCTGTGACTCTAAAACGCTCAAAACATATATGCTTTATCCTAATATATTAAACTCAAAAAAGCATGACACAGCCCTGTGACCTCACCAGTCAACAGCCAACATTGAAACAGAAACCTTGACATTTTCGTAATAACAGCAGCAATCAAACGGAAAGGCTCTAATATTCTGCAGCTAAACCGAACCATATATCATTATGAGAATTCAATAACTGCAGAAACCCTGTGAGCTAGCAAGGAAGGCACAGTGAAGCGAGGTTAACAAAATATCACACAGATTACATGTCAGTCTAAAGTATTTCCTACACTAAATGATTTTGTGCTGTTGGCTATAAAGCAAGGATGGTGTCAGGGCACATCTTGAGCAGAGCCATCATGGATGAACAGCTCAGTGATAATGCATGGGAATATGTTGCAATGGCTCCCAAGTGATCTCACATTTGAAACATGGGATATACTTGGCCGTCCATATGACCTGCAGAAAAAGTGTGTGGATCAACATTCATGTAGACACAAGGGAGTATTTGTGTAGCTAAGAAGAAGGGTGCCGTATGGGAGTACTTTGAAGTGTTTGTCGTAAATGTGTGTTAACCCTATGGTTATACCGTCCCTTAATGTATTTGTCAATACCTATGGTTTAATAAAAGTTATAGCAGATTATGATTTATCTGTGAAAGAGCACTGAATGCAACATCTTGAATATATGCAGACAAAACTTTGTAAGTTAGACAAATCAAAACTTGAGTTAGTAACAGATATAATAATGAAACTTCATTAACCTGATCATATTGATTTGACTCCAGACCTAAATGGTAACAATGAATCATATGCTGGTGCTGTTGGGACACAGAATAAAGGACAGTAAAACCATAGGAGGAACGAACATTTAAAGTGCTGACAAACACCTCAAAGAACTCACAGACACACAAGCTTTAGCCGCAGAACTACTCCCTTAGTGTCTACACGAATGCTGATGCCCACACACCTTTCCTCTTGGTCATATGGTGGACCAAGTATATCACCTGTTCAAATGTGAGATCTCTTTCGGTGTCACGTACACTCTTACTCTTTTTGCCATTGTTGCCACTTTATACTACCTGGAATTCTCATTAACCTAATCAATTATTTGTAGTAGTCATGAGAACTGTAATTGCACTTTTAGTTTACTACCCTGTATGCAAATACATAAACAGTAAAAAATATAAGATTAAAACAAAAAAAGAACTTTGGATATTAACTTTGTCTGTAACCTTATTAATATTGCATAGTGAGTTAAATATTGATTAGATGCTGCTATTAACAGTGATCACACGGATACAGTTAGTGTGTTAGCCTAGCTCAAAGGCTAAACAAATGCATTCAAACTAAAAGTGAACACTTATAATGTAATATTTGCATGTAACATACACAAAATATTCTGAAAAGCCCAGTTTTGTTGCATTAAAATGTCAAAAAGCATTATTTTCAGAACTAAGATAAATTAAACATATAGTATTTTGTTGGTCAACTAAAATGCAGAATCAACTTTTCCTGAGGCTATGTATTTTTAGGATCACCGGATCTAAAGTCAGAGATTTTTTTTTAGGCATATAGTTAGGCATATGATTAAACAATTATACCAAACAGGTGATAATGATTATTAATTTAAGATGTAGGTTGAAACATAATCATTAACTGAAATTGAAACAGCTGTGTAGGAGGAATAAAACTGAGTGAGGGACACCCAAACCCACTTACAAGGTAAGGTTGCTGAAGACCGTTTAATGTCAAAAGTCATACACCATGGCACAGTAACAAGACACAAGGGTAGTTATACTGCATCAGCAAGGTCTCTTATGTGGATGTCATGGGTTTCCAGATTTTTTGTCTAAGCTCTTTTGAAGAAGCACAAACAAGCAATTTGAGGATTCCCATGGCATGTCATATGGCTTTCTCCTATATCAGCAGGAAACGAGTGTCTGAGATGGGGTTTAGCGTTCTAAAAACCCAGGGGCCAGGCCTGCATCCAAGGTGTGCAAAGTGCAAGTACACACTGTCAAAAGGAGAGGGCGAACTTATGCTCAGTAGCAAGCTAGCTAAAGTACAAGACGGACTTTACCTAAAACCCCCACATGTTCAATTTGGAAAAGACTGGGAAGTAAAATGGGTCCTGGTGCATGCAGTGCCAATGGCTGCCCAGGCTTACATGGTATGTAGCAGAGTGTCATGGAGCATGACTCTGCTGCCCATACACATGTGAATACATTTTCCCCTTACCTAAATAACTCAAATGTACGCAGTATTTATATTTAACCCCTTAAGGACCGGGCTCATTTTTCGTTTTGTACCCTGTGGGACCGAGGCTGTTTTGACACTTTTGTGGTGCTTGTGTTCAGCTGTAATTTTCTCCTCACCCATTTAGTGTACCCACATAAGTTATATATTGTTTATTTCAGGACAAGATGGGCTTTCTTCAGATACCATTATTTTGATCGTATCATCTTATTTACTATAAAAAAAATAAAAAAAACATGGTGCAAAATTGAAAAAAAAAACACATTTTATGACTTTTATTTGAAAAATCTTTTACTCACCTAAAAAAGCAAGTAAAAAAACTAGCTAAATAGACTCTACTACTTGTCCTGAGTTTAGAAATACCCAATGTTTTTATGTTTTTTTGCTGTTTTTTGTAAGTTATAGGGCAATAAGTACAAGCAGCGTTTTATGATTTCCAAATCTTTTTTAACAAATCTGGTCAGTCTGCCTCCATCTCCTCTTTGGAACATCTTTGAAGCCGGTTAACTCAATTTAACCCATTCAAACCATATATTTTTGAAAACTAGACACCCCAGGGTATTCCAAATGCTGTTATTTTAACCCTTTCCATGCACCAATTATACAACTACACTTTGTCAAACTTTGTAATAGTAATTTTTTTTATTTTTTTTTTCCACACAAATTGTACTTTAGTTATAGATATACAGGTGCTGGTATATGTCACTGTCAAACAACACCCCAATATGTGTTCAGCAACATCTCCTGAGTACAGCGATACCCCACATGCATGGGTTTGTCAGATTGTTTGGCTGGTAAAAGGCTACTTTTGGGGCATGCGTAATTCAGGTGGTCATTTGGTCATTGTGCCTCCCTCTCCTCTTTGGAATATCTTTGAAGCCGGTTAACTCAATTTAACCCATTCAAACCATATATTTTTGAAAACTAGACACCCCAGGGTATTCCAAATGCTGTTATTTTAACCCTTTCCATGCACCAATTATAGAACTACACTTTGTCAAACTTTGTAATAGTAATTTTTTTTATTTTTTTTTCACACAAATTGTACTTTAGTTATAGATATACAGGTCCTGGTATATGCCACTGTCAAACAACACGCCAATGTGTGTTCAGGAACATCTCCTGAGTGCAGTGATACCCGACATGCATGGGTTTGTCGGGTTGTTTCAGATTTAAAATGCCACATTTGGGAAGTGCGCTTTTTTTCTCCATTTTGGTCAGTCTGTACCTATGCCCTATCTTTGAGCTAGGCCACTCCAATTTACCCCATCAGCCATTTTTTTTATATATTAGACACCCCTTGGGTATTTGAAGTGCTTTTATTTTAACTCTTTGTTGAGATTTTTGAGAAATTTTAGCACTTGCTCAAAATAATAAACTTTATTTTTTAATTTTATTTTATTTTTTTAATACTTTTTTTATATTTTTTTTTACACATTTTGCTGGTACTGGATGGTTCATCTAGTGACATCACTGCATAATTATTTTTAAATGTTAGCACATTTTTTTAAAATTTTTTTTTCCATTTTTTATTTATTTTTATTTTTTTGAATATTTTACTAATCACACAGTGATTAGAAAGCTGGGCTCCATTGACTTGCATGGTTGAATGCAGTACCTGTATTCAACCAGCAAGTGGAGCCAGTTCTCTAGAGGGTCTGGAGACCCTCTAGCGAACTTTTTCGTCTTTATTGTTTTATTTCCCGGGCCGCCGCCATCTTGCTTGATGGCGAAGATCACCGGCAGCGGCGGCTGTGACCGCTCTCCGGAGCGGTCACAGCCCACCCAGAGGTAAGTGTTTGGTGTCGCTGGATGCCTCCTGATCGAGGCATTCCAGCGACACCATTTAAACGCTTTTAAAACGGGCGTCCGCCGCCATACAATGTATGGCGGCTGTTGACGCCCCGGGGAGGGGCCAGACATGGCCCCCGATGCCGATCTCGGCCTTGCTGAATGCCTCGACATCGAGGCATTGCAGCAAGGCCGTTTAAGCGAAGAAAGTGATCCTTGATCACTTTCTAAGCTTATTTAATTTTTTGACGGTTCAGGACCGTCAAAGGTCATTTAGTGACCTTCTTGTTATGACGGTCCTGAACCGGCAAAGGTCGCGAAGGGGTTAATGCATAACTAATCAAGCCAGTGTATTATGTCTAAACAAACTTAATATAGTTCAGAATATCATTAATGATGAGGTAAATACTGATCCTGTGTCAATCTGAATTTGCACTTCCTTTCAAATAAAATGAAATAGGGTCATAGCCATCAAAATGAACTAGGAAAAAATACTTTTTATTATTAAAAAATATATATCAATTAACAGCAGTGACTCTCTCCCCTAACCCTTACTTACATTTACTAACTTCCACCATAAGTCACAGTATTTCAAGAAACACCCATTGTATGTTTTATCCCTTTCTTTCATTTCCAAGTATAAAGTAATGACAAAATAAAATACAAGTATTGTTATTTGGTAAAATCAGCAATTTGCCTAATAAGATTAGGCTAGTTTGATGACCCAAATGTAATGGGAGAGAAATGGAAAAAGATAAAACAACATCTGGCTTTCCTCACACTGGGACTCAAAGTGCTTTAAGGGGTAAACATATATATTAACTTAATGTAGTTACATAATTGGACATTAACAGTACAAGTGGAAGAGTAAAGGATAATTAGCTGAATGCTTGGGAGAAAATATGAGTATTAAGTTTTTGTTTTTTTAATTTTTAAAGTCTCTAAAGATGGGGCCTCTGTGGCTGAATGTGGCAGAGAGTTCCACAGTGCAGGGGCAGCATAGCAGAATGCACTGGAACCAGATTTTAATGGAAAGGGGCGAGTTGGAATGTTGGGTGATAACTCTTTCAAGTAACAGAGCCCCCTGGTTCTTTAGTTCTTTAAATGTCAACAAGCCCATCATAAAATAGATTCTCCATTTAATAGAAAACAAACAAGGTAAGAAGTAGAACGGAAATAACAAAATAAAGCAGCTGTTCATTCTGCCATTAATTCTACAGGACAAATAACCGTCTTTTCAAATGTACATAATAACTACTACTTTATACACAATGTTTACTAGATCGTGTTGCCCGTCTTACCTGCCAATTATTCATGGATCGCAGGGATCGTGGCAAGGCTGCATTGTTGAGAGACAGAAGCAGCAGAAATTCCAAGCATGTCTTGGAAGGAAATATTAGTGTGTGAGCTCCAGTTTGGTTCATCCATTTATCCACAAGCCTAGAAGGAAAAATATTTAATAAAATCAGGTGACCCCCAGTAGTGACATAAAATATATTTTCTTAGCATACTAACTTCTGGTAAAAAGAATGATGGCTTTGAACATACAGTACTAAAACTATGCAAGCTATAACATTTTAAGGCATAAAGCCCAGAATAGTATAATATGTACTAAAAAACAAAAAAAACCCCACACCATTAAACATGCTAATAAAACATAGTAAGCCTGCCTCTCCGCCTTCCAGTTAATCCCAAAAGTGTTTGAGGTGAAGCACAATCAAGTTGTTTCAGTCCAATGGACACTTGGCATCACGCATGAAATCATGAAATCCATTTCATGAAGCTTCTGATCCAATTTTTGTGGTGATGTTGCTTTGAGAAGCAATTTGGAACTTGTTCATAAGTGTTCCAACCAACGACAGGGTCATTTTATGCGTTACGTGCTTCGCTCAGTAGCTCTGTTCTGCGAGCATGTGCGGCCTACCACGCGTCACAGCTGGGCTAGAAGTTTCCTCTTCTCTAAAACAGCACTTCTGACCAAGCAGCTCTAGCAAAGCAGAAATTCTGAAAATACGTGTAAGGTGGCATTCTATGATAATCTCATGTCTCTGAGCTCAGCAGCATGGGTCAAACTACTGCCCATGTTTGTCTGTATAGATGATATGCCCATGTGGTTGATTTTATACGTGTCAGCAAAAGGTACACTAATTAGAAGGGGTTTCCACATAATGTTGGCCATGTAGTCTGTGCATCAGCAAATTTGGTTAATATCTGGAACAGTTACATTTTACAGCTTTCAAAATAGATCAGTGACAGCTATAGACATAATCAGCAGAGGTGTTTGCAATGAAAAAGGGGAAAATCTCAGCACGAAAGGCTGTTTGAACAGCTTTAAGTAGTGACAAAACAATACAATCTGATAATGGAGCTGGATTGGCTGGGTGATGTAAGTAACACACCAGAACTTGTTGGATAAAACCTGTACATAAATAATTTATTTTAATGAAATTTCGTCAGAAAGCCTCCTATTGATTTGGAAAAATACATCCCACTTCACAAGCTAAAAATAAAACCGTGTCTTTCCTCTGCTCCGCTCAAAGCTTGTACTAATGAAATATTCAGCAGACACCGGAAAACCGAAACAAAACCTCCAATCTCAGTGCACAAATTGGATTTTCATTTCTACCACAGAAGAAATGGACATGACAGGGTGTACTGAAGATGTCATCGTCCTAATAATACTATGCATTATGAAGGGTTAAAGAAAAATGAATATTATGTAGACACGATCACAGAGTGATTATATTTTTAGGATGGGTTCTCCAGTGGCGGAAAGGCAAATATATTTTGTTGATATATGTTATACACAGAAACGGAAAAACTGGAAAGTTCAAAAGGGGCAATTAATTTCCTCTTTAAAGATAATCAAACTTCTGGACATACTTCTTTCTAAGGATAACATTTTGTCAATGTGACATTGGAAAGGTTAAGTACTTTATTAGGTTATATGTAATCTTACATGGGGGAAAACCTTAAGAGTGATTTTGGCTTGGTTTATAGATACAGTCCAATTCCTTAAGTATTCTTTTGAATGCTTTATAACAAGCAAAGGCAACATACATACATAATGTTTAAAGGCTACAATATGCATCCGAGTTACCCTCATCTAATCAATATCTTGCAGTCATTGGCTGACTTACTCAAAGAAATAAAATGTTATTTCAGATTCCTTTTATTGGATCTATTACAGATCCCCAGCTATCACCAGAAGTGTGAAACAACTAACAGTAGGAGAAACGAGTGGAGGACTTTAATAGCACAGTTACTTCAATAACAAAATTATAGGCTGCGTGCACATTTTAAACTTTTACATTTATTGAGATGTTTTATGGAAAAGTATTCTTTGTTTCTTGTGGGGATTTAATGAATTTGTTTTTTTGTAAATTCAAGTACCACCGTGATGAACAAACTTAATTTCAAGCATGGGCAAAAAAACAATGGAAACATCTAACTAATACATATTTTTAAAGTGATTTTGTGATTAACATGAAACAAAAATACTGTGTTTAAATAACTGAGCTATGCTAACGGTAAAGTGTTCTGGCCCGCTAATTCCGATCTTTCATGTAACCAGTGACAGCTCACATACTATAGCTTTTCAAGACTCTTAGAGCAAAACCTGTTTCCACGATCGTCATCAACCAAGCGCAAGTGGTCTTGTTAGAATGACTGTTATGGTGTGTTTTTGCATGACTGATTACATTTCACATAATGTAACATACCTAATATATCACAGTGTCTTCTTAAATGTTTGAGGGTATAATGTGAATTCTAAATGAAACAAGTCCTGTATCTAATGTATCTTGCTTTTGACCTTGCCACTCCTCACTTCTTTCTATTGTGTTCCTATATATCGTATTTATATATGACCTCAGAGGTTCTAATTTTGCCAGTGTGTGCATTTGCAATGCATTTCTAGTTTTCTCTGTACTTCACCTGTACTAATTTCCTACCTTAATTATTTTCCTACAGGAATTATCTGGCGCTTAACTGCTAGAAAACAGACCCAGAAATCTATTGTAGCTCATCATTACCATCTTGGAATGCCAAGGAAAAGTTATTGGTGTAATTCCGCAGCAGGATATAATGTGAGCAACTCCCAGCAGCGAACCAATATGCCTCGCTATTAAAAGCTGAACAAAATTATTTGCGTAACAGTTGAGTGGGTGGTATTTGAAAAGAGCTTACTTTTATGTTTTATTATTGCAATGGCAAGCGATGAACAGTCATTTTCTGGCACAAAAGGTTGAGTGTCTCTTATTCTGTGGTTATTAACACCATCCATCAAAAACTGCTGCAGGTGTTGAGCTAACATTTGTTCCAAACTTCTTAAGACATCAAGGTAATATAGCTCTATGTAAGTTCCCTTTCCTTAATTCCACAGTTAAGAAAAGATGCGCTGGAGCTCAAACAACCTTTGGAGATCTTCCCAAACTTATAAGAGTTATAATCAGTTTTAGAAATCAATTTTGTTGGCCTGCACATGCAACATACATGATCTCCAGTCTGTCAAGAACTGTTGGAGGGCCATAGATGCCTTCCGGCATGAGGATTATCTCTTATCACTCTAAAGGTAGGGCCTCTATAGGTCAACACATATGAAACAATACATCTAAATTCTAATGTATGGAATTTCTCTAATGCAAGAAATGAAAAAAAAGGGATGATGAAATATCTTATCGTTAAAGAATTGTATTACTACGAAACTATAAAAGAGGGAAAAAATTGGAAAATTAAGAAAGGTATGGAATGGGGTTTGTTAGAAAGGGTGATGAACAAAGTAGCTTTAAGGAAATTGCTTATCCTTATAATGTACTGTAGTTTGGGGTAGCCGTATGAAATGCTTTTGACTTGATAAAGGGAGGACTCCCGAAAGCTCGTCTATTATTTTAAATACTGTTAGTCCAATAAAAAAGGTATTACAAGATTCTGCAACATTCTGGTTTTTTGCATCCTTATAATGTGTAATATTTAAAATGCTAGAAGAAATAGACATTTTCCAACATTACAGTAATATGACAACTGAGCTGCATTACACCGTCGAAGAAATGGCCAGATTTCAATGACATAGAGCCTTTATCAACTTCATATACTTACATGATGGTGTAATAAAGCTTGGCTGTCACAGTACAGGAGTGCCAGATCAATTCTTTGTTGTCCCTAATGATGGTGGCGGAACTGGAAGACCTTTGATCTGTGTCACTCTTGCTTTCCATTGTGTGTGGGCTATTAAGTTTGGATCATATGTGCCATTTACAGCACAAGTTGGCATAAATATGTTATTCTAGAATACCTGCTTAATATGGAATGTTCAAAATTTCCAGCTACCCTAACAGTACAAAAGGTTTAAGTTATGATTACAAAGTGATAGCAGGGAGAGTGAACAACTGTAGGTTATAAAATTTTCATACTTAATGTAAAGTACACTTTTTTCCTAGAAAGCAAATTGTTTTAATTATGAATGATCCAAGTAGGAACATATTTTATGCAACTTTGTGGTATAATTCTCATTTTTTATGGCGTCAGCACCATTTTAATGACAGTTCCTATCCTCGTAAATAGCTAGTAAACAATTCCAGATCAAGATACAACACACCAGCTATAAGCATACATGGTGAACTTAGATATTTCTTAGAAATGTGTATATATATAAGAAATACAATTGAAAACAAGACGAGCAGGACTAACAATAGTTACAGAAACAGAGGATATGAGCCACAAAAGAGGTAACCTATGTGGCTTATGAGGCATGACAAAGCGTAATGGCAAATGACAGCAGCTCCTCTATGACAAGACAATAAAGGTGTATGATCAGTACTGTTGACAGCGGATGATGGCTGACTGCTGTAACTCTGTCTCAAAGTATCTCCGTATTGGCAGTAGTTCATGGTGTACGATTTCTGGTTAAGTTAAATTGAATCTGCGATGCTATATAAACTATGGGTCATTTCACAGGTCATCAAAAACAATATACTCCCCAGTGCTAGCGGAAAAGCTAAGTAATCCATCATGAATTAAAAATAAAATCACATATTCACATCACTGGCATTTGATCCCAGCTTTTGTAAAGGTAACTGTTACTTTGGATTTGTTTCTGTAGCACTTCAGATTTGAGAATTACCAAGGACCATCAGAACTTGCAGTTATTAATAATAACAAACATTATTTGCAGTGCTTTAGATATACAAGGGAATGCAAAATGATTGTACTACTGCAATTCTCCTGCATTGTCGAGAATTTTGGTAAAGATTTCATTGGAAAGTGCTTTAGAAAGGAATCTGTCATCTGTCATTTTATGTTTACTACATGACTAAGACAAAATTGTCAAAATAGTCATATAAACAGAAACGGAATCTATAACATACAAGCTAAAGTTACCAAAAAAAAAGTTCTTATCACCAATGTAGCTGATTATTGGAATTCCAATGCTACTAAATAATACTAATACTGTAATCAATTAGTTTACAACCTTCTTTTTAGAATACCTCTTGTAAGGCACATTTTGGGTCTGTTTATGTATAAACAATGTTATATATATATATATATATATATATATATATCGTATGGATCACCTTTGGAAATAAAGTCAAGCATGATTAATAATTGGAAATAAAACCCCTTGGATGCCAGGGGTGTTGACAGGCAAATGATCGTCTTAACTCTTTGCACTGAGTTAAACCTGCATATCATTCCTTGCTTAACGAGTATGAGCATCTTGTCGTGGGGAATGAAAAAGGTCTACCCAAAAAATAGAAAACCACACAAAAAAAATAAAAGCACCAGGTATGCATGCTTAGGACAGTAAAAGAGTTTGAAGCATCATTTTGTTTGTATTGATGGATTCACTTCTCCTCTCACCAGGCAGCAACCCTCTCTAGCAGACAGAAAAAAATAACAGTATCCAGCAATAAGTAAACCTTTAATGTAATTCAAAAATGTCTCTGTAGACCATCAGAGTGCTGTATCTAATTACCTGAATAATACCTCCTGTCTGACCGCAACTATGAAACACAGTGCTAAAGATTGCGGTGTTGAAATTAAAAACCCGTTAACATTGATTACGGAAACCTCGGATTTGGTTACTATTTCCAGTGAAAATGTACAATAATCCCAATCGTTGTAGTAAAGTAATAAGACAGGTAACAATGGAGTTCGGTGATTAGTCAATTAGTTACACATGCAAACAAATAGCTATTTTTTATTTTTTTTTTATAAAGGTTACACTGAGTCATATATTGCATTATTTGCAATTCTCTGATTAATCTACAACAAAATATACCCCACAGTGCCCCAAACCTTTGAACAATAGTAAAATATATTATAAATATAATATATATTTATAATATATTAAAAACACTTTAAAAACACTATAAATACATAATTATTTAAGCATATATATTACGAAGGTAAAATGTGCAGCTTTTCAGGTTGTTTATGAAAGGGGAGCCTACGTAGAATCCAATACACTTTACCCATGAGGGATTTATATAGGAAGGATAATACTTTTCATCGGCCAGAAGCTCTGCCTGGAAGCAACTCCACTTATTTTATCTATAATTGTTAAGATAATAATGGAAAACTCTCATTAGAAGTACTATCCTCAAAATCCTGAGGATGCCAAATTGCACTCCTTGCAAATAATTAGCTGGATGAAGGCCACTTTATAAACACGGGCATTCCTTTATCTTTTGAGTCAGTTGATTCTTATTTACTACAGACACAGCCGGCATTATGATAATCTCTTCTTTGCACTGCTAAACACGGAGGGGGAGCAAAAATTTGTGTTTCATAAGGGTTTAAATAAATAATCCCAAATCCCTATTGGCCTCGTTATACCAGACTCATACAAATTTCCTCTTCTATTGGCGCGCAAATAAAAGTGTCTACCTTGCAATCTGAGCTCCCGCTGACTCGTTTAGCCTTAAGGAAATATTGAAATTCACGTTGCTCATTATACTGAGCAGTTTTAAGTAGCCTATTGTAATAAATCATTGTGAGGGTTGTCAAATTAAAGTTTCTGAAACGAAAATAAACCCACTTAAAACCATGCACGATTTTACAGGACTGGGTTGTTTTTTTTTGTCGCAGTGATTGCCATCGAGCCCTCGAAAACCAATAGCAGAAATAGAATTGAGTGCAGAATGATTCAAATGGAAATTTTATGAAAAGCAAAGCAAAAAAAACCCCCAGACAATTACAACAAAACGCAGGATTTACTTTCCTCCTCTTCCGTTTAAATCAGCGAGTAATTTGGATTTGACATATTGCTATGCATTAATGTAGCTAGAGAACAACACCTAATATCACAAAAGTGTGTTGAAAATCGGAAAATAACATACAGATAAGGTTTATTTAAAGGAGGATGGCCAAGAAAACAATATTTCAAAAAAGAATTTCAGCTTATCTCTTGACTCCAGCACTTGGTTGATACAGAATAAAATAGATTTGCACTTGTCCCTCTTACAGATTGTGTCTGTAATTTACCCATTGGCAATCATACTGTAAAATCAGGGCTCAGGGCTGTAATATACTGTATTGAATGGACACATTCTCCTCCTGTTTGAAAGACCTGTCTACTTGTATGTTTTCTGCTGTTTTCCATACTAACTTGTAAAGGACCGAGATCTGCTACTGGCTTAAAATCTTTAATTATTCGAATAAAACATCAGTCAATCCTAAACGCTGCCACCGAAGTGGTGTCAATTATGATAGGCATTCTGAATTTGGGACTTCCTTCGGTTAAAATTTGGTGTGTCAGAGTTTTGAACAGTCACTGATTTGGCCATCAGGTATTTTTTTTTTTTTTTTACACCATCTTCATTTTGCTTTTTTAAATATTTATTATTAGCAGATTAAAAGTTAATTTATAACCCCAAAAAATTGTATCGAACAGTATGAATAGTACCCAAGCTGAATATAGGAAATACTTACTCGTTGTGGTTACTTTCTGTGGGGGAAGAATATAGCACCCTTACAACATTACTGACGTCTAGTGAACTTGAAGAGGGAATGCAGGTATCTTCAGAGAAAAGGCAGTTTACGCCGCCTGTTCTTGTCCCCGATTCCACCAGCAATGTGTCAACATTCAAAAGCCAAAGCTACACAGAAAAAGAGAAGAAAAAGGTTGATTGATTCTAAAGCCTTAATGACATGCACTGCTCTGAAAAAAGAAAAATACTTTAAATTCTTTGATTGGAATTGTGACCTATTATGTTAATAAAGTGCCTCACAGAAATAGCGATGTCATAGATATTTTTGGCATGTTCAATAAAAGTGACTTGCAACAAGAGTGACTCTGATCAAGGCACAAATACAGAGTTAACACAGAAAAATGTAAAGTAATGCATTTGGGGAGGAAAAAAAGAAGAATATATAATTTGCAAGACCCCTCCTTGAACACGCACTAAGATGTGTAATGCACTGATGTTAAGCGGTTCTGGCAAATTCAGTTACCGCTTTCAAAAGTTGGGCATTGAGGGACTGAGTAGTTGTGCAGTGGGTACAATAACTTCTGTTTGTAAGAGTGCTATTGTCCGGGTTGTGATAACAGGATAAAACCGATAATATCAGCCAAGTAACAGAGCACATGACTCTACATGTTGAAAAGATAAAGATATATCACTTATTGGTCACATTTCATTATTGGCACAGAAAAGAAAAGATAAAAACGTTTTTAACCCTTTAAATCTTTAAGGGAAACAAAACATTATAGGGTTCCACCATAATGTCACAATTGTAAGTATACTACAGAGCTGTCTGTCTATGCCAATTAAGACATTATCTAACAGAGGTGTGTTAATTAACATAGAACCTTGCAGGAGTTTTTAACATTTATGCATTTATTATGAAGGAAAACCCCAACAAGCTTTTCTTGGTGGAAGGGCTGGCCTGGCCTTGTGAAATGTATAGTTAAACTGGTAAGATGACATATGTAATCTCTCAGCATTAACTGTGCATGACAGAGCCATCCCTGTTCTTTTCCACCTAAAAGAGGAAACTGCAAGCGATGGGATGCCTTTACATTTTTTGGTAATCTGTTGACATTCACATTTGCAAGTGAACTGTTCATTCTCCTGGAGCAGCAAATCTCCAAAAAGTTTTTTTTATGATTTACTTAAGTGGGTCCAAGCTTTAGGCATCCATACATACAGCTTAAATGTATTAACATTTAACATTAACGGTTTACATCTATCCTTTTAAAGACCAATGTATTCCATCATGACAGGCCTTAATGGCCATAATCTGGAGACATCTTCACAGCTGCAAACTATAACTAGGTAACCGGGGTGTACAGATTTAATATTCATCCTAATAATTAGAAACACAGACAGTGATGGCAGAAAAGAACCATTTGGCCCATCTAGTCTGCCCAACCTCTGAATAGGTTCCTTAGTCACTGGCCTTATCTTATATCTAGCTTAGCCTTATGCCTATCCCATGCTTCCTGTATTAATATCTACTACTTCTGCTTGAAGGCTATTCCATACATCCACTACCCTTTCAGTAAAGTAATATTTTCTTATGTTTCTTTCAAACCTTTGACCCTTTAGATTAAGTCTATGTCTATGTTCTCTTGTCATGGTAGTCTTTACTCTTCTAAATAAAGGGAGTCAACATGATAAAGGTGTTAAATGTTTCTGTCATATCCCCCTGTCACGTCTTTCTTCCATATGATATATATATATATATATATATATATATATATATATATATATATATATATATATATATATATATTAAGATCCTTTAACCTGTCCTGGTAAGGTTTATCCTGTAATCCATAAACCATTTTAGTAGCCCTTCTCTGCACTTTCTCCAACATTTCTATATCCTTCTGGAGATCCGGTCTCCAGTACTGTACACAATACTCCAAGTGAGGTCTCACCAGTGATCTGTACAACGGCATGAGCACTTCCCTCTTTCTACTGCTAATACCTCTCGCTATACAACCAAGCATTCTGCTAGCGTTACCTGCTGCTCTACTGCATTGTCTGCCTACCTTTAAATCCTCAGAAATAATTACAGATCCCTGAGGTATCCCACTGGTTACAAGACCTTGTTCTGAATATACGCCATTGACTACAACCCACTGTTGTCTGTCACTCAGCCACTGCCTGATCCATTCAACAACATTGGGATCTAAACCCAGAGATTGCAGTTTATTGATAAGTCTTCTATGTGGGACAGTGTCAAAGGCCTTACTGAAATCCAGATACTAAATGTCTACTGCACCACACTGATCAATTACTTTAGTCACCCAATCAATAAAATCATTAGTTTGGCATGATCTTCCTGAAATACACCCATGTTGTTTTTGATCTTGAAACCCATGTGACTTTAGATGTTCAACAATCCTATCTTTTAACATAGTTTCCATTAATTTCCCCACTACAGATGTAAGACTAACTGGCCTGTAGTTGGCCGACTTCTCCCTACTGCCTTTTTTGTATGAATGGACCCAACATTCCCTAATTTCCAATCTACTGGGACTACTCCCGTTAACAATGATTCGTTAAATCCGTTAACTGTTTTGCTAGTACACGACCAAGCTCTTTCAATAACTTGATCCCATCGATTTATTTGTCTTTACCTTAGACAGCTAATATAGAACTTCCTCCTCTGAACAGAAATATTCATTGAGGCAGTCAGCTAGACCTTTGTCCTCTTCTATATACCTGCCTTCTTTTGTTTTTAAATTTACCACTCCTTGTTTTACTTTCCTTTTCTCATTTATATAGCTAAAAAACATTTTCTCTCTCTCTCTTTTTTACCGATGTGCCAATTCTCTCTTCTGCGTGTGATTTGGCAGCTTATAAATCCGTCTATCTTCCTCAATTTGGGTTTCTTGTATTTACTAAATGCAAACTTTTAGTTTTTTACTATTCTGGCCACTTCTGCAGAGTACCACAGTGGTATCTTTAATTTTTTGCTCTTACTGATCAGCCTAATACAATTTTCTCCTAGTTTAAATAATTCAATTTTTAAATAATCCCATTTCTCCTGGACTCCACTTAAATAGCAGCTTTTCTAAAAGCTAAAACTTTTGTATTTGCGTGGAATTATCTTCAATTATGCTGTTTAGGAAACACAGATCTAGTAAACTGCCCCAAACTCTCGAGCGCATTTTAGGAATTCTGTTTAAACCAGATTTCGAGCTTCATTTGTTCACTTGTTCTGTCTTCAGTAGTAGAACTCAAGGCCACAAACCATATGAAGGTCAAGTTCATTTTTCTAAACACTATTTCAACCATGCAATACTTTTTTCTTACCAGAAGAAAGAGTTTGCCATCTTGTCCTTGGATGCAGTACCTGAAAGTGCTCTTAGAAGCAGATAATTCCATCAGAAGTTGGACAACAGTGCTTTCTACAAAGCGGGTCCTGTGAAAACAGAGATCGGTCTTCACAGCATGTGTCCGTAATAACGATCATTGGAAAGACAAGCAACTAATAGTAAATGGTCATTAAGAGAAAGCAAAACGTCAGCATTATCCATTTTCGTAGATGTGCTGTCAGAACCCCTACTGTAACTAATAGAAGCCTCTCCGGCTAGGGATTGTTAACAGATAATGACAAGACCGGTGTGCTATATCACCATCTGATTTTAAAAACACAGGGAATTCACATTTCTGGAACACAATAATTCAGTGTCAGCAAAAAGAAAAGACGTTAATATACTTACACAGCGGTGGATGCAAGATCTGTCCTACATTAATAAGCTTAGCGATCTAACTACTAACTTACATTGTAAAATACTAACATGTTCACAATGGAACGGGTACCTTTTTTAACTCAAGTTTGCTTTATTAATGATAATGATATAACAATCAGGTAAATTGTTACCTGCCAGTCTGTGACAATAAAAAAGGTCAGTTA
Organism: Spea hammondii; assembly: GCA_029215755.1. Lineage (NCBI taxonomy): Eukaryota > Metazoa > Chordata > Amphibia > Anura > Pelobatidae > Spea > Spea hammondii. The sequence continues at coordinate 76,711,010 of JARDYJ010000003.1, read as the reverse complement.
GTAGTAACGAGTGATGTGATATATAAAAAAATGATCTTTATAAAATTAACAGTAAGTTTTGGTAAAAGAAGAATTTAAACTTGCTGCATTAACTAAGCATTCTGCAGGACCAGCTCTAACCTTCTTGAAGGAGAAACTGACTACTGTCAGCCCTGCATAATTAAGGTTAATAAGATAGAATCATTCACTGTAACTCACCTGTCAATCACTGTTCTCTGACATTTAAAATAAATGGGGAACACTAGAATCACTACTCTCTATATCAAGGTAGCCCAACAGGTGGCTCACAAACCAGTGGTTATGAGTAGCCTCTGAGCACTGGCACACTCCACATTTCAGTGAGGATGGGAGTTATGTATGCATACGTAACCCTCATAAAGAGAAATAGAAGTAAAAGGAAACACATGTGAATCCAATGGTTAAAACCTAGCCCTGATCCCTAAAATGCCACAAATATTTGTAGTAACTTTCAAAAGTCTGCCTCAATTATAAAGATGAAGTGGAAATGAAAGATTGCAGGGATTATTTATAGATAAATGCGGACGTGCATTCCTTATTCATGAGAAGATCAGAAGACCCACATATGCCAACTAATTTACCCTGTATTAGACATTTAATCCATAGAAGAATAAATGGGTTTGTGAAAGAAAACCAATTCTTAAGGTATTTTATTGCTGTTATTATTATTATCACTTTTTATTAAAAGGCTTCCAGCAGATTTCATAGAACTAAAGTAGACTAACAAACAAGGTAAGGGTAAGGGAAGAGCAATATAAATATGTTCCTATTAAAACAATACATTTTAAGGTAGCCCTCAAACCTGACATCGTTTAGTATCATTAAAAAAAAAAAGAAATTCCAAAAGTGAATCTAAGTTATGGCCCATATGGCTATACCATGATTCTGCCAAGATACACAAAACTCATCTCAAAAATTCATTTGCAAGCAAATAGTACCATATCACTGAGATTATTCATAACTGGGCAACATGCCACAAAAAAGGAATTACCAAACCATAAATTATTCACTTTTCCTCTTTCTGCAGTATTAGTGGCTGGATCTCATACATATTATGTTTTTTAATTTTTTTTATTTAATTAAGCGATCAAGAAATACGTAACATGCTGTTCAGGGTAATTCAAAAACTCATCAGCTCAGGAACACAACCATTCATGCGTCTTAACAATTTGATTAACATTTGGTTACTGCCTATTTGGAGTGTAATGACCTGCTCTGTGTTTGACCTTTTATGTTTCTGATGCCCCATGGAAACACGGCTGATTTATTAACAGATTTGCTTTAGACTCATTCAGGATTTGGTTAATATTCCTTGTATTGTTTGGGACTTACCTTGACATAGTTTTAAATTTCTCACAAGATGGTCGGACCATGACTTCTGTCATAAAATACTTCACAGCATCTACAAAGAGAAAACAATGGTCATCATATTTCAAATAACAATTGTAAAGTGCAGTCTGTAATGATACAGCAACATTGAAGGCAAACAAAAAAAAAAATGTACTCTAAAAGGAAGGGTCCGCAGAGGAAAGTAGAATATGATGTATGTAGGAAAGCGAAAACAGGACATGAAGGATAAGTATATGACAGAGGAGGTTGCAGTGAGCATAGCTAAACATGTATGGAGAACAAAACTAGAACTGGTGTCATGAGATTCCTTTACCTCGATCACACCAGTCGGTGAAATACGAAAATACCTTTGTCCCATTTCCACCCTGGCCAAGTAATATGGTTGTTTAGTGCAGAACAAGCTTTGCACATGTGAGCAATATATATTAGTATTAAATCCAAAACCCTTAAAGACATCAAATAGGTACACAACATTACTCACTTAAAATAAGTTTAAATCTTCTAACTCGCCTCAACGACTGTCTTTCAAGAACTGCATCATGGATGGGATCCCAAGACTGAGTTTATTATAATCCCACCATCCGCTCTGTCAAAAATTCCTGACATATCTCTTACTCTTGACAACTCCACTATCCAACCAACAGACCAAGTTTGCTGCCTTGGTGTCACATTTGACTCTGCTCTCTCCTTCATCCTTTACATCCAGTCCCTCACCAAATCCGGCTGCCTTCCCCTGAAAAACACCTCCTGAATTTGGCCATTCCTCACACAAGAAACAACAACAATATTAATCCACTCCCTTGTGATATCCCGTCTGGACTATTGCAACTCCCTACTCGCTGGTCTCCACCTCTCCCGCCTTTCACCGCTCCAATCTATCCTCAACACATCAACTGGATTAATTTTTCTCTGTCACCGTTCCTCATCACTCCATTGGCTCCCCATACCCTTCAGAATCAGATTTAAACTGAACCTGACCTACAGAGCCCTTAACAATTCTACACCCTCTATAGCTCTACCCACCTGTACAAATATACCCCCTAACCGCCCTCTTCATTCCTCTCATGACTTGTGGTTCTCTTCTTCTCTCATTGCCTCTCCCCACTCCCATATTCAGGATTTCACCCGCGCTGCATCCCTCCTGTGGAAGTTCCTTCCCAGTCCCATCAAGACTTTGCCCCTCCGTCCGCAACTTTCAAAAGCTCTCTGAAAACCCACCTTTTTCGAGAAGCGTACAACCTGTACATAGTGAAAGACACCTCTGAATTCACATTACATTTAAAGAGCACTAGAAGATTCCGTAGATTCAGATTCAATAAGCAAAACCGCCAGTAACATTAACAAGCAGTATATAGAGGCGTATCATCAACAAACGGGTACAGAGGCGTATCATGATCTTAATTGTAAAAAAAAAAAATACAATAGAAAAAGTTTGCAAACTGAACCACAAACTATTATTTCAGTGATTAGGTGTTATATGATTCTAAATCTAGTCCGTTTACACAAGCAAACAGACAGTACAACAGCTTAGCAGAAGCAGAGACATTAAGGAAATCAGTAGGTACCAAGGAAAATATATACGATCAGCCGTTCATTCTGTTTGTCTCCCAGACCATTCACGATATGCACTATGCCACGATGTTTGAAATAAAGTACTCTTGCAGATGTCATCCCACTTTCATCTCGCCTTTTAACATGCCTGTTGCTTCTCTTCCTTCACTGATCGTTTTGTTGTTTTATTTCAAGAAGCAGTTCTGGTAGCTCTCACCTTTTCCAACAGTACAATCTACGCTGGTGATCACATTAATCAGTTTGACTTTAAGTGTCTGTATGCATAAGACTCAAAACCGAATCTTAAATCTATAGTGCAGTAATAAATTGGTGGAAGTCTAGGAGCTATAAAAATGACAAAACCCATAAAATAAAAGCATTTTTTATACTAAACGCGAATAAGGTTCAGAAGGCTATGAAAATTATGAAATAAGCACATACGCAGTAATCTGCAAAAACACGTAAAAAGATTATGCGCAAAGTAACTAAAATAGCTTTATAAAAATATTTAAAAAATCTGTATTTACACAATTATACCAATGTATACGCTTTACTAAATTCAAATCACTGGATTGCAGTCGCTTAACCATCATAACATGTTTGCCTGTGTTATTTCTTTGCTGAAAATTGTTAACAGGGAAGCCAATTTGGCAGTCGAAACCTGGCGCCAAAGAATTACCCTTTGTAATTTGCATTGATTTCATCCATTATGTGTAAATAAAGTTATAATACTTTACTTAATACAATGAAGGCTAAGCAGGATTTATTTGGGCGTTTATAATGGAAATCTATAAAGTCAGCCTCTCTAAGATCACTGTACTGTAGTGACAAAAAGAGTATTTGTCGAATGAACAAAGCTGTTTTGACTTATACTAGACCATTATGACGGGGAAAATCTTGATACAGAAGCTTCAGCAGTGATTATGCTGTGATGCAGCCCTTTGCCGATGTATATCACTCATCTGAAATATATACTAAAGAGTTACAATCATTTTCCTCATGCATCCTAAAAGGTCATCATATGGGGACTTGCCCCTACAAAGACAATGCTTATGCAATTATGTGCAACTAGACAAAATATATCCCAAAGTGTTCTTCTCTAGCTACTAATGGACCAGGCATTAATATTTTGATCCCACAGTGCTCTTTTCGTGTACAAATAAGAGTAAACTAGCATCAGTCTACCTTTTCTCTCTATAGCACTTAAAACCTAGGAGACCTTGTACAAGTTCCAACCACCTGAGCAGGTCTGCTTTTGACATGGCCCTATACTTTGTTTGGGAACTGACCTCATTCCACTGAAACCTACTTGTGCTAAAACCAAAAATTTTGGCAAGTGTGAAAACAAACCAAGACTTGGCACTCTACGTGACGAGGTCTATCTCACATGTTCTAGAAAAGAGTCAATAAAGACATATTGAAGTATATGTTTATAAAGGCAGTGCACCACATAATGTAAATATGATATGGCCAGAATGTGCAAACGCTATATGGAGGATTTAAAGGTGCTATTCCACATAGACCCCCCCCCCAACTTCCCTACAGTGTTGTATAAGTTGTATAATAAGTTTATTATACAGTTTTGCTGTATTTTCTAGTTGAAAACATTTCATCTGAGTCTCTTAAGCTTGTCTGTCTTCACTGCTCAGCCTGCCCATCACTGACACTACATAAGGGCATTGCCTTTAACCCCTTCGTGACAAAGGCTGATTTTACTTTTTGTACCCTTTGTGACAATGGCTGTTTTAACATTTCTGCGCTGCTCATGTTTAACTGTCATTTTCTTCTTTCCCGTTTACTGAACCCACACAAGTTATATATTGTTTTTTTCAGGACAAGAAGGGCTTTCTTTAGATGGCATTGACGGCATTTGATTGTATCATATTATTTACTATTAAAAAAGTAAATTTAGAAAAAAATTACTTTTTCTAACTTTTAGTTGAAAAATCTTTTACTCATCTATAAAAGGTAATGAAAACACCTGCTAAATAGATTCTACTATTTGTCCTGAGTTTATAAATACCCAATGTGTTTATGTTTTTTGCTTTTTTCTGCACATTATAAGTACAGGTAGCGTTTTGCTATTTCAAAGCCAATTTTTCCAAATCTGGTAATTCTTCCCCCCATGTGCCATTTCGGGTATCTTTGAAGCTGGCCAATGCAATTTACCCCATCAAATCATATATTTTTGAAAACTAGACACCCCAGGGTATTTCAAATGCTAGTATTTTAACTCTTTCCATTAACCATATCTACCACCAGTCTTTGTCAAACTTTGTGGTAGTCATTTTTTTGCATTTGTTTTTTCACACACATTTTACTTTAGGTATGAATAAACAGGTTCTGGTATATGTCACTGTCATAAAACACCCCAATATGTGTTCAGCAACATCTCCCGAGTACAGCGATACGTCACATGAATGATTTTGCCTGGCTGTTTGGGGGGAAAAAGGGCCACATTTGGGGCATGCGCATTTTCAATGTTGAACTTTGGCATTTGGGGATCCACTGCCCATGCCCTATTTGGTACATCTTTGAGCCGGGCCATTTCAGTGTGCCCAATAAAACCATATATTTTTGAAAACTAGACACCCCAAGGTATTTTAAATGCTGGTATTTTAACTCTTTGCATGCACACATTTTACCACCAGCATTTTTTCAAAGTTTGTGTCACGTACAAGTAGTTAGGAGACACCGTGGTCAGGTAGGACTCCAGGACAGAACAGGTCAAACAAGCCAAGGTCAGGTTTCCGGAGAGCAGGATGGTCATATAACGGAGCCGAGGTCAGGATGCAGGAAAACAGGATAAACGTAAACGTAGCCGAGGTCAGGAATCAGGAAATCAACGAAGTCAGACAAGCCGGGATCATACACAGGAATACGGAATCAGAAAACGCTATCTGGGTACTAGCACAAGGCATAGACAACCAACAGAAGGCAAAGTCAGACAGAACTGAGGAGGTTTAAATAGGAACCGCAGAGGAAGTTCAAATCTCCCGCCAAACCTCATGACGTCACCTCCAATGTCCGGGAATCGCCACCATGATGAGTGTGGCGCAATCTCCCCTCATAAATGCCTGCAGTTTGGGAGTTCACCACTAGAGGGCGAGTACCGAAACCGGACGCCGTGTTCCAGGAGGTCTGCCTCTCCTGCGTGGCAATCCTGCAGATGACGGCGGAAGCGGCACCGCGTTGGAGGGCGGCCTCCCTCTCCTGCGAGGAGGCTGCAGCGGTGGTAGCCGTGCGTTGGAGGGGGGTCTCCCTCTCCTCCGTGGCGGCTCCGGTGTCTGTGCGTTGGAGGGGGGTCTCCCTCTCCTCCGTGGCGGCTCCGGTGTCCGTGCATTGGAGGGGGGTCTCCCTCTCATGCGTGGCGGCTCCGGGGGTCGTGCGTTGGAGGGGGGTCTCCCTCTCCTCCGTGGCGGCTCCGGTGGTCATGTGTTGGAGGGGGGTCTCCCTCTCCTCCGTGGCGGCAACGTGGGAGCCAGGGGCAGGTAAGTAACAGTTTGCAGTAGTATTTGTTTGTGTGTATTTTTCCCCCACACACCTACTTTATGTATGAATTTACAGCTCCTGGTATATGCTGCTGTCACACAACACCCCAATATGTGTTCAGCATCATCTCTTGAGTACAGTGATATCCCACCTGCATGGGTTTGTCATTTTTTGGGGGAACTAAAAGGCCACATTTGGTACGTGTGCATTGGAAATTAGATGTGTGGCCATCCTTCCCCCCCCCCCCCGTGTTAATTGGGACATTGTTGAACCCGGCAAATTCAATTTACCCCATCAGATCATACATTTTTTAAAAGTAGACACCCCATGGGCACTTAATATGCCAGTATTTTAACTCTTTTCATGCGAGAATTGGTTTTAACTCTTTCCATGCGAGCTAATGTGCTAATTTTAGGACTTGCTCACACCAATATATTTTTTATATTATATATTTTAATTTTTTTTGCCTTTTTTAAAAAAAATTTTTTTTATTTTTTTCGACTTGAAGGTTCTCCTGATAGTGACATCAGTGGGAAATTATTTTTACATTTTACTGTTTTTTAAACAATTTTTTTCTAATTATTATTAATTTTATTTTATTTTTTAATTTATTTTTACTAATCACACTGTGATTAGAAAGCTGGGCTCCATTGACTTGCATGGTTGAATGCAGTACCTGTATTCAACCTGCAAGTGGAGCCAGAGTTCTCTAGAGGGTCTGGAGACCTTCTAGCGAACTTTTTCATCTTTATTATTTTTTTTTCCCGGGCCACCGCCATCTTGCGGATGGTGAAGATTGCGTGCAGCTGCGGCTGTGACCGCTCTCCGGAGCGGTCACAGCCCATCCTGGGGTAAGTGTTTCGTGTCGCTGAATGCCTCCTGATCGAGGCATTCCAGCGACACCATTTAAGTTGATCGCCTCCTAAACGCTTTTAAAACGGGCATCCGCCGCCATACATGTTGACGCCCCGGGGAGGGGCCAGACATGGCCCTAGTGCCGATCGTGGTGTTGCTGAATGCCACGAGGTCGAGGCATTACAGCAACACCATTTAGATGCAGAAAGCGAACGTAGATCGCTTTCTGCACCCGTTTAGAATCATGACGGTCCCGGCACGTCAATTGTCGTTAACCGTTTGTTTTCCGGTGACGTGCCCAGACCGTCAATTGTCATCAAGGGGTTAAGGTCTTCAAGTTTAATGGGACCTCACTCTCATCACACCTATTACTCTAATCAAACCTATCACACAAATAGCATACTCGATAACACTCTAATGTGGCCAGTACATGCATGAGCATGAAATGGCAGGTGAGAGTGGCTGTTGTGATGTAACACATAAGGGAAGGCTTTAGAGGAATGACTAGACACTTTATAAGCAACTGTAGTATTTCAATAAACTTTTTAAACAGTTTTTAAGAAACAGGGAGAGTATAGGAGAAACATAAAATGGCAGATTCAGCACTCTTCTGGGGATATTTTAAGAGGCTCCCTAGGTGGAACAGTAACATTAATATACTGGAAAACAAGACACTGTTGGAATATAATCTGAGTTACATGGATTATAAACATAGAATTTGAAGGCAGAGAAGAACCATTTGGCCCACCAAGTAACCCCTTCAGTACCCTATGGATGGACCGGTACGTTCTAAAAAAGCATCCAATAAAGCCCTTTAGGATGTATAGTTAAGTCTTGACTTTCTTGCAGTGACATCTCCCTGCCGCCAGATGGAATCTGCTGACCGATTGTCTGTAATGGCTGCCAGCCCGTGTGCTGGTAAACCGTTACATAAGGAATGCCCAATCATTTAGAAAAAATAACCAATAAGGGAATCTTAATGAAACCCACATATAGTAAAAATGGCAAAATAGCTCTGGGACCTTACCAAAACCCCCTGGGACTGAAGGGGTTAATCAGTCCGTGGTCTTGTCTCGGGTTCAGGATGGTCATATGCTTAGCAGTTAAACACACAATTGACCATAAGAGCAGGAAGTAAAGTGGCTTCGAGTCTTAAGCCCAATTGATCATTTAAAGAGAAATGCCACTTAGAAAAAGGTATGCGATTTCCACTAGAGGCAAAACAGAAAGACAGACAAAATGAGTGACGTGAGAACTGTGGTTTATGTACGCACACAATTCTAATTAACTATGCAAGAATTTGCTGAACAAAGAAAAAGCTTAGTGGGAAAACTAATATTTTTAGCTGGAGGTCAGCTTTCCCGTCGCTCCTATAATACATACCCGATGACAATGTCTCTCCCAGTATTACTTTGCAACGCTTGCAAAAGACTTTGGTATTTTCAGTTGATTTCTGCAAGGTAGAAAAATGCCATGTAAATGTCACATTACACCTTAGACAAAAGAAAAGAATATATAATTGTACACATCCTTTTTGGAGGGCAGATTGAACTTTATTTTGTTCATTTACAAATGCCGACGCTCTGAGACATATGTCTTCTCGTGAAAACTCTTAGCCAACCTCGCCATGTAACTGTGGGAACAGAAGTTCCACGAGCCCCATGGGCAAATTATCTGACATACAGCCTAATGGAAGAGTTTTCAATTCATTTATATATGAAAATGTATCTCAAACTGTACATATTCTATTATTTCCTTCCTTTCACTGTATTAATTTTCTTCTTTTAAGTAGACATGTCCATGTTCTTTTTGATGCCTAAAAAGACTGCCTGTACGCTATGAACGAAGAGAAAAAAAAAAAAAAAAAAAAAAAAAAAAGAGTACTTGTTTTTCAGGGAAACATCATGTAACATCATTACATGAGAGGCAGTTTTTAGGTATGGTACCTACTGTGACATTTCTTTTCTGCTTTACATTTTATTTTTTTGAGATGATGAAGAACTGTGTGTTTGCAGGATTATTGGTCTTCCATGAGATAGAATAGTCTGGCCCGGAAATCTAGTTTTACCAATTTAGAGTGATTGTATAGTCGCACTCTTACACTTTCACTTTACATCTGCTATCTTGCATTTAAACAGTGCTCGCTGGGCACTTTGTAAGTTTCATGCTTTGCCTCATAAGCTACCGCATACGACAAGAGATCAATTTAAAAAGACAGAAGTTGCAAATGAAACCACTGTTAAGTCTAATTAGCATATCCCAAGTGGCTCATTCATGTTTGGTATCTGCCATATGTGATCAGTACAGTTGCTTTGCTTTTTTGTTCTATTTTACATGTTTGAATGCTTTAAGATGAAAAAACCCTAAATATATATATATATATATATATATATACATACATATACACATACATATACATATACAAAAATAAAAATGGATAGGACTATAAATAATCACCATTGCGTGATTGTAGACACTGCAAAAAGCATATGCGGATTTTCAGGAAGCAGGAAAAAAAAAAAAGGGCTTTCTACTAATACCACTTTTAAATGTTTAGTCCAAAATTTAGCATGAATAATACATTTAAAAAATGGGGAAAGTATAAACACTTATTTCTAATATTTTCCTAGCTACAACCAAACTAGCTGACCAACATAACACAAAATATATTAATAGAAGTGTCTGGATTTGTACATATGTTGGCTTTTAAATGGTACCTGGGTACAAAATTGCAAATGTAAATTGTCTGAATTTGTCACTTTTAATTCTGAAACCAATGTCTCATTTGGGACTCTTAACAGCCCAGCAGCTCAAAATACCACCATAAAAGTATTTTGGAGAATAGACAAACCCAGTGTATTTCACTAGGAGTATTCAGACACTTATTATGCACACCAAACTCTGCCAAAGTCAGCCATAACATTATTTTCTGCACTTTTTTAACCACCCTTCAACATTACTTAGGATTGTTTGCACAGATTACATGCAACTCGCAAAATGCAATCAGTAGCATCTCCAGATTACAGGAATAGCCCACATGCATAGGGCTTTAATGGTTCTTGTAAGTTACAGGGTACAAAGGTGGAATATACACATTCCTTTTTCTAAAGGTTACATTATAAATATAGCATTTGATGGCAGATCAAAACCATTCTTATACTCTGTACTGAGTACTTTTGCACTTCATATCAGCTTCACAGGACAGAAGGGCAAGTGAAACGCCTACCACAAAGCCTGCTGCTACCTATCTCGGTTTCCTTTTCCTTCATTTGGCTCTGTTTGCTTTGTCTTGAAGCATCATCTGCAGGCCTCTTACATCTCTTTCCCTTCCTAACCTATGCCACTGTGCCCCCCCGATATGCCTTATACCACCAGATATGCCACTCTGCCCCCCCTATTTGACATAGTGCCCTCTGATATGCCTTATACCCATTATATACCACTATGCCCCCCTACTGTGCTTAAATTTGCATAACTGTGGGGGGGCAGGTTGGGAAATTAAAAGAAATGCATTTTTCTCAAAGTTTTTTTCATTCTGCTGTTTGATTTTAACATCCTGTTTATTAAATTATTTTAAATAAATTAAAAATGTACATTTACTTTTGTATCCGATGAATCGAAAAAATAATCGGCCAACTAATCGATTATGTTCGAATCGTTAGTTGCAGCCCTAAACTGAAAACTCTTATGTGATTTTTTCGACAAACTAAATTGATATTTTCACATGGGGCTAACAAGAGTAGTTTTAACAATATAAGTCAATGAGAAAGAAAAAAAACTATTTTAAATATGTGGATAAAAACACATATCTGAAATCTAGAAGTTATCACCACCACAAGCGGTTAAAAAGTATTCCAAATAGAGAAATTATAAGAATGAGGAAAAAAACGTTCTTCTCTGGAGGTTTTCGATTATCAAGGAGCTATAATAGAGAAAAGCTTAATAGAAAAAGGATACAAGAAAGAGAACGTAGACACAATAGTGGCAGATATTAGGAAATAGTATGGAACACATTACTGGAAGTAATATAATGGAAGTAAGAATAAAATAAATAATAATAAAAAAAATTAAATCAATAAAACAAATGATTTTTGTAGATTATAAAGGATGGGATTATGAAGTCAAAGAAAAGAATACTCTGTATGAAGTCATCTTTATTACTAATACAACAATATATAAAATATAATTCTAAATAAACTATTGCACATCTTCAAATGCGATCCCATTTTAGAATAATATTTTAGCAGGAAAAAAAGTAGGGTAATATGTAGAAATAACCAAAAAATTAAAAGTATATTAGCACCTATAGATTAAAAGAACATATTTAAAAAAAACTTGGAGATTTTTTTTAAAGCCCCAAAAGGATTGGTATAAATGAGGAAACTGTGGGTACTGTACTATTTGCCCTAAATAAAGTGGCTACCCAGAAGAAGTAAACCATCCAAAGATACTTTCATGTATCGCCAAACCTGGAATTTACATATTGGATTGCCCTCGAGGTCAAATGGTATGGTAGGTCAAAAAAGACTACATGAGTATAGGTATACCATAAAAAGAAGATGTTATAAGAAACATACTGTATCCAAACATTTTAAAGATTACCATGCAAGGAATGATTCCAATCATTAAGTGATGGCTATAGAGCAAATCAGTTTAGGTACAAGGGAAGGTAAAAGACAACTAATACTTGGCAAAAGAGAAACATTTGGGATTCTTACAATGAACACCCTGGTCCCAAAAGAATTAAACAATTACTTTGATATCATATCATCTTGGATTAAAGTGTACACAGGGGTGCCTTTGTTTAAATTTAAACCTTTTTTTTTTCTCTTAATCAAAACTTTCATACCTTTCATATAGAGTATGAAAGGTAAAAAAAAACACATTTCAGAATTGATATTAATATAGGATATTATATAATGTAAGCAACTAACTACCATTTCTTTTCTATATTTATGTATTTTAATATTAGAATATGTGCATTGGGTATTGAAGAAATTATGAACTTTTGTATATTTAACTATTATATCTATAAACATCACGTATTTGAAGAATTATTGGTATTTATTTCTCTGGGGGAATTGAATTCCATCTAGTGTTTATAACTGAATAGATTGTTGAGAGAATATATGTTTTATGTTGATATAATGATTTATTAACTGACTACCATTCTTATGTATCATTATTTAATACATACTGTATACAGAATTATGTTGTTGTTACAATACACTGTATTCCTCTATAGAAATATATAGTTTTGCTGCAAAGGGAGTTTTTTTTTTAAACATACCCGTATTTGCATTACAGCAGCTCTTTAGTAATAACGAGGAGGTATGGAGTTCAGCTGGAGTGGAGGCCTGACCCGCTATGTAGGGAGTGTTGTAGGTGGCCATGGAGACAGTGTCCACTTGTACCAATTACCATTAGTAACGTCACTTTTTGTTTGTTTTTAAATTGTGTTCTTTATTATACTTTCTTCCCTCTCCAATAGGAAGACAGGTGACCGGAAGGCTCCACCCTTTTGCAGAAGTGCGTCGAAAGACCAGAAAAATGCAGTTAAATTTATGGAGAAAGAGGTGCAGAAACGCTTTTCTTTCTTTGTGAACCTGTCTGCAATATTCTGGCCTCCCAGTGCACATCCACAAAAAGGCAGACATCCGGGGACACCCTCTCCCCGATCGGAGGAAAGGGTCTGTCCTTTTGCAGAAATTCCCCTTGAGGCCAGGTTCACCAAAAGGCAGATAAAGACAGAAGACACGGGGACAAGCGGACAAAGGCTGAAGGCATGGGGAGAAGTGGACAAAGACAGAAGTCACGGGAAGAGGACATAGACCGAAGTCACGGGGAGAAGTGGACAAGACAGAAGACAAGTGGCAAGAGAAGAAGCTGCAGGAAAGGAGACAGGACCATGGAAGTGCTCATCAGAGAAGGTGCGAAAAAGAGCATGAGAGATCGTGAGTAAGAGAGCATGAGGACGACAATTTTGTTTCTGAATGGAAAAAGCCCTCCAAATTTTGTGTGATCCAAAAGAGCAGGAAACTAAATTTGTTGTTCGAAAACAAACGGACCAAAAACAAAACAAAAAATTTCTATAGTCCATTTGCACAAGCCTATTTAATCGCTGGTTAGCCAACATTAGCTAAACTTTGACAAACTCTACCATAAAAAAATAATAAAAAACGCATCCTTTTCAGGTTTAAAAGGGAAATTCTAACAAAGCGCTTATGTAATATCAGATAAAGGATAATTCCTTAAAGTGGGGTTGGAAGATTTTGGACCTTCAGCATTTTAAGCACGCTCCAGCCATACACTGGTACAAAACCTTGGTGGATTCACTATATGGTTTCCAAAGATGACATGTGATAAATTACTTGGCCTTTAATGAACAGACCCCTAAATGTTTTACATAATTTATTGTATAATGCCCCAGCTGGTGATTCAATAACAAACGTTCAAGCTAAGCCTGGTATGATTCTTCATGTTAAGGGGAACTGTCACATTTCAATTTCTCCCTACTATTTTTACACCTACATACAGCATGTTTTAAAGAAACAATAAATAAAAATAACACACATTGTATAAGGTATACAGTACAGCCATATATAATTTTAATAAGTCAAAGTACAGTAAGAAACTCATCCATAGAACAGGCCACAATGTACATCAAACATACCAATAGAATATTAAGAGGGAAATGTTAATTTAACAACTAAATGAAATTATATTGTTTTATTACTATGTGGTGTATATTAGAAGTTATGTAGCGCATAAAATGATAAAATGTATACACCACACACAAAATATGCTGCTTCATTAACTGTAAAGTTACAAAAAAACAAATGAAAAGTAAGGGCTATGATAGTTTCATTCAAATGGGCTCGTCATTTAAAAAGGGACAATCCAATGCCACGTACAACCCGAAAGAATACTTAATGAATTACCTTACTAGGCATTCTTTACTTGAAAGAAAGGAGGGGGAAGGCACTTACTTTTAAAATAAACCGCAGTCCGCCATAATCTAATCACTTGCTAGAAAGTGCTCTAATTAAAATCAATAGGATCCCTATCTATGCATGTGCGAAGGAGGGTCTTCTTAGACCCCTGGAATGCTTGTGCCTGCCAGTGCTGGAGCTAGCTGGCTGTGAGTATAGCACTGCTGAGCTTTGTTAAATAGATGTTCAGCTGAATGCATCTCCTACAAGCCTGTGAACTGAGGGTGCGGTGCACAGTGGGATTCTTATGAATGCCTCCATGGATTTGTAGGAGGGTTAACCGTTAATTTTAAGGGGGCGCTCAGTCATCATGTGCAATCTGATGTGTCCCATTGAAGTGTGCCTTTTATTGAAAAATTGACAATGTGTGACTTTTTGGGGGCTAACTTATCAGCTATACATTTAACACAATGCACCTGGGCATCCAATGACGTATTTAATTGGATGCTACCCTATGCCTTACCCAGAGCAATGCCCCTCCACCGCCACCATTCTTGCTGCAGAATGCCATTATATGATGTCATATCCTGTTTAGAGCCAGGTACTGCATACTTGTCAGCACTTACTTAAGATCCAGAAACCATGTGACTGCACCTTCTGCTTTCTCCTCTAAATAATGTTTGTGACATCATCAGTCTGCACCCTGCATCCTATATTAACTTTATATTAATGCACTTCCTTGATGATGCCCTACTTCTGAGATTTACTCCAGTAGTGTTGTGTGCCATTCTCCACTTTTTGACCAGGCTTATCTTGACCTTGTTTCCTCTTCAGTATCCTGACCTAGCTGCTCTCTGGTATCCTGAGTCGGTTTGTCTTGACCATGCGGACAAATATCCTGCTCTGGTGGTCTATACTGCCATCTAGTCCCTGGTTGTCAGCCAACACTGCTATGGGGTTCCATTCCTGAGCGCACTGCTCTAACAATACTATATGAACATAGTCGTCCATAGTGTAAATAGGCCGCAATGGCAGGAATATCAAAATAAAGTTACAATATATTATATTATAATATATATACATATATTAAAATATAGAAGCAGAATGCAGAGTACAGTGCAATAAAAATGCAGAACACACTATTCTGATTTCTGGGGTAAGATATAATTAGCTGAAATTAGCAGTTTGGATCTAATATTTAGTAAGGATAATTAACAACATGCTTAGAGCCTCAACAACCAATTTCACATTTTATGCCATGCCTAGGAAACACTTACAGAGAGATTTCTTTGTATCTGAAGCAAACCTCATTTGAGATAATAAAGTTATACCAGGGCAATATAAATGCACCAATTAGATGGTGTCATTAGTACTAATAACTTACCGAGACATTACCATCAGCAGAATGAGGAACAGATGACTTCTCATTAGTTTCTCCAGGGTGGTCTAGAAGATTTGCTCTGTTCACCAAAAAGAAAGTCTCTCCTAGAAAGCAGTCGTTAACCTTGGGCAGACAACTTCGATTGGCAAAGGGATCGGGATGGCAGCACCATTCTTCAACCAGGGAGCTCCAGTTTTCACTTGGTAATGGGAGGACTCTAAGGAACTGCCTGGTAGTAGATTTTGTTAAGGGAGAAAAAAAAACCAAAACAGAATATAAAATCAACTCAAAAAAGAAATTATTTTTAAAGAAATACATACACGTTACATTATCATTATGTACAAACAAATACATAATTCTGTATTTGCTTTAATCAACTTGATTTTTTTTTATAATAAAATATAAAGGATTGCCTTTTTTAGTTTTAAGTTGTTCCAACCTGTATAGTAAATGCTACAAAGGCATAGCCAACAAACACAATGACACTCATCATTAGTGTTCTCCCGGCCCATTTCAATGGCATCCAGCAAATGGAATTCATGCCACACTTCTCAAGAAACCAGTACCTAGATTTGGTATACGTTTACTAATAAATATCATAAATATGGTTAAATTCACTAAAAGTTGGGGGCAGTGGAGTTGGCAGTTGTGACGAGTACTCACCAGGGAAGGCTGGCAAGCATTTAGCCCTGGATGCCCAGTTATAATAATATAATAATATAATAACAACAGGTTCAATGTGTATAAACCAGTCCTGTCTAGAGCACATGTACAGAAAGGGAATGCATAGAAAGCCAGTTGGGTGGACAAAATGATCCAGTCAGGATTTATATGCTGGCTTAAGTCCTTGTTACTGTAGGCAGCCTGGTAGATAAATGTAATTTTGCAAATAAAACACAAATAAAGCTTTAGATAGTGGCCAAATTTGTTTAAATCGGAGCAGGCCAAAATACAACTGTGCCCTTGCCAGCCATCCCCTTGTAGGAAAGTTGGATGAAATATCCAGCTCACATTGTTCACTACTGAAAACACATTTAATTGGTGCACGTGTTCTGATGATTTGTATTTCCTGTTGTGCTGCTTTTTTATTTGGGGGAATATCTATGAAATTAAAATGTATTTCCATATACTGAATGATCTATATTCTGGAGTACAAACAGCCACCTCGGCACCCACTATTCTATTCTAGTTCCAGAGAAAGTTAGCAAACATTTTTTGTATGGTCATCGTAAATATATACAAAACAGGGAAGCGTCCAAACCTAAAAAGAATACCCATTCAGATTCCTGAGTTGCTGCTACAATAAAAATTACCAATAAGTACACAAAAAAAAAAGAATTCAGTGCATATCCAGTGAATACCATTAAAAAAACAACTAAGGAGTAAATATTGGGGATTCCAGCCAATATACGGCCATATATTGCTTAGCCCACTACTATGTCAAAAGACCCCTTTGACCAGCACATCTCTCTTCATTTAACAAAAATGCTTTGAGCTCCATGAGACAGTTCTGTATCATACCTTAATAAACTGTCTACAAGAGACTCTGTATTAACAATGACTGAATGAATCTGCTAATTGAGTACAAGGACAAAGGAAAACTTTACACCTCCGCATTTGGTAAACTGTTTTCTTATCAAATCATTCTGGAAAGGGGCATTTAGAGAGAATTGGATGATGATTCCAACATTGCGTCGTGCCATACACATTAGTGACACAGTATTACAATAGAGTTCTACCAATTTATTTGGTAAGTACTACAAACACCCTATTACCAGCACACTTGAAGTGTAATCACCTTCCCATTAGCAATTGGGTGACTTAAGTCTGTTAAATCTGTTGACATAGAGAGTTTAAATAGTCACTCGAATGGTTAAGGAACAGTGTCATCATTGAAATGTTTCAGTTGTGATGGGGAATAATAAAGCCTATTACTGTGAAGATAGAAATTATATTTAGGGGTGGTGGAGGACACTATTTAGTTGATGGCAAATCAGGAGGGAGACGTGTATGGGTAAAAGATAGTTAGTGTATAGTAGGGCTGCAACAACTAATCGATAAAATTGATAATCGATAATGAAAATCGTTGCCAATGAATTTCATTAACGCAGGGGCGTCCAAGTTTTTTCTGCAGTGGGCCACTTCATCAGAATTGTATACGTGCGAGGGCCGCACTCATTTTTCTCTGTGAGAAAATATGGCCTTTGATAAAATATGCAGATTAAAATAAAGTAAATAACACAAAACCTTTACTTTTCCTCTCACTGATTTCTGGGCCTAGAACGTTTTGTGACTACAAATTCAGGATTCAGGATAATTAAAAATAAAATAGTTCTATTTATTCTAGGGATCCACCAAAATGAAAATTCTAGACCAAAACATTCACGGTTCACTTAGCCAAAACCGAAACAAACCCCCACCTTTAAAAATAATAAAAAAAACCTCACATTTTTAATAAAAGTAGGTAAGACACCACAATTGGACAAAAAAAATTAGCAGTATGACTTGGCATGATAGGAGTGTGATTGCTAACAGCAATCACACTCCTATCATACCCAGGTAACCAGTAAATGCTGGTACCTAGGCATGATGGGACTGTGCTTGCTGTGATTGCTGTTGCATGCCAAGTCAGCCAGTACATGCTGGTACAGGGTGGCTGTAAGTGATGTGCAGACCCCATACTGCTGGCAGCATCAATACACAAGGGGGGCAGCTAGATAGGCTTCAGCATGTACTGGCTGACTTGGCATGATAGGAGTGTGATTGCTAACAGCAATCACAGTCCCATCATGCCTAGGTTCCAGCACTAACACATCCATGCTATCACACACACTCATTCACTCACAGATTCATTCCCTCAATCACGCATACTCATTCAAACACCCACCCCCTTACCTGCACTGCAGCTCCTCGATGCTGCTCACAGACTTCAACAGGGGGCGCGGCCTCCCTCTGCGTTCTCTGGTACTGCACTGGCTGCCGATCTTACGCAGGCCGCACCTCAAGGTCTCGCGGGCCGCATTTGGCCCCCGGGTCGCATGTTGGACGCCCCTGCATTAACGATTAGTTGAATCGATTTGATCGGATATAAGATGAGGGTATTTTCAGAGGAAATGCTCTGAAAAATACCCCCCGTCTTATAACCCGACGTCAAATAGAGGTTGGATAATAACACTAAGATCCGGATCCCCCGCAGGGGGCCCGGATCATTCTCTCCGACACCCGGCGGGGCTTCTATGATGGAGCCCCAGCGTGACGTGACCTTCCGGTGCTCCACCATTGAAGCCCCGGCAGAAGTATCGGCCAGCAGCGGCGGAAGTTGTCTGCGCGCCTTGAGCATTGTTCACTGGCTGCAAGAGAGGAGGATCCCCCGCAGCGCTGCAGGGAACCCGGATCATTCTCTTTGGCAGCCGGTGTACGTCTGTGCGATGCGTCCAGACATCCTTTGCTACTGCCGGCACTTCTATGATGGAGCACCAGCGTCACATGACCTTCCGGTGCTTAGTCATAGAAGCTCCTGCGAAAGTGCAGGCCAGCAGCAGAGGTTGTCTACACGCATCGCACAGACATTCACCGGCTGCCCCCACTAGACACCAAGGAGTCTGGAGCCTGGGGGGTAAGTCTGGGGGGGCCATATCAAGGGCATAGTGGTATATAGGGGGTTATAAGGCATACCAGGGGGGCAGATTGGCATATAGAGGGTTATAAGGCATATCAGGGGGGCACAGTGGTATATTTGGGGGGCAGAGGGGCATATCTGGGGTATAAGGCATATCAGAGGGCACTATGGCATATCTGGGGGTATAAGGCATATCTGGGGAGGGCAGAATAGCATATCAGGGGGGCTACAAGGCATTTAGGGTATATAAGGCATATATGGGGAGGGTGGAAGGGCATATCTGGGAGTATAAGGCATACAGGGGAGGCAGTGTGGCTAGCCTGGGCTCAAATGTCCATAACTGGCCTGGGGGGGGCAGGTTGGGAAATAAAAACAAGACATGCATTTTTCTCAAAGTTTTTTATTCTGCTGTTTGTTTTTAACAAAGGATCACAGGTCGCCAGCTGACACCAAGGAATAGAGAGGATGCATCCATTGTAAAATGTATCAAAATGTTTTCAAGTCCATAGAGCATAAGATCAAAACGAGGGGTACATAGACAGGCACAGAATGGAGACACAGGCTAGACACAGGCTGCTTATGATTAAGCACTTCCTCGTGCGAAATTTATGAGAAAATAAAGTTTGTATTAAGCTATTCCAAATAACACATAAAAACCTTGCATATCATGCAGAGATGTAAACATAGTAAGGTACTTTTGAAGGTCATTGTACAATGTTTAGTGGGGCATTATTCTTCACCGCAAGAAGCTGTTTTGTTGTCAGGGAATAAACGTGCATTATATGGCTTCACAATACAAGACCTGAAACAGGTATTTCCCGACGTGAAACGCAACACCTACTGGCGGGACCTAGACTGATAATCATTACAAAGGTTTCTCAGTGAACCAGTGACTGAAGCGGATACACCAGTAGAAAAGCAAATGGATTGTACTATACAGAGTAAGTCAATAGATATTATTTATGCAAACACACAGACGCCACAATACATTAAGCACCTGGACAAATATCATTGTGACAACAAGACCTTACCATACAAATAAATTTAGATAGCTTACATCCTGCCAGGCATCTACATAAAAGAAACAGATCATAAATAGGTTGCACAAACTGCAACGGGGATCAATAAAATGGAACAAAAAACACAAATAATAAACAGTGCAAGCAAAGTTAGCCCAAATGCATTGAATTAGTATCATGAGAAGTGAGGCAAGCCAGACACACAAGTCAATGTACTCTTCACACATTGTATGAGCTGACTGCTATTCCTCAACTTGTCTGACAGGATCTACAAAGATGGACATTTCTCGGCTGCCTGCTAATGATATACACAAGTCTTTCTCGCTGAGCTCTTAATAAACCACAATGTAAAATGGCACTTGTCAAAATGTAAATTGACATGGCCAGAACACTATGGCTCCTCAGCCCAGTGATCCAATGATTCATCTGCGTCAATCATCCATAGGCCTTAAGAATGTGATAAATAGTGTCATATATATATAAAATATGCATATATACATGCATACATTAGTTCTACCTTTATTCATTTTAGCTGGTTCAAGCAGCCAATCAGTGGCAGGAAAGTGCTTTTTACGCGCACATGGGGTCAAAAACCAAATTTGTCAACCATTACACTAAAGGTTATATGATGGCTGGAATGTACCACTAAATCAATACTGACCATAAGGTATGGAAGTCTGAATGAAAACACCTATGCATTCAAGCTGGGTTTCCCACTATCCTATACCAGTATGAAGAACTGGTGATCAGGTATCATTAAATCAGCGCATACGTGAGTCAGCTTCAGACTCTGTGACCCTGGAAATGTGTCCCTTCACCTTGAAACTGATGTAAAAAAAAACCAAAAACAAAAAAAAACCTGAGATTCTCCGGCCCTGAGAGTGTGGCTACATAACCTTAACCCTTATGAGCTCAATCCATCGCCTACTGTATATATTTACCAGTTTATTCATGCCTTAAAAACGTTCCTTGAAGATATTGTTCAATCTGCATGCATTTGCACAAGTCGATAAAACATCATGGAGATTGTTATTACTGATTGGTAAAGCCCAGGGCCTTTTCAGAAATAATTCTCAAGTCAATATTGCTAACTACTATATACAGTATCTCACAAAAGCGAGTACACCCCTCACATTTTTGTAAATATTTTATTATATCTTTTCATGTGACAACGCTGAAGAAATGACCCTCTGCTACAATGTAAAGTAGTGAGTGTACAGCCTGTATAACAGTGGTAATTTGCTGTTCCATTAAAAATAACTCAACACACAGCCATTAATGTCTAAACCTTGGCAACAAAAGTCAGTACACCCCAAGTGGAAATGTCCAAATTGGGCCCAATTAGCCATCTCCCCTCCCCGGTGTCATGTGACTCGTTAGTGTTACCAAGTCTCAGGTGTGAATGGGGAGCAGGTGTGTTAAATGTGGTGTTATCGCTCTCACACTCTCTCATACTGGTCACTGGAAGTTCAACATGGCACCTCATTGCAAAGAACTCTCTGGGGATCTGGGAAAAAAAAGAATTATTGCTCTACATATTGTAGGGGTTGTACTTTGCTGGATGCATTGAAATAGTTGATACTGCACTAGCTATAATTGAGCCAATATAGCTAGTGGGATTTATCCAAGCGTTCATGTACCAATTTCTATTTTTAGCTCTTTGTAATAAAAGTTCTCAGCTAATGTAGTACAAATTCTAGGTGTTCTATTTTTGTTCCCAACTTACACATCATTCTTCTGCAGACACACAAGCCCAGCACCAATGAAAGATATCTCTCTATGGTCCCGACATTCTGCTCAAGCATGGGTCAGCAGATGTTCCTGTAAACAGTTCCACTACAGCATATGAAAAATTGAAGAGAAACCAGAGGTAAAAGGAATTTCCTGGGTGGAGAGGTATTTTAAAAAATTTAAAAAATGAAAGAGATGTTGGTAAGAGGAAATAGATGCTATCTTGAGGAGATGATTAAGGCCAGGCCAGCTTGCCAAAAGGATTTTAGTAGTCAACATTAAGACCAACCTGTCTGCTCTCAGCAGATAGGACTGGTCAGAAAAAGAAAGCAGCAGGTAATCTGAAAAGTATGCATGAATATTTAAGGATGTTATTAAGAAAAAATGTAATGATAAAAAGTGCTTTTCATTGAACACACTAAAATTGTAATTAAATGGTTATTCGGTTACGTCAAAAACTTAATGAAGCCCCTACATACAATAAGTATTTTTCCTGCGCACAGCGTAATATTTTACCTTTGTTATTCATGCAACTGTTTTGTCTCTCATTTCTCTATGGGTTTGACTTAATGCAATGGTAACAGAGTGTTCTCATCGCCACATTAGCCATGCACATCATCTGTCAGTATGGGACAGTTACTTGAAACAGCCCCTAAATCAAAACAATGCCTCTGGTGTTATAAAGGAAGGCAGACTGTTACAGCAATGGAGGGATGATTCAATTACTCCCATGCTGGCCATAAATCAACGCATCTTGAACCAGTTTTGTAAACTGGATTACATGTAAATTATCAACTGAAGAAGCAGTACTGACAATGACAAACAGGTCTGCAAAATGTTCTCCTCTGGACCATACCAGCTGTGCAATCCCGGAAAACCCATTTTCCGTACCGCTCCATACTCATCGACACGCAACACCATCTGTCAAGACTTTTAAAAAAGTATGGCGCCACAACAATGCCACAATTGAGAGATATATTTCTAGCGCAAAAAGATAACAGATGATATAAAATGTACCAATGCTAAATATCAAGGAGAATTCCGGTAATACTGTTGGACAATTAAAAGTAATCCCTTTCAGTGTTAAGTGTGTTGGTTACCCCCAGCACTATTGGGCTCAATGTTGCTCTGTACTGGCACTAACAAGGTTGCTACGGGATAACTTAGCTCAGGTCATACAGACTTCTTTTCAGTAGGTGTTGAGCAGATATGACATCTGTGGCCCTAGCCACAGAAGGCATCATGGTAAATAACTCATTTGCCATATATAACTGTTGTACATTTTTATCAGAAAAACATGTTGCAGAAATTACATGTATTGCAAGAAATAAAACAAGCTTTTGAAAGTCTTACTGGTCTCGAATTATGGGCTCGCCACATGCCTGGCACTCAAATGTATAACTCCTCTGAATCCCCAGGATTTCTTTCAGGGATGGAGAAGTTTCTGTAAAACAAACATTAGCAAAATCAATATAGAGAATAGTTGTGTTTGTTCTATAGAACTGTAAATTTGCTGTCCCCTCAAATTAACTCAACACACAGCCATTAATGTCTAAACCTTGGCAACAAAAGTGAGTACACCCCTAAGTGGAAATGTCCAAATTGGGCCCAAAGTGTCAATATTTTGTGTGGCCACCATTATTTACCACCACTGCCTTAACCCTCTTGGGCAGCCAGAGCTTCAGAGGTTGCCACTGGAGTCCTCTTCCACTCCTCCTCTACATACACATATCTATAAATAAATTGATACATAACAGTAGATCCCCCACGCACCAATTAGCTTCATGTCAATGTAGAGATGTCATTTTTAGATAAGATAAAAAGTACCAGTGTATTAGGAACTTGGTACGAGGATAACATTTAAGATGTTCCAGGGCTGAGAAACAAATAAATGCTGCTAATCACTGAAGATGCTGAGGCTACCGAGTTCTAAATTACGGAGGCAGGCTCCGACTTAATGAAACTGTATTAAAAAAAAAAGGACAAGAGCAGCGGAATTTGGGGAAGGATGCAGGGAACTGTACGTGTTTGGATTTTGGAATGTATGAACACTTGTCCTGTTCTAATTCTGTCACATATTGCCGGCCCTCTTCCTGAGGGGTGAGCCGGAACAGAGCCAAAAAACTTTTAAGCAGTGTTCGAACGTTCTTTTCAAGTAGAAAAAGGGCCAAAAGGGATTTATATTATTTTCAGCTAAGATATTGTCTGATGCACTTGTTCAATAGCACCTTTCTCTCGGTGATGCCCATTAGCAGAACTGCAGGTTGGTAAAATGATTGATTTTCCTTGTGCGGTTGAAACGGGACACATTAAGAAGCGTTAAAGACTACAGGAGCACATGGGAATATTAACAGGAAAACACTGCCCTCTACTGATCTCATATGAGTACACAACATAAATGTTAGCCTGGTTTTTGCTACAAAATATTAATTCAGTACATTAAAACAAAATGCCTAGGTGACCCATTCTACAATAACTGTACCAATTGCAACAGACAATACAATATTTCAATGCACACATGTACACACACTATCACTTTTTTGCACAACTGCCTGTGATATTATCACACAAGTTCTTTAGCACACGTTGTCTTACTTTTATATTCCATTATAACACAGGGTATAAATTGTCTGTATTTTCCTCGGGTTTCTGAATATATCACATGGAACTTTCAGATTCATTTTACAAAGAAACATCAACCAGGCCTAGAAATATTTTCTGGAAGTAGGGACACAACTAACAAGTCCTTACCAGAAACTACTTAACATTAAAATACAAAACTATTTCAGACTAAAAGATAATGAGAAGTACTGATCTCTCGAAAACGACATTTGAGTTAAAAAAATAAAAGTTAGAAGTGACTAATTTAGTCTCCTCACACGAAGACCACCTATAAAAGTTAACTGTACTGGCCAACTGATAAAAGTGGGAGTGATTTCTGCACAAGGGGGTACAATCAGAGACCCCATTCACAGTATCCACCGTACCAGTGATGGACTTGGCTGGTGGTAAGTAGTTCACGCGCATTAGGATGTCTTTGGCCGACACTGGTAGTTTCCATCACAGACGTATGATACATTAATGGGAAGAAGTAAAGCAGTGAGTGTTTTCTTATTTTAAAGCATTTTTATTTTTTTATTTTAATGTTCCATACAGCCCTCTTTCTTGCCTACAAATATTTAAGGTGTTCCCTGATTCCACACGTTTTCAGCATATCTCTAGTACTTAACTATAGCCCGACCCATACATGTTTGTTGGTGCTATATATATATATATATATATATATATATATATATATATATATATATATATATATATATAATATGCTAGTAGGTAATCCATTTGCAACCTTCAAGGTACAAATTAAATCTGGAACAAAGGATTCCTCGGAACTGTTGTCTTAATTACATTAAAGACCGGCTGACTGCTATTATCATAGTCCCAAATAAACAAGTTAATTATTCCTACTATTTTGGGGTATAATTTCCTTTAATGACGAAAAAGGATTATCCATTCCCACTGCGCAGAGAGCATTTCTAAACTAATCTTTATGTAACGCGCAGTATAAAAATAACTGATGCAGACAGCGTTACATAATGAGGAAAAGTAACATTTTAACAGAACATGTCCGACTCACAGGTTTCAGTTCACATGACAAATGTCACCAAAACGCAAACTTAATATATTTACTGACTTTTAAATAAAGATACTATATACTAAATACTGTAGTCTAAAGCAAACATATACCGTATTTCCCCATGTATAAGACACACCTTTCTTTGAAAAATTTGGGGTGTCAAAACAGTCTTATACAGTGGTTGTAGATTTTTATTTTTTTTGCTTACCTCTGTGTTGCTCAGCAGCGTCTCTTGTTCTGTGGAGGAGACACAGGAATCCAGTGGAGTCACGTGAATGTACATCACATGACTCCGCTCCGTTCCTGCTCCCCTGGGCGGGTCAAGAGAAGTTTACTCAAAGTTCGAGCAACGCAGAGGGAAACAAAGTCTGCGAGCGGCACCAGAAGATCTGCAGTTCAGGTAAGAGTGGGGGAGGGTATATGAGTCTGCGTGAATGAGGGAATGAATGAATACGTGTGTGTGATAGCATGGATGTGTAAGTAGGGGGGCATGGCACAGGGAGGCTGAAAGTGATGTGCATGTGTTGGCTGCTTGTGCATGATAGGAGTGTGATATATTAAATATACATGATTGCTAACAGCAATAACACTCCTATCATGCCCAGATTCCAGCACAGCTAAGTTAAGGTGCGTCTTGTACATGGAGAAATACGGTACATACGTATACCTATAATAAATCTTGAATCTAAGACATAACAAAGGAACGAATAAGGTCTGAGTCTTTACATCAGGAAAAATTTGGCAGACTAGATGGGTCGAATGGTTGAAGCCGCTATTTAGAATATTTGCTGAAGCAATTGACCATCTATAAATGGCAACTGTGCGGTTACGTCAGCCAGTCAGAAGAAGTTAGCCAATGGTTTCCATAGTGATGGCTCACATTGAAGACTTTGGTGTTACAAGGTATTTCTTTATAAATGTGGACCACAGCGCTATCTTGCGATATGTTGAAAGCAACTGGTCCAAAAATAAGCAGCTGTTGGATGGTGGGATAATACAAAATGGACTCAAGAACTGAGAAGTGGTAAAGCGTGAACCTTATACAAATGTTATAGTTTTGTATGATCTCCATTAGAAAAGCATGTAGTGGCATATAGGAGCCACTTATTTGCAAAACAGGTTATTCTTTTAATATTAATCTCGCAACGGCACTAAATATTTGTTGTGGGAACAGCAATACCTAGCTTCTGTCTATAATACACATAGGAGTGCTTAGTTAACTCACTAAAGGTCATGCAATGTTTTAGGAAAATATTTAACACTCTGCTTTCCTAACATTAATTCAAAAAGCACCATTAGGAAAGTGCAAGAATGAGCTATGTGACTGATCTTTCAATGCCCTTGTACTGCTATTAATAATGTGTGAAAGAACCACATGAAGTAGGCAACTAATTAAAGATATTATTATTGATGGCTGGAGCGCACTGTTCTTCCCTGGGCACCTTATCATAGCCAGAGTCATACATTTGGATGTCTATGGAGCCTTGTGAGATAAATAGGAGAAGAACAGTGTTCAATTCTATGTGAAATTGACTGATCGCACACACAAAAAAGATGAGGGCTTATATAAAGGATTGCTAATGTCTTCTATACTAACCATATTAATATCTATTGCAGCAAAACTCACTAGAAATCGTTCTAAATATACATACATTTACAGGCTACTTATATAAACAGTAGAGGACAAAGTCATACAGACATAAAGGGACAGTCTCAACCAACGATGAGCGTCTAATAAAGTATGTGGTAAGTATTTTAATATGCATTATTTTTGCTGAAATCGTTGTAGTCTCCTCCACTTTGGCACCAGAACACCTGGAAATATTACGCAAGCCATTACTGTAGCTAGCTGAAGGCGAGCACCTCGCACCCACCCCCAGCGCATCTCCAGCTGATTTTTAACAGAATATCTTCATAGGTGTGCAGAAGCCTGTTATCAGCAACCATCACTCTGTTCCAGTGGCACATTGTGTTCACTAATCCAAGTTTAAAAGTCTAATTGATCATTAGAAAATAATTTTGCAATTATGTTAGCACAGCTAGAAATGTCCCAGCTAAGTGACCCCAAACGTTTGAGCAGTAGTGTATCTAAACTCTTTGAAATTACTTTTGTAACTCTTTCCACCTTTATGGTAGGTTTTCTGAGATTTATTTTTTGCAAAGCATGGTTCACACAAGCAGATGCTTCTTGAAAAAAGCAAACTAAATATTTGAGTGTCAAAATAACCCTAAAAGACAACTTAAATCCAGTTTCATTGATTTGGCTATAGATTTGCTAACTCCTGACTCCAATTAGATTTTGTTTACGTCATTAGCCTAAGGGTTCACACTGTGAACAATGTATTCAATATGGGTAAGAACAATACAATTACTGTACTGTACGTGTTAATTATTAGGTATTTACCAAAATATCGGTGGCCGAAACATATCGACAAAATGCCAAAATACAAAATCCAGGAGGAGGGCTGGGCGGCAATTGCTGCTTACCTGTCAGTGCGAGCAACGCAGAGGGAAGCGGAGGCCCCTGCAAGGGGGTGGGGAAGAGTGTATGAACAAGTATGTATGATTAAGGGAATGAATGAGTATCTGTGAATGAGGGAATAAATAAGTATATAAATGAGTGAATGAATGTTTGTGAATAAGTAAATTAATTAATATGTGTGTCATAACATGGATGTGTAAGGGGGGAATGGCACAGGAGGCTGTAAGTGATGTGCAGACACCATGCTGAAGGGCAGCATTTTATCTGTGCTGGCAGCATCAATACACAAGGGGGCAGCTAACCAGGTTTCAACATTTATTGACTGCTCGTGCATGATAGGAGTCTCATTGCTATGTTAAATATATGATAACTAACAGCAATCACACTCCTATCATGCCCAGGCATACCCAGATTCCAGTATGAACTGGCTGACTTGACATGATAGGAGTGTGATTGCTAACAGCAATCACACTTCTATGATGCCCAGGATCCAGCATGTACTGGCTGCCTGTGCATGATAGGAGTGTTATTGCTGTTAGTAATCATATATATTTAATATAGCAATGACACTCCTATCATGCACAAGCAGCCACAGTAGCAAAAGCAAGCAGAAACTACACTTTTCTCATGTACATTGGTAATACTTACATTTTAGTTTTTTTTACTTTTTCCTGCTCTGCTCCGGTGTGATGACCCTGTTGTTGCCGCGAGGAACATCTTCTGTGGGCCGGCCCCCTCGAACGTCACGTGCTCAAAGCTGCACAACGGCTGCTTTGAACTTCCCAGCCGGGCAGACGCTTTGAATGTGGTTTGCCGGCCCATGGACCGGCAGACCACCGCGTGAGTGAGCAGGACCGGCTAGTCCGCACGTTGGATGCCCCTGACTTATTGGGTACACAAAGCAGGGTTCCAAGGTGTGCATGCTGACTGGTGCTGGAAGTGATTTTGGGGACAACAGGAGAATGGTGCACAAAGCAAGGTCCATAAAGACAAGGTTGGATGAGTATGGCGTGGAAGAATTTGACTTGCCCACACAGAGCCCTGACCTCAACCCCATCAAACACCTTTGGCGTGACCCGGAACAGAGTGCAAGCCAGGCCTTCTCAATCAACATTAGTAACTGACCTCACAAACGCTCTACTGGATGAATAAACAAATATTCCCACAGAAACACTCCAAAATCTTGTGGAAAGCCTTCCCATAAGAGTGGAAGCTGTTATTATTATTATCTTTTATTTATATAATGCCAACAATTTACGCAACGCTTAATACAATACATATATTCAAGGGGTATGACAAGACGAGAGTTGACAGACTAAGACAAACCGATACATTAGGTGGAGAGAGCCCTCCTCGCAAGCTTACAATCTTGAGATATAGCTGCAAAGGGGGGACCAACCCCATATAAATATTATATGTTCTCTTACTCATATATTGTTTTATACTCTTTGAATAAAAAAATAAAAAATTTACTACCTAGACACATAGTACTATGAAATGCAATATACGCAGGGGTGAGTGTCTTATCACAAAGGAATGGGAAAAGGCAGTAGCGTACCTAGCGGGGGCGGTCCGCACCGGGTGCCGCTCATCAGGGGGGTGCCAACTTGCCGGCACCCGGCACCCCTCCAGAGACGGACAGTAATATCCGCCGCTGGAGGAGCAGGCTCGCAAGGGAGCGGTATCGGAGGTCTTTAACAGACCTCCGGCTCCCTTGAGTGATTTTAAGCCGGGTTCAACCCTTGAACCCGGCTTAAAATCACTCAAGGGAGCCGGAGGTCGGTTAAAGACCTCCGATACCGCTCCCTTGCGATCCGCGCCGCAACAGACAGAAGAACTGAAGAAGAGGAGCGAAGAGGAGGAAAAGAAGCTGTAAGGAGAAAAGAGGAAAGGTAGGAAAGCATTCAGTGAGTGAGAGTGGATTGGTGTGTGTCTGGATTGGTGTGTGTGTGCAGATTGGTATGTGTGCGGATTGGTAAGTGTGCGAGAGTGATGGGTGTTATGCTGTACCATTTCCAATGTATTTTTCATTATATAATTATGCTCTAGTACATCATAACTCCCATCACTCTATACTGTTCCATACAGTGGCAAAGCTGGGAGACAGAGGCCTTGCACCCCCACCGCAGGACTCCTGAAAGGTAAGTGAACTTCAAAGGGGGAGAGGGTAGATAGTTAGGAGGGGGTAGATAGGGAGAAGGGAGCGAGACAGGGGGATAGGGGGTAGATAGGGAGAAGGGAGTGAGAAGGGGTAGGTAGGACAATCATACTCCTATCATGCCAAGTCTGCGAGTACATCCTGGAATCTGGGTATGCCTGGGCATGATAAGAATGTGATTGCTGTTAATCATATATATATATATATATATATATTGTTATTTCATTGTTTTAATTTTTTTTTTTTATGGTGTGTGGGGGGGTCATATTCGGTTTCGGCCAGGTAAATGCTGCATTTTCGGTTTCAGTCCAGAATTCGTTTCGGTGCATCCCTACTACTAATGAAGTGGTAGGCCTACACCACATCAATGTTTGGCTTAGTATATAGTGATAGGAGTTATGCTGCACTATTGTCAATGTCTGCCTCAGTATATAGTGGTAGGTGTTATGCTGTACAACCGTCAATGTCTACCTCAGTATATAGTGATAGGTGTTATGCTGTACCACCGTCAATTTCTGCCTCAGTATATAGTGATAAGTGTTATGCTGTACCACCGTCAATGTCTGCCTCAGTATATAATGATAACAGTAAGTGTTATGCTGTACCACCTTCAGTGTCTGCGCCGGTATATAACGGTAGAAGCTATGCAGTTTTAAAGTGTGTGTGTGGGGGGGGTGCCACATACAGGATCCGCCCCAGGTGCCAAATACTCTAGGTACGCCCCTGGGAAAAGGTATAAAGATTGATATAAATGCCATTTATCTGTATTACTAATCCAACGACAAACTGGAAAGCTTTTTGGGTTCAATAAGGATTTTGCCTTATTTTTAGTTGCAAGCTTGAATGTGTAATAGGCTAAACATAATGCAGGGGTGGATAACTTTGGTATGGATCTAGGAGCCAGCTAAAAATGTTAGGAGCCAGCTTTTTCTTCTTCACATAGGGTTGGATAGCTTTTTCCTATTATATATATGAAATAATTTAAACACTGCATTTTATGTTTACTTGGGTTATCTTGTTTTATATTAAAGTTAGTTTGATGACCTAAAATACTTATGTGTGACAAATATGCAAAAATAGAAGAAAACAGGAAGAGTCAAATACATTTTCACAGCAATGAGGAAATAGCTGTATTCTATATGCAAACATAAATCACATCTATATCATGATCCTACACAACATTCATGATAGCCGCTGTTACCTGTATCCCAGGAAGCGTGTACTTGCAGCCGAATATGAAGTCCTTCACCTGCAACATTCTGTAAGTATCGGCAGGAGGAAGGGACCAGCCTAATCTCTGGAGGAAGACTGAGTGTCTCACAGCCATCAGGAGTCTCTATTTGTAAAGATGATGGGCACACTGAAACATCAACAGGAAAGTCTTTGTCTTCAAAGCCGCTAAAAGACAAATTCAATATTATAATGACATATCTACAAGAATAGCACCCTTGCTGTGTATGTATGTATATATATATATATATATATATATATATATATAGTATCTCACAAGAGTACACCCCTCACATTTTTGTAAATATTGTATTATATCTTTTCATGTGACAATGCTGAAGAAATGACCCTCTGCTACAATGTAAAGTAGTGAGTGTACATCCTGTATAACAGTGTAAATTTGCTGTTCCCTTAAAAATAACTCAACACACAGCCATTAATGTCTAAACCTATACAGGCTGCACACTCACTACTTTACATTGTAGCAGAGGGTCATTTATTCAGTGTTGTGATGTGAAAAGATATAATAAAATATTTACAAAAATGTGAGGGGGGTACTCACTTTTGTGAGATACTGTATATATAGACACAGTCGTGTGAAAAAGAAAGTACACTTCTTGAATTCTACAGTTTTATATATCAAGAAGTAATAACAATCATCTGTTCCTTAGCAGGTCAAAAAATTAGGTAACTACAACCTCAAATGAACAACAACAACACATGACATATTACACCATGTCATGATTTATTCAGCAAAAATAAAGCCAAAATGGAGAAACTATTTGTGAAAAACATTCCCCCTTCTGCTTCAATAGGAATAGCCAAGTATTAGACAGGTGCAGCCAATAAAATGCCCTTGATTAATTGATCATCACGAAGTGTGACCACCTCTATAAAAAAACGAAGCAGTTTCTGGTCTGGAGCATTTAGGTGCATGTTAATACAATGCCAAGAAGGAAACAAGTATGGTTTGTTTGGAAGGGTTGCCAGAAGAACTCTTCTCTCGAAAAAAAAACACGGCAGCCCGGCTTATGTTTGCAATGTCGCGTCTGAACAAACCACAAAATTTCAGGAACAATGTCCTTCCAACATACAAGACCAAAGTGGAGATGTTTGGCCATAACGCACAGTGCCACATTATCAACACAGCATGTCAACACAAACACCTCATACCAACTGTCAAGCAGGGTGGTGGAGGGGTGATGATTTGGGGTTGTTTTGCAGCCACAGGACCTGGGAATCTTGCAGTCATTTAGTTGACCATAAACTACTCAGTATACCAAATTATTCTAGGGTCAAATGTGAGGCCATCTGTCCAACAGCTAAAATTTGGCCACAACTGTGCCATACAACAGGACAATGATCCCAAGCACACCAGCAAATCTACAGCAATGTGTTGCAATGGTCCAGACCTCAACCCGACTGAAATACTAGGGCAGACCTTAAGAGAGTTGTGCATTAACAAGTGCCTGCAAACCTCAATGAACTGAAGCAACGTTGTGAGACTGATATAGTCATACAGAAAATAATTACTTCAAGTTATTGCTGCTAAAGGTGGTTCTACAAGCTATTGATTCATAAGGTGTACTTAGTTTTTCACACATGGCTTTTCCATTTTGGCTTTATTTTTGTTGAATAAACTGCGGTATAATACATCACGTGTTGTTGTTGTTTTATTTACCTAATGTTCAGACCTACTAAGGAACAGATTACTGTTATGTCTTGATATGTAAAACCATAGAAAACTTTTTTTCACATGACACACACACAAGATTGTAGATTGTAAACTCGTCTGAGCAGGGCCCTCCTCACCTGTCTCTGTAAGTCAATTTGTTATGTCCTGTCTACCCATTGTACAGCACAATGGAATTTGATGGCGCTATATAAAACAATAAATAATAATAGTTTCAAGAAAAAAACTATGACATTTGTATTTGCAACATAATTGCAAAGTGGTTTTCTAATGATAAATTAGCCTTTGAAACTTAAACTTGGATTAACTAACACAATGTGCCAAAGGGCCTCTGTATGCCTATGAAGATGTTCCATTGAAAATCATCAGTTTCCAGCTGAAATAGCCATTTACAACATTAACAATGTCTACACTGTATTTCTGATTCACTTGATGTTACATTAATGGACAAAAATAG
This sequence comes from Spea hammondii, assembly GCA_029215755.1. Lineage (NCBI taxonomy): Eukaryota > Metazoa > Chordata > Amphibia > Anura > Pelobatidae > Spea > Spea hammondii. The sequence goes on along the minus strand of JARDYJ010000003.1, from coordinate 76,677,405 downwards.
CTTTTCTTTCAAATATAAAGGACATTTGTAATGACCCCAAGCTTTTGAACAGTAGTGTGCATATACACACACACACACACTAACATTTCATTAGGGGCCAAGAACAAATACACATCTCATGTTTATCTAGGTAAAGAACTTTATGATCAGTTAGTTTAAATGTGAGTAATTTTAAATAACCCTGAGACAGATTGTATTTTTGCAACCTGCATCCCTTGCACACCCAGCCATTCATTGGGAAGAGGTCCCCGAGTGTCCTGCACGCAGACTATGAAGTAGGGAATATTGTTTGCACGTGAGGGGTGTATTCGCTAAACTGGTGGTTTGACCATTTCAACAGTTTACTATGAAGCACTCTTCCCAGTTAGTTTCTCCTGTGAACACCAGCTCATCCAGTTATATTAAACCAGGACCAATGCCTCCTAGTAACATAATTGGTAAGGGGTAAAAAAAAAAATATATATATATATGGTGGCCCACATCATGTAATGCATTACAATGGAAACACATGAAAGATTAGGAGGCAATCTGGCATGGAACCTTTTAGTAATGATCTACTGAGTTGATTGTAGTAAAATATCCATTCTAAGGCTGTGCATCTAGCACATTATGGCTCGCTCCCCCGGCACTCAATGGGTTAATTTTATATTTTAACACATGACATGCTGGTTAACTCCATCTTCCGGTGAGCTGTCCAGCATGGTCCGGAACCCCCTCACGCCTTCGCTATGGCTCTGTTGTCTTATTGTAACTTGAAATGCGATAGTATTTTTGGGACCCACCCTCACCCCTCTCGTGATCGTTGGCACCTATGCCCCCGTGGGCACAACGTGTAGGTGTCACCAGCTTCATTCCTATACACGCTAGGAAGTCCCAAAAGAAATAGAGTGCATTCATTACAGGAGGCGCCATTTACCCCAATATCAGAACAGCATTCTGCATGGTTTTCCTGATCTCCAGACGCAGCGTGGGCCCCATGCTTGTAAGGTTAATGCTCCTAGCGGTTAGCTTTTAAATAATGCTCCCGGTGCGTGGTGCTTCGGTCTCCGGCAGGAAGCAGCGCCAGTCACGGACAGCGCTCCAACATCCCAGACAGGCTTCTACCAGCGACTTCTCTTGCAGCGACACCTGCCGGCGACCCAAGGAACCGATCTGTTGTCAACCGTGGTTACTGCAACGTTCCGACAAGCAACTTACTCTCCTCTTGGGAAAAGAAGAGGTCTTCCCCTTCCCAGAGGCTGCTAAGCTTAGGCTCACAGGCTCTCTCACTCTCTCTCACACACACACACACACACACACACCCCCCCGGCCTTAAGTGTTCTGGCGCCTGTGCGGACTACTCCTCTGCCCCCACTCAGCGCCACCTCACCCAAACCCTACTCCTCAGTGCAGTTAGACCCTCTATGTAAGCTGAGAACTTTAGGAATGTATTTTTAGCAGATGATTTATGTACTCAATTACTACTAAAGTGCATTTTTGTCACAGACTGTGCAGGCTAAAAATAGAAAAGATTTTTTTTTTATTGAAGGCGTTAGCAAAAAGGGCAATAATTGAGGTCCCATTAGTGTAAACCATGTAAGTGTTAGTGTCCGCTACCTGCAACTCGTTTAGGTCTTTGTGATTTCCACTGATCAGAATGCATAGCAGCTACTGTAAAGCTTGATGGAGGAGGGATAATGGTGTGGGGCTGTTTAGTTCCAGTGTAAGGTAATGTTATTGCTGCAGCATACAAAGGCATTTCAGACAACTGTATGCTTCCATAAAGACCAGAAGCTTGGTGAGGGGGAACTCCAGTGGCCCACACTGAACCCCCTGACCTCAACCCCATTGAACACCTTTGGGATGAACTGGAATGGAGATTGTGAGCCGGGCTTTCTCATCTAACATCAAAGCCTGACCTCACAGATTCTCAGACACATTCCAAAATCTTGTGGAAGAGCAGAGGCTGTTATAGCCACCATGAGGGGACCAGCTTTCATATTAACACTCGTGGGTTTTGGAATATCCAACAAGCTCAAATAGGTGTGATGGTCAGATGACCACGTACTTTTGGTCATACAGTGCACACACACGGGTACGTTACAGTTCATTTGGAAAATGTGTGTAAGGTTTTCTGAATTTGCGTGTGTGTATATATATTTGTGTACATATATCTATACACAAAGTATTTACCAATGAGGCCGCAGCGCCATTCGAAACGTAGAATGCTCCTTTAGCACGAAGAGCAGACTGTCATTTTCCTTGGGGCTACTGGATTATATCTTTTTTTTTTTTAGCTGAAAGGTTAGTTTGAATATGTGTAATAATATAAGATATTGGCAAAAAAACAACACATACATTTCCACAAGCCCTTTCCATGCACACTGCCTAATCATATGGAAATAAATGTTTAAAATGAAGTAGGACATTGTGAAATCATCCTTTGGGAAGCGCAAGTGGGTAAATACACAAAATAATATGAATTACGGGGCAAAGTTGAATGTTAAATCTTGGTATCTAGTAGAGTGTTGGCACTTTTAACCCTTTGCACTAAAACTGCTTATTTCAAGCAAACGTTACCCTGCAACACAAACCGATATCACGGCAAGCCACACAAGCCGGAGGTACACAGTTCCGGGGTTCATTTCGCGCACACAGCGCTCGCCGTATACACAATAGTCACACACAGTAGACGTTATGGTTTACAGGCCGTGTCTCTCATGAGACCGCAGGCAGAACCTTTATTTTCACACACAGCATTCGCTCGTTTTCTTTCTATGATAACTTAGATGTTCGGTATCCGCCAGCACAAAACATGAGCTCCACCGCACGCTCTGAGCTTCCGTCTTCCTGGCGCGCTCTAGTGACGTCACGGACGCCGGCGCGGCCCCTCCTCCTCTGTACCTTCACTTTGCATGCCGGGAGCTGTCAGCCGGGTACCGAGAGGCACCACTCTGAACAGGTGAGGAAACAGCACCGACATTACTAGGGTCTCTGACATCAAGGTATATCGCTGTCACATACAAATGACATTATTGCTATAGGCATCTCTTACTTCGTTCCCCTTCCAGCTCTGGAGGAAGAGGCCCTGTTAAGATTTAATTCTGGTCAGTAGGAGAGGGGACGGCAGATCTGCGGGGAGAATGGAAGGTAGTGGGAGTCAAAAGCCAAGATGCTGCGGCAAAATGTGTCCTATATATATAAAATGGGCTATATATATATATATATATATATGTATATATAACCCACAGCTCAGGGTATTGTGTGGTAATGGGGTGTTTATTTGGCAGTCAGTGTAGAGAGGTGGATGAAATATGAATCTATACATTAATTGGCCATTATTCACAAAGTGAATTCTCAGATGGCTGTAAAATGATTGCATGCTTTACGGCAAGGAAGTAATAATTAGACTGCTACTGGGATGCATCACTGTGCTGGACCAAGCTTCAAAACAAACATATGAGCTCCTGATGCATAGAATGGTTTCAGAAGCATGTGTGATGGCGTGTGGAGGAATCCAGTGCTTATCTGTTATGTGTATTAAAGAACGCGTGTATGTTGTATGTCTATGCTGCTTGTCATATAGATCACTGTATGTATTTTGTTAATTTAGAGCTTGTCTCTGTAGATTACTCATTCCAGTCCTAACAAGCTTACTATAAAATGATGATATATTGCGAGTTTTGAAACACATGCCACAGGTATCAGTAACATAGTAGTCATTTAGATTGTTTGCAAGTTCTAGGAAAAAAACAAGAAAAAAAACCCAAAACACTTTGGGGAAGAAATACCAAATTGATCACTTGATCACAAGCCCCTGTCGCAGGATATTGTATGCACTCTCGCTCTTCCCTGATCCTGAGTAACCCTTCACATGAGTACAGCCAACCTCTCTGTGCTCCCGTATAGATTTGAGTGTTGCGACTGGATGGAGTATGCAGGCAGGATGAGCAGTTCTGGAGGGAATTGAGATGGTGGCTTTGTAAACATCTAGATGCTTATTCTCATGTTCGTTTCTGTTGGGAGACTGAAATGGAAGTCCGTGACTGAAAGGCCTTCGGACCTCCAGTGTCCACATTAAGGTTCTGGAGTTCATATAAAGATAACTATAGTATTTAAAGTATGTATATTAACCAAGATAACACCAGTATAGTTCTGTATGTTGTATTGCATTAGATAACACACATGATCAGACAGTGAGCGGTTCCTGGGCTGATCAGCTAATGCTAAGGGAACAGTTTTCACGAGGAGTGCCGAAGGATCTTGTTTGTAGAGAAGACTTAATTGTAAGATCTGGATTTACATCCTGTGGCCCTTTGAATTATGAGGGTAGGACGTCCGAACAAAAGCATTGGGTATGATTCAAGACCTATGACATCTGTGATGGAGCAACACTATTTTATGTGTTGCTAACTTGGGTCAGAAGAGGTAATACGATATGTCGATATTTATTAGGTCTATTTGCTAAAGGAAGAGCCATCAGGAGAGCTTGTGGAATATATGTGGTTTCAACTCCCTCAATTCACTATTCCTTATGTAGGACCAATAGTGGTAAATTCCTCCATCAAGGAGTGCTGAGGTGGCCCTGTATAATGCATAATTCAGTGGGTGATTTAACGCAGCAGAAGCACATTTTGTGATGTTTCTATTTAATGTATGGTGGAGTCAAGGAGCTGATACCACAACTCTCCCTTTAGTGAATAAACACCAACGTTTTTTTTTTCTTGGTGGGTACATCTTCTCTCTGCACCCTGAGAGTCAAATACAGACACTTCCATTAGAGTGAGACTTAATACAGGGCGCCACAAACGCCAGGTCGCCATGGCGACAAGAAACCACTTTCTGGCCCCTAGGATTTGCTCACTCAGTACCAGCTTGCTGAGTCTGAGTGCAGGGATATGATGTCATTTCCTGCCTCAAAGGAACACAAGAGCTGCCCGCAACCAACAGTATATAAGTGTGTTACTGTATGGGTAAAATATGTTGTTATGCTACTGAATGTGTGTGAAAATGCTACTGTGTGTGCATGTGAATGAGTGTGTGTAAGTATGTATGTTACTGGGTGTGTTAGTATATGTGTGCGCATGTTAGTATCTTACTGTGTATGTATAGGTGAATATGTTACCAAGTGAGTGTGTGTAAGTATGTTAGTATGTTTGTTAATTACCGTAGTTTAATTTAAAAAACAAAAAACGGGTCTTAGAATTTTTTGACTAAATCTCAACCAAATTTGTCGCCCCCTGAGTAATATGTAGTTTCACGGGTTTATTTTATTTCTTAGCACTTACCGACTGATCTTCTTTAACTGACCGTGACCTTCGCCGTACCCAGTCCTCTCCTTTACATAAATACATATGGAATTATATGCAAATAGTGTCGGAATTAAGGCAATTTACAGACAATGGAAAATTGTTGCAGTTGTCATTTAGGCTTCAAAGCGACAGAAGTGTTTATTTTTTGAAGAGTACAGCTCAATAATCTGGTAACTCGCACAGCCCCGAGGCCAGCATGTGGATATACACAAAAATAAGTATTTATATTAAAAAAAATAGGAATGAGAAGGTCAGGATGAGAGAGAGTTTATACTATGGTACTGTTCTGGGGCATTTTCTCAGGTTTTCTGTACAAGAGCCCATTTAATGATGCAATCCTGTATAGGTTATCTCTTGAGCACTGACCGAGAGAACAGTAATACATCACATTTTAACATACCGGTATGTTGGTGCAGAGCATGGTGACTTCAGTTGTTTTTATGAATAAAGATGGGAATTTGAAATCATTCATTTTAAATGCCAAGGCTCAATGAAACCTTTCCTTATATGCATTTCACTTTTGATTTCTTTATTAATTGTCATGGTCCTCTTTTCTAACACCCTCAGGGTGGGCTGACCTTTGAATTTATGATGCCTTCTGTTTGACTGAAACAGCCTGATGCCATTTGTATTTAGTTGTGGGAATTATGGTAGCCCAAGAGTGTTCTTTAAGGACATCGTATGAAGACATTTAATGTTTGGAATGTTCTATGATTAAGCCATTGCAAGAACATTTTACATCATCCCTAGAGACCCCGCCTAGTCATATATTCAATATTTTCGTTTCCTCTGGTTGTTTTCTGATTTTGTAACACTAAGAATGTTTTTGAGTAAATGTTCTTAGACCTTTAAAGGTTACTTTGGTCCTTCTTAACAGTTTTATATTGACAAAAAGTTTCAGTGAAGGTGCCATTGATTGGTTAAAAAAAACATAGTTATCTGAAATATTTTAGGTGTCTGATATTTAAAATGTCTCCTTAGCTGCTAAGTTCTACATAATGGTGCCCGTGCCTTACCCTTGAGCATGATCGTGTTGCTTGTCGTGATGGGCCATGGATTGTAGTCGTGATGGACCATGTTAGGTGCAGTTTGTCCATTGAGCCTGCTATCCTGACAACCAAAAAACCATAGAAGATCTGACAATTTCTTTTTTCCTCTAAAGGTTCAATCATATATTTAATAAATCCTGATTGAGCCACACTTTGTCGTTATAATGGTTGCTAGACAGGGGCTGAGCTGGAAACGGTGGTGGGAATGGTGGTTCTGAGGCTACTTTTCATTTGAAGCAGAGTAGGTGCAATAGCATCTTTAAAACAGATCCGAGGCATCAGACCCAGGCTCGCTATCTTACGCAAACACAGATTTGTGTTTGTTGATTATTGTTTATATAGAGATTATAAACAAAAAAAATCCCTTATATTTACTTACGTGATAGAATATGGATGAGTTTGAATTGAACATCATGGCCGTGAGTGTTTGTATATCTATTTCTATCAAATTCATATAGATGTCTTTCTTGCAAATATCTTTATACAGTAATCTAGAAAAATCTGTGCATTGGGGCATTCATTTATATTATACATTTGAATTGTACCTTTAGGCATGATTTTTAAGTATCTTTAATAACATGATCAGAACTAATATATATATATATATATATATATATATATATATATATATATATATATATATATATATATATATACACACACACACATACAGTATATAATCTAAATAGTTTGGGACAAAATTTTTATTTCATTTTGGCCGCGTTCGGAACAACATTTGGGAGGCGTAAAGTGTGTCACCAAAATGATGTCCTAGAAAAACTAAACCAGTAACCAGCTGCTCTGGTAATTACGCAACCTTTCTGGTCTGATAAGTTTAGCCGCTCCCTTTCTGGATTTTACTCATCCGCATGATTCACGTCTGATAATAAAATGGGGGGGGGGGGGGTTGGGGCAATGTTTCTTATCTTATTTTACTTCCTAAAGCTGGGTTTGTACTGTTGCTCCCCTGTCAAAAGTACCCATATATACAGTGGATATAAAAAGTCTACACACCCCTATAACGTGAACAATTTAATTCCAAAACTAACTGAAATCTTTGAGGGGGAAAAAATAACCTGGTTGCATAAGTGTGCAAAGATTTCAGTTAGATTTGCAATTGAATTGTTCACGTTATAGGTCACATAAAAGGTGGAAAAAGTTCTGACATGACTTATCTTTGTCTCATTCTTGAACATCACAAGCACCTGGCATTTTAACAGGGGTGTGTAGACTTTTTATATCTGTGCTAAAAATAACTTTTTGTTAACTTCCTGGCAGTCACACTAACATCGTCACATAGATTTGTTCTTGAATATACAGCTAATCTGAGAACGTGGGTGCCATTCACAGCGTGCCCCAATTTTTTCATTATGTAGTCCTTTACAAATGCGCTGTCAAGTTAGATGCCGATCATGCGTCCAATAATGTATTAACCACCAGTTACCGCCATGTCAGGTCACATGATTACACATTCTAATGTTGGACAAAAGAGTCTATGCAGCCAGGTATCCAGGTATACATTTAAAATGTACTTCACATTTGGAACTAAAATCTTACAATTGTGATACCAATACATTTTGGGAAATCAGTTGATATATCATAGGGAGCACTAATTAAAGAAACGTTTTCTGTCCTGAAAATATGTTGATTATCGACACTTTGGAGGGGGAGGGGAACACAACCGACAAGTAGTAATATATGTTAAACATTACTTAATATTTCACTACCTTCTGTTATTTTTATTTTACTATGATATGACATACTAATGATGTCATAAGGAAAGTTGTGACTGATGCACTTTAATCTTCAACAATGTCATATTTCAAAAAGGTGCCCTTAGTGAACGAGCCAAGCTATTTGGCATAGTTTTGTTTGCGGTTGGTATCAGAACTGTATCATAATAATAACCTGTATTTTTTCTTGTAGGTGATGGTCTGTGGTTAGCGTAGAGCTGGTCTCTAGCGGGACGTGGTGGGAGAATGAACACAGAGGAACTGGAGCTATTGAGTGACTCCAAATATAGGAACTATGTGGCAGCTGTTGATAAGGCGTTGAAGAACTTTGAGTATTCCAGTGAATGGGCTGATCTAATATCTGCACTGGGGAAACTGAACAAGGTATAAAGGAGAGATGTATCCAAGTCGCCATTTTATTATGGTGGCTGGAGTCTTACAGCATCAGATGGAGGCCTCCAGCTGCTGATTCTTGAAACTGCATTATCGTTTGTCAGTGTTTGTATATTTCACCCTGCGAGTAAGCGTTCAATAAATATTCCATTTGGGTTCTGACTGTGTCCATATATTTCACAGGTATTACAAAACAATGCAAAGTATCAAGTTGTTCCTAAGAAGTTAACGATCGGTAAAAGGTTGGCACAATGCCTCCACCCGGCATTACCAGGGGGAGTTCACAGGAAAGCACTGGAAACGTACGAAATCATCTTCAAAATCATTGGACCAAAGCGCTTGGCCAAAGACCTCTTTCTGTACAGGTAATTAACCTTTAGCCCCTTTCAAAGACTTGCATGTTTAGTTCTTATCTGTAAATTTCTGTTAATGGTAAACCTAAACCTGTTCATCTATTTGTGAAAATATACGCTTCCTTTAACTCTGTATTGATGCAACATATTTATGCCATGTTTTATCAATATAGACTTAAGGGAATTTTGTATTACATCAGCTAGCATCAAACAAGGTACCCCAGCCTTCATGTGTCCCACAGACAGTATTTAGGAGAGACTCTGGACACAGCCCTGATGGACTCAATCCTGACCCCAACTACTAGGGAAAAATGGATTGAGGCCACATACTATGGAGACCCTTTGGTAATGTTATACAGAGGCAGAAAGCAACTGCAAGTGAAGTATATGAGCAGATATTCTAGATAATTAAATGGACAATCCAGCCATCATATACACTTTAATGCCTACCATCATATACACTTTAATGCCTATAATAGCTTTGTGGTCAATTTAAATTTTGTGGTTGCCCCTTTGCAAATGCATAGGAGAATTCTGCACTGCTATACGCTGTGCAGGAGATACAGTCGGTCCATAAGTATTTGGACAGTGACACAATTTTCAGCGTTTAGGCTCTGTATGCCACCACAATGTATTTCAACTTTAGCAATCAAGCTTGAAGTGTAGCTTTAATTTGGGGCTATTTGAATCCAAATTAGGTTAGTGGTTTAGGAATTACACCAATTTTTTGTTTTTTAGAATACATATTATAATACAATATACTTTAATATTTCTTGCTGAGGAGGTGTCAGGGTCAAGAATCTGACCCTATAAAATCAATAAAAAATAAAAATTCACAAAAATGGGACTGCAAAATTATATGATTTTTGTCAATTGCTGATCTGTATCCCATCGCTATCCTTCAGGTAATTGTTGGGCAGGATTTTATCGTTTGGTATTGTTTGGTATTTTTTTGCAGCTCTGGCCTCTTTCCTCTTCTTACCAATGCTGCAATGTCTGTCAAACCAGCATTACTTAGTCTGTATGAGACATACTACCTACCTCTAGGTAAGACTTTAAAACCAGGCCTGCAAGGACTACTGACCGGCATTCTCCCTGGCTTGGAGGAGGGCTCCGAATATTATGACAGGTCAGTGAGGATTGCCTTCATTTATCGGACCTCCTTGCATGATCTGTGGCATCAACTGTGAATTACATACCCCTAGTAAAATTATTCATTTTGTTTAGATATTCTACATGCTATGTTTTAAACAGTGACCGGGTTACCGTTTTAGCTGGGGCATTTGATGGAATGCAGATTAGTTCAAAATGAACCTGGCAAAGCAAAAAGCTTTGGAAATCCTGCAGAAAAATGTGTTTGTACTACACATGATTAAATGATAGTATTTACATTGGCTGCTATGCCCAAATCAGTTGCATATATGCATATCTAATATATAATCATAAAAGCCTTTTCCTTTTTACTAGCTATTTCTTTTTAAATTAATTTGTTGAAATTGTGTCATTCCATATGCCTTCTAATAAACCCAGTTGATTGTTTTTCTTACTGTTTGCCATGTCCACTACAGAACTAACACTCTCTTGGAGAAGGTGGCTTCAGCAGTAGACCAGTCTGCCTTCTACAGTGCCCTCTGGGGAAGCCTCCTCACCAGCCCGGCTGTGAGATTACCTGGGATCACATACGTGCTCGCACATCTAAACAGGAAGCTTTCGATGGAGGACCAGCTGTATATCATTGGGAGTGACATTGAATTAATGGTAACATGCCCATCACTCTGAACACATGCAATAAAGAAACGGGAATCAGCTTGTTCCCAGCTATTGGTACTACTGCAAGAAAGCTGTGTCGTGCCTGATACTCTTGGCATCTTTGGCGAGCTTGAGTCATAGCACTAAAAGCCATAGAGAAACCTCCTGAGAAATTTCCCAGTACAAAATAAAACACACCTTCTTAAAAGGTAGCCATTTCCAATCATTGTGCAAGGGGTATTGAGGGAGGTCTTGGAGCAGAGCTTATGCTAATATTGTTTTTAACTCCGAGATCATACACACTACAGAGCTGGTGTTTGCTTTAGACAGAAACACATCTTTGGAAAAGATCATCCTGCTTATCTGAAAAGATACCCTTTTCATTTTTCACGTATTCTATTCTCGTTTATTTTTTGTATGTTATACTTTAAAATCCTGCCGAGTTTCAACTTGTTTTTCTGTTTTACATATAAACACATATTTTTACATAAGCATCATTGTTTGCATCAGCTAACAATTTTTAACAATTAACAATTTTGCTACCAATTATAAAAAGTTACAAATATTTAATTAAAAAAACAAATAGCAGATGCCCGCCAGGAAATAGTATGTTGTATATGTTCTACGCACACAAGACAATCGGTGAGAGTTGAGAGAGACATTGTGAACTGTCCCTTCATATTATATTTTAAGTCTTAAATGCTATTAAAGTCAGCAATATATGAAGTAGACTAGTAAGGTGTATTTTGGTGTCCTAACACGTGCCAACAAATCAGTGTTGTTATATTACAGGTGGAAGCTGTGAGCACATCGGTGCAGGATTCAAGCGTGCTGGTCCAGAGGAGCACGCTAGACCTTATCCTGTTCTGTTTCCCATTTCACATGAGTCAGGTAAAAAGCCTTTTTTAAACATATATATATATATATATATATAGAGAGAGAGAGAGAGATATCTATATTATTTGCTGTACTTCAAGATATGATTTAATGGAGCAACTTAAAATAAAGGCGTAATATTAACATTTTAGATGAACAGCCCTTCTTGGAATTATTGTGTGAATATAGATTTGCCTCCGCAGAATACAATTTAGCATAGAAATATCTGTATGTGGATGGTGGTTCATAAAACAGAATTTAAATTGGCAATAGAAATATTCTGGTTCTCAGAGGAACTTGGTGAAAGTAAGTGTGAATATATACGCTGTGAAATGTATAAAAGCTTAAGGCGTCCTGGCAGAGTAATACACTTCATCGTGTTATTTCAAAGATAATACTGAAAATATAATCCAAGCCATGCAGGCTCCTTTCTTGGTAAATGTTGGGAAGACCAACATCACAATCACAGTTAGAGTGATAGTAGTAATTTTAAAGCTAATCACTTAATAATTAAATTACTGTGCCTTTTTGGGCAATGATGTATAGGATAGGCATATGGCTGTCATTAATCTAAGTAAAGGCCAGCCATTGATTTAAGGTTTTTGTAGTTACATCACGAAAAATGGGCCAAAGATCTGCTGTCAAATTCTATATTTCTTGATCCACATAGTTGTCTCCACCATCCAACTTATAGCAGCTCTAATGGAGCTCTAATGCTGTCAGCAATTGACTCTTAAAGAAAACTAAACCTGATATCTTCACTCATTGCTCATGCACCTACACCACGTCAACAGAAGGGTGCTGGATAAACCCCCTCTGTAAAAGCCATTGACTGCATGATATGTGCCCAAAATGCTCATAGCATAATGGGTCCCATAGCAACTTGGGTGGAAAATATGACTAAAAGGTTTAACATTCTCCAGTAAACTGCGTATAGCCCGGTTTTCCTGTGTTTCTATTCAAGATTTAATACGGTTAAGTAATATTGGCATTGTTGTCTCATGTGTACTGAAAGCCTTGTAGTGCACGTATAATTAAACAATGACAATATTGTTTTAGCTCTTCACTGCACTGTTTTTTTTTATTCTTCATATTGCATAAGCCCCTTGTAAATACCAAGTTATGGCAGAGGTGATAAAATATGACACCTGACCTTTGACATGTTTATCCCATTTGCGTCAACAGGCGACTCGTCCCGACATGGTCCGCATCCTGTCGGCAGCGCTCCGTGTGGTACTGCGCAGAGACATGTCGTTGAATCGTAGGCTTTATGCTTGGCTTCTCGGTAGGTTCCCTGGAATAGGTATCTTGGTGTTATGTTGCTGGAGGCACAGAGTCTCACAGTCACAAGATCACAATTACCACATTATTCGGTGTTAAACACTACAATTGTTAGACTACTTGCTGATTCGAGGAACCTGACAAGATATAGCCCTTCACAACAGTATGTGATACTACTTGAATGGACATTAAAAAGTTGTTTTTTTTCATATGGTAGTAGCATGCATTCATGCCAAATACCAACCCAGCCTAAAATAATGTTACTAAGCCAAGTAAGCTTATTGCCTTTTTAAGCAGCTGATTTAGGTAAGCTGATGATCCCTTTAATGCTGATGATGACAGCTATGTCATGTGCATTGGATGTTTACCTGTTCAGAAATTTACACTATAGTACACTTTAGTTATATAGTGCCATTACAATAATGGGAGAGTGAAAATGTAACAATTGGCAATAAGATTTACAGACATACAGGCTTACAGTCCAATAGGAGTTTGGGTTACATTCTGATTGAGTTAGTCCTGTGGATGGGTGATAACTGCTAGCATTTAAGTTCCAACTTTTTCCTAGCGGATTATTTTTAGAAATAAAGAAAAATGAATAGTGTTGCATGTAGTGAGCACAGCTAAATACTGTTTTCTCGTTGGTGCTAACATATGTTGACCCCAAGTCCTTTGTCTGATATACATAGATAAGCATATGGACTTGGGTGGTCACATTGCCCATTCTCCCCAAGGCACATATAAACTTGTCAACCTGCCCCAGAGCTGATTGTTACCAGCCCTCCTCTGAACCGTAAATAAATGATAAAAAATGTAATAAGCACGGTATAGAGCTTCCAGTGATTACAAAATGGGAACAATATGTGTCTATTAGAATTCCTAGACAAGAATGGAACAGATCACCAAGCCAGGCTTATCCAAAATGTTCCCAGGAGAACCCAACTTCTGTTGGAGATGTGGTAGGCACAATGGAACAATACGACTTAACAAATACTTTTTGGAAAGAGTGTTTTAAATGTATTAATGATTTATGTAACCTTGTGCTTCCTCTGTGCCCAGAGATAACTCTCCTTCACCTAAAAATGTCCTGATATGAAATTCAAGATATTAGCAGCCATACTAATTATCATGAGGAATTTGATATCTCCCAAACTCATATCTTGGGAAATGGTAGAAGTCCAAGTGTAAAAATGGAGAGATGTATCTCCAGCCAAGATCTGACAGGTCATTATTATGATACGTTGAATAGTTAGATTGACAAACTTGACTCAAAATTCTAAACTTACTTTAAAACATCCTTTATCTTCGATATTGTGCTGACTCCTCCTCCCATTGATGGGACAAGTTACAGTTGTGTAAAAAAAAGTACACCCTCTTTAAATTCTATGGTTTTACATATCAGGACATAATAAACATCCTTAGCAGGTCTACAAATTAGGTAAATACAACCTCAGATGAACAACAATACATGACATATTACACTGTCTCATGATTTATTTAAAAAAAAATAAAGCCTCAATGGAGAAGCAGTCTGTGAAAAACAAAGTAAACCCTTACTGCTTCTATAGGAATTAAGATGCTGCTCATACAATTCCCTTCATTAATTGATCATCAGAAAGTGTGACCACCTCTATAAAAGCCTGTGTTTTAGCAGTTTGCTCATCTAGAGCACTCAGGTGTGTGTCAACACAATGCCAAGGAGTAAAGACATCAGCAATGATCTTAGAAAAGCAATTGTTGCTGCCCAGTTTGGGAAGGGTTATCAGACACCAAGCAAATTAATGCCAAGGTCACACTATGCAATGCTCGGAGAAATTGCAAAAAATCTCCGTCTCTGTAGGCCTTAGTTAGCATTTTAAATGTTAGTACAACTAGAAAAAGACTGAACGAGTATGGTTTTTTTGGAAGGGTTGCCAGGAGAAAGCCCCTTCTTTCTGTAAAAAACATGGCAGTATGACTTAGGTTTGCAAAGTTGCATCTGAAAAAACCACAGGACTTCTGGAACAATATCCTTTGGACAGACAAGCCCGAAGTGGAGATGTTTCGCTGTAATGCACAGTGCAATCTTTGTCGAAAACCAAACACAACATACCAACTGTCAAGCAGGGTGGTGGAGGAGTGATGATTTGGGCTTGTTTTGCAGCCACATGACCTGGGAGTCAAATGTGAGGCCATCTGTCTGACAGCTAAAGCTTGACCGAAATTGTGTAATGCAACAGGACAGTGATCTGAAGCACACCAGAAAATCTACAGCAGAATGGCTGAAAAATAAAAGAATCAATGTGTTGCAATGGTCCAGTCAAAGTCCAGACCCCCACCTGATTGAAGTGCTGTGGTGGGACATTAAAAGAGCTGTGCATGAACAGATGCCCACAAATCTCAAACAACATTGTAAAGAAGAATGGGCCAAAATTCCCCCACAACAATGAGAGAGACTGATAAAGTAATACAGAAAATTATTACTTCAAGTTATTGTAGAAAAACCTTTAGCAGCAAGCTATTGAATTATAAGGTATACTTAGTTTTTCCACACATGGCTTCTTCATTTTGGCTTTATTTTTGTTAAATAAACCATGACATGGTGTAATATGTCATATGTTGCTCATCTGAGGTTGTATTTTATCTAGTTTTTAGACATAAGGAACAGATGACTGTTGTGATGTCCTAATTATTAGGACATCACAACAGTCATCTGTTCCTTATGTCTAAAAACATATTCGGACCTAATATGTAAAATATGTAAAACCATGGAATTCAAAGAGGGTGTACTTTTTTTTCCACACAATTATATATATTTGTTGCTGGGGAATGTGTATGTTTATTTGTGATATCTGTATTAAATGTACTTAAAAAAAAGATGTGTGTAGTATATACTCACCGTGCATTCTCTACCCATAAAACAATTACAAGTAGTTTGTTAAACTGTGAAATTATTTCTTTCTTGCTGTCATTATGGGAACTATACATGTGGTGAGTTATCCTTGTTTTTGTTCTTGCAATCATTACCAAAAATGACTAAACAAGAAGGTGCACTTGTATTTTTATAACTCTCATATGTAATTTGTTTCCCTAAGGCTTTGATAACAATGGGGCTGTTGTAGGACCAAGGAGCACAAGACAAAGCAATCCTGACGAACACGCCACTTATTACTTTAATACATTCTCTAAAGAGCTTTTAGTGCAGGTATGTATTATGGCTTTAGGTCTTTTGAGACATCTTGGAAAGAGATTCACTGTAATAACCGCATATAAATCCCAGAAAGTGTCTGTAGGCTGTTTAACGGAGATTATTCAATATACGCTTTTCCTGCTGCAGGCTATGGTCGGAATTTTACAAGGGAAGGAACCTAACAGAGACGGTGCCCTGATACAAGATTTGAAGCCATTTCGTATTCTTATAAGTCTGCTAGACAAGCCTGAACTAGGTATGTGTGTTTTATTAGTTTTGCTCAGTAACAGACGCACTGTGATGCGGCGGTCATGGACTGTGACCTGCTCCCTCCTCACCGCCAAGTGGCATATTAGACACCAAGAATCCTCAATTGGGCCTTCCACGTGTGTTCCTTTTGCTACCAATGGAGTACCAAAATTTATAAGATCAGTGACTTGTTAATGTCTCGGTTTAAACCCAATGCTGCCATGCCAGTTGCATCCAGGATCGCAGGGAGTGACTTCCACTATTTTCCCTTTGTAAGAAAAAGCAAACATCGCTGGCTCTCAGCCATTGTGCTGAAAGTATTTGTATGTCCAAATCTGGCAGTAATGACCTGGCAAGGTGTTTAGACACACGGTATAAAAAGTTAAATGTTAAAAAAAAAACAGCAAACAATTACACTACTTAGGGGAAGCGTTATATGTATCAATATGGCTTCAGTCAACGTCTTGCTTGTGCTAAAAAAAGCTATATAGTTTATGTAGCTACACTAAACATAAAATAGGACAGAAGACTCTGTCCTATAGGATAGGAAAAACATAAATATTGCTAGTTGTTAATGGGTTTAGTTGATTCCTGCTTATGCTCTTTAGCACTCTCATTAAAGTCAATTGAACCTCAGCTGCCATTGAAATCAATGGGAGTAGCAGCAGCTAATAGCTTAAATGCTAGATGCATGCTGCAACTGTCTCTAAAAGAGTGCTACAGAGCATGTACAGGAAGTGTTCCTAAATATGCTGTAACACAAGCTAATTACTGTTCCCACAGTGCTTAGTCAGTTCAAGACTTAGGCTTGGGGAGCCATAGCTCACATATTGCCGGTGAGCTGTAAGATGCTTACCGACCGTTTCATTATGACTTGCCATTGTTGCTCGAACAGAGAATGCGGGAAACCCTTTTCTATGGTCTGGATACCTTTTCAGTACGATGAAGAGTTATATATTTCGTGTTTATCAGTGTGTCCCTGTGTTTGGATGTAGGCCCTGCCATTTTGGAAGATGTATTGATTGAAGTGTTCAGAACATTATATACTCAGTGCAAAGCAGAACTTGATCTTCAGACGCAAACCCCGTTCAGCAAGGATCCTGCGCAGCTGAGCAGGTGAGCCCCTGCCATCCTTTAAAATATGTTATGTGGAGTAAAACTATTTTATAGAGAGCTGTGTGCATATGAGTCCATAGGTAACATATGTGACTTTATATATGCTGTCCCTTTAATTACCAAATTATAGTATTTTTTGAATAAAAAAAATAAATAAAAGGCATGACGCACAACCTTTCAAGTAGGAGAGTGTTGTGAGAATGATAGTTTAGGAAAATCTGCTAGTTGTCTGTCACTGCCTTTCCCTTTGTTGTGTTTTATGTAGGTGTGTGCTTTAAGTAAACGCTAATAATGCTAACTTTTATATTTTTGGGTTTTTATAGTAAACTGAGAGAAAACAAAAGGACAGCAGAGCTCATTAAAACAGCCAACCTCTTGTTTAATTCATTTGAGCCCTACTATATGTGGGACTACATTGCCCGCTGGTTTGAAGAATGCTGTAGGTAGGTAAAATCAGCTTGTTTTTTTATTATTATTATTGGCTTTTAAATTTCAAGATCAAAAGACATATTGCGCTCACAGCAGTAATACGTGAACTGTACTCTTTGAGTAGGCAGGAGCAAATTGACATCGGTACATTTGTTTGTAATATCGTTATCGTCTGCTTGAGGGAGAGAGGTATTGATAACATTTTGGACCTGCCAAGTACTTCTGAAACTGTTCAGGATCCTTTTAAGGGTTGAAGGATGCTTACAAAGGGGCTAAGCCATATTAAACACACCAAATCTGAAAATGTGAGGTGCACCTATATATATATATATATATATATATATATATATATATATATATATATATAATATACATACATACATATACATAAAATATAATATAATATTGTGCCCAACGATAGATGTGTACAATTTGTAACGGGGAAACCATTTTCCCATTGCCTCTCATTGTCCTCGATTTTATATGATCCTGCTTTTCTTTAAAAAATAAATAAAAATAAAAAAAAGCCAAACAATATGCATAGTTTGGGTCTAAATAAGAGAGGGAATTTCTTGTTAGCCAAAGACGCCAGCAAAATGCTGAAGTATTTGATTGCTTGGTCATTGAGGCCAGTAACCTTGTTGTACTGATTGTATAATTTTATATACCGTATATGTGTGTGTGTGTGTGTGTGTGTGTGTGTATATATATATATATATATATTTTTTTTTTTATTTTTTTTTTTAATTAACGGGCATTCTTTCCTTCGTGCCAACGTGTAAATCTACAGCAAAAATTTGTGGTGATGCAGAGTGTAGTGCTACACTTGACGCATGTTCATGCAATAAAATGTGATGTATTATTTTAAAACATATTAAAATAATTCACTCTGCTTCGGTGAATTCAGCAATGTGGGGAAGCCTGTGTCGGCATGAGCTGACTCAGTCAGACGTTCCTGGAGAGATTTGAATTAATAACGGAGCACGACTTCTTATGCTTTCTAGAGAGGGTGGTCAGTGGTCCAAGATCCCGAAAGACATGTGAGCAAACACTATGCCAACGATATGTCCGAACACACATTATACAGCCTTGTACATACATTACTGACACATGGAGTTATATATAGATAGACTTAAGTACTTAAAGAGTATATGTTGTAGCTGATCACTCATTGGTTGCTATGGTTATTGCCCTTGTAACGATGTCCCATTAGGACTTATGCATGAAATGTGGCTCTGATGCCCTTTCAAACGTGGACATCAATGGAATGGTCCAGTCAGCAGAAACATGACTTTGCTTAATGTGGTAATAAGACAGCTCTGGTCAAGTCTTATTTTTTTTGTACATTGTGTTTCAGAAGTAAAGTAAAATGGATGCAAAAATGTGTATTTGGTAATATATGTTATTTTGCAAGTTAGGTTTGTCACGTGGTTGTTTTTTTTTCCTCAACCCCTTAGGAGGACACTAAATGCCAAGCTCCGTTCTCCCGCATGTGATGGCAGTAAGGCGCCAGAGTTACCCCTTATCAATTTCTGCTTGTTAGTGGATTTCTTATTGGACATTGTGTCTCTGGTAAGGGTCCATTTAACTATTTAAGTGTATTACAGATGCATTACACACACACATTTATGTATATACCCAAGGCCAATGTTTATTTCTGTAATTTGTAACGTCAGTATGGATGCCTAGGATTACATGTGTCTGTTTAGTGTGAGGCCAGGAAATGACAGCAAATGAGGTCATAAATACTTTACGTATAATAGGAAGTATAACTGTTTTAATAGACTACATGCATAACAAATGAACCTATTATAGGGAGTTTAAATGTGTTATTTCAAGATGAACCCCTTTTACCGCTTTGTGTGTGCATGCTCTGTATATTTCAGTATTAAAGCGTATATTTGCAGCACTGAGGCCTCATTTTATCATGCGTCTTTTTTTGGTGTGTTTTTAAATCAATAATTGTTCTATCCTTTTTCTCTGTTCATCACTCTGTCTCCTGTATTCTTCTCTCCTTTTCCAAAGCCTACTAGAAGTATGAGAGTGATTTGTCAGGTACTGTATTATGGCTTGTTTAAATTTTATTCAAACACATATTCATCTCACACCTGTTATGTAACGCATGGTGTCACAACCCATAGGGTGCTTCTGGTGACAGCAATAAGGTAGCCTTTCATAAACCCAAGACTGTATTAAAAAAGGGAAGAGAGTTTTGGCATATCCACACTTACATTGCCCCCTCCAAGGCACATCTATCATGGCATTCTATATGGCAAAATGTATAGCATATTCTATAAAAAAGTGCTCCCAGTTTAAATACTTCTCTGGAAGAAGAAAAATAGTGATGCTATAGCTCTACTTGCTAGAGAAATTCTGTATTTTGGTCACTTACACAGAGCAAGATAACATCCAAAACAAATACCCTTAAGCAATCTCAAACCCCTAATGATAATTCTCCATTTCCAACAATGTTTTGGGACATATATTTCTTTGGCTATCGGAACAGGAAAAGAAGGATCAGTATCGCAAGAAATTATTCCTCCGGCACAAGGCAATATATTTAAATATAATTTGTGTTACTGTATTAACATAAAAAGCTAAAGATAGTTGGTGATGGCATTAAGATATTAAAAATCTATTTAAGCTGTTTAATATTAAACAATATTGGGAATGTCTATGGTTCTGTACAATATATTGTCCTTATTTTCTCTTGAGGTTCATTGAGGTACATAAGCTGCATGAAAAATGTAATAGTCATTTTGATAGGATTATTGATATTGCTTATCTTGTTTTCGCAGGAGACGTATATTGAAATACAGACAGAGCATCTGCCTCAGTTGCTTCTCCGGATGATCTCGGCATTAACAAGCCATCTTCAGTCTTTGGACCTGAAGGAACTGGCTGATTCTCTGAGGCTTTGTTCAAAGATCCTAAGCAAGGTTCAGCCTCCACTTCTGTCTGCTGCCTCTGACAATACTGTCCAGTTTCCATGTTCTCAGAATAGCTTTGGTAAAGAAAAGGATGAGAGGAAGGTAATGTTACATATGTACAAATTCAACAGCCTCTGTCGGTCAGTCTGTCTGTCTATGTAGGTGTGTGTGTGTGTGTGTGATATATATATATATATATTACTTAGCCTGCCTGACCACTCTTTGCCTTCAAAACAGCATCTTCTAGGTACACTTGCACACAGTTTTTTAAGGTACTCAGCCAAATATGTTGGAGACCTAACCGCAGTTCTTCTGTGGGTTTAGGCAGCCTCGGGATTGTTCTCTCTCTCCTTATGTAATCCTAGACAAACTCGATGATAGCCTCCTCAGCTCTTTTAAATCTGCCATCCATCGCCATACCGTGTATGGCGGACATTGATGCCTGGGGGCCACTTGGGGCCCCTGCTGCTGATCTCGGTGTTGCTGAATGCCTTGGCATCTACGCAGTACAGCAATACCATTTAAGCAAAGAAAGTAGTCTTAGATCGTTTTGTAAGCTTGTTTAATGACATGCCAGGCACGTCATTGGTCGTTAACTGACTGTTTTTGCGTGACCTGCCTAGGCACATCACTGGTCATTAAGGGTCATTAAGACTTTGGCTGCATGTTTGGAGTTGTCGTGAATTTGCAGAAATTCAGCCCCAAACTTGCAAGGAACCTCCACCATGCTTTTGTTGTACATTATTGTACCTCTACCCAGCCCTTCGACAAACAAACTGCCTTCTTCTACAGCCACATATTTCAAATGTTGACTCATCAGTCCAGAGCACCTGCTGCCATTTTCTACACCACAGTTCCTGGTTTTTTTATGAATAGTTGAGTTGCTTGGCCTTGTTTCCACGTCAGATGTCTGGCTTTGTGTATGTGTATATATCAAAATAGTTGATATGAAATACATATGTATATATTCCATTGGAATTGGTACAAAGTGAGTGTTCAAACTGCTGGACCAGTTTTCCAAAAAGAAAGGCTTTTTGTATTTATTTATATATTTATTTATTTATTTTTTTGCTGTTAAAATATTCACAATATTTTAACATTGTTTTCCCAATCTTGTCATTAGCTTTCCCCAGTTACTCTCGAAACACCTGGTGATGTTTTTGAAGATGGAGAGAATCCACCCAGCAGCCGATCTTCAGAGAGTGGGTTCACAGAGTTTGTGCAGTATCAGGCAGACCGATCGGACGACATAGACGAGGCTCAGGTTGCAGCTGGTCTGCCCTTGGGTAGCACTTCATCCGAAACCGAGACGGCATCTACTGTGGGGTCCGAAGAAACTATTATTCAGCCTTCCTCCATAAACTCTCAAGGAGCAGCTACTCGGAGCATTAAAGGAACACAAAAAACAACAATGCAGTGCTGCCTGGAGTATTTCCAGCAGTTCTTGACAAGACTTATCACTCTGTATATTGTTCCCAGAATCTCTATGTCCCAGACCTTTTCAGATGAACACCCAGAAGACCTTGGCGGGTGTCAAACAGACAACAACAAGTGGGAAACATCTTCAGCAAATAACCCTAAGGAGAAGAAAGACCGTAAGCTCTCTGTACCAAAAGACTACCGGCCTGCCTTTATTGCTGCATGTCAGCTATTCCTTGAATGTTCCAGCTTCCCTGTTTACATTGCTGAGGGCGGCCAACCATCGGAAATTCACAACAACAAGGCTGATACAGGTAGAGTATGAACTATCATTAAGAGAAATTCACCAAAAAACATACTTTTTGCTTCATTTCTGGATACTCGTTCTGTATTATATTGCGCAACTCTTTTTACCACCTTAACTCCTAACGCACAGACATAATTCTGTCCTTTTAAAGCTGAATGCTTATGTTTTTCCAATGAGAAACATATATAAAAAAAACAGGTTGTGTTAAAAGGTGCTACAATTATGCACTTTTATGTGCTTTAATATGAATTGGTTTTATTTGAAATAGTGCAGCGTGCTTGTGTTATTTTTGGCAAAGATGAACGTCATTAAAATATTAAATATGTGTTGTATTGTTTCGCATCCTCTCTCCCCAGATTGTGAACAGGTGCAGCCACCCGTGTGGCTTCAGACTCTCATGAATGCCTGCGGTGCGGCAGCAGACTTCAGCATTCAGAACGTGGCTATATCTCTGGTTATGGACTTAGTGGGCCTGACTCAGTCTGTTGCTTTGGTCGCTGGGGAAAACTCTAGCAGTTTGGAGTCGTCTCAGCCTTTAAGCCCAAACCAAGGGAGAGTGTCTGTCGTCATCAGGCCTCCACTTACCGAAGGAAACTTGAAATACATGGCCGAAAAAACTGATTTCTTCAAGGTATTGATGCCAGTGTTTATTTTTTATTGTGTATTGCTGTCAAACCATGTCTTGCATCTAGCTGACCTTATGCAACAGGTGTCATTTGAAGGGTGTGCATCTACCAACACAGAGCAAGTAGATTATATACATTGTATGCAATGTTCCCTCTAATTTTTCTTAGGTGGTGTGTGCAGAAAATTTCTCTTGTGCAAAAATTTTCCCAGAGCCAAAATTTTGTGCGCACAATATGCTTCTGCAAATGTTACATTTAAATTGTTGTTCTATATTTTTGGTATAGCTCGCTCATGGTTAATAACACTACATTATAGTGTGATAATGTAGTATTAGTTACACAACAGTATTACTTACTGTAATGTTTTTTTAAAAGTGAAATTCACACTGCATAAGTAAATTATGAGCGAATCACGAGCAGAGGCTCCAGGCCGCATAAAGGATAAAAAAAAATTGGGAGAAACTGTTGTCCGCAGGGGCGTACCTAGAGTATTTGGCACCTGGCGTGGATCCTGTACATGGGACCCCCACACACACACTTTAAAACTGCATAGCTTCTATCATTAGGCAAACATTGATGGTGGTACAGCATAACTGTTATCATTATTTACTAAGGCAGACATTGACGGTGGTACAACATAACACCTATCACTATATACTGAGGCAGACATTGACAGTGGTACAGCATAACTGCTAACATTATATAGTGAGGCAAACATTGACAGTGGTACAGCATAACTGCTATCACTATATACTGAGGCAAACATTGACAGTGGTAAAGCATAACTGCTATCATTATATACTGAGGCAAACACTGACAGTGGTACAGCAGAATATCTATCACTATATACTGAGGCACGCACTGACGGTGGTACAGCATAACACCTATCACTATATACAGAGGCACACATTGACCGTGGTACAACATCACTATACACTATACATCACTATACATTGAGCCAGACATTGACAATAATGCAGC
Organism: Spea hammondii; assembly: GCA_029215755.1. Taxonomy (NCBI): domain Eukaryota; kingdom Metazoa; phylum Chordata; class Amphibia; order Anura; family Pelobatidae; genus Spea; species Spea hammondii. The sequence continues at coordinate 76,653,454 of JARDYJ010000003.1, read as the reverse complement.
ATAACCCCAATCACTAAATACTAAGCCAAACATTGATGTGGTGTAGGCCTACCACTTTAGTGTCTGGCCTAGTGTGTATAAATATATATATAAAATGTGTGTGTGTGTGTGTGTGTGTGTGTGTGTGTGTGTATATATATGAGTGCACCGAAAATTCTGGACCTGAAAATTTAGCATTCACTTGACTGAAACCGAAAATGACCCCCCCACACCTTGGGGGAAAAAACAAAACACTTTTATTAAAATTAACACACCAAAATTAGACAAAAAAAATCAATAACTATATATATATATATATATATATATATATATATATATATATATATATGATTAACAGCAATCACACTCCTATCATGCCCAGGTTCTAGCATGTACTGGTTGCTTGGGCATGATAGGAGTGGGATTGCTGTTAATATATATATATATATATATATATGATTGCTAACAGCAATCCCACTCCTATCATGCCCAGGTTCTAGCATGTACTGGTTGCTTGGGCATGATAGGAGTGGGATTGCTGTTAGCAATCATATATATATATATATATATATATATATATTGTTATCGAATTGTTCTGTCCAATTTTGGTGTGTTACTTACTTTTAATAAAGGTGTGGTTAACACACCAAAATTGAACAAAAAAATATATAATTGCTAACATCAATCCTATCATGCTCAGGCAGCCAGTACAAGCTGGAACCTGAACATGATAGGAATATGATTACAGCCTCCCTATGTCATGCTATCCCCCCCACACACTTACACATCCATGCTATCACACACACACTCCTTCACATTCAGTTTAAACTACAGCATAACACCCATCACTCTCACACACTTACTAATTCACTCTCACAGAATGTTTTCCTACCTGTCACTTTTCCTCCTCTTCGTTCTTCCCTCTTCTGTGTCCTCTCCTTCCTTTGCAGTGGATGCGGTGGATGTGGCTTCAGTGCTGTGCGCCGGGATATGACAACAAATCCCGACGCACAGCATCGGTTGCCACGCGCATCGAAAGGGAGCAGGATCGGAGGTCTGCATTAACAGACCTCCAGCTCCCTTGATTTTTTTTTTTAAAGACGGTTAAAGGGAGATCCTTGATCTCCCCAACCGAGCTTGCTCCTCTAGCGGCGGACATTACTGTCCGTCTCTGGAGGGGTGCCGTGCACACAACCAGTAGGAGACCGCCCCCCCTTCGGTACGCTACTGGTTGTGCGCACAATTTTTGTTCGTGTGCGCTCCCTCTGAAAGCTATGTGCACGCGCACAAGCGCACAGCTTAGAGGGAACACTCTATGGCCAGGTCATAACGTCATTGTTACCTCTCTTGTCATGCAATCTGTCACTCAAGGCTGTTTTTTTGTAAATCCATCCAAGGCCTTTCGCTATGTAGGATATTTTTAATGGGTTTAAAAGATTTTCATATAATATTACCTTCATTGCATTACTTTATTTATAACATATCCAGTTACATCACAGATTGTAACATAGTAATTTAGGTTGAACAGAGGCTGTCTTATCCAACAGCAAATTGATTCAAGGAGTAATGTATAGTCGGATCAAAAGAGATAATATGGATCTTTCTGAAGTGAAGCTGAAAATATTTTTGTTCCTGATATGTATTTCTTTTCTTGTGTCTGATCGCAAACAGCACGTGGCTGTGACGTTGTGGGAGCAGTTGGGAGACCAGACACCACAACACCATCAGAAGAGCGTCGAGCTTTTCTACCAGCTGCACAACCTGGTTCCTTCCTCCAGCATATGTGAAGATGTAATCAGCCAACAGCTTACACACAAGGACAAGGTCATTGCTGTTTATATTGATAAGTAAACTCACGCCATTCACCTTTCTTTTTTCTGAAGACCTTTAAGAATAGTCTCCAGCTAATAACCACCAAAATCTAGACCCTTATTATGAAGTACATGTCAATACTTCTTAAATATCAGCTTTTCCAGCTCACTCTTATAGGAAATGTTGTGTACAGATTGAAAAGAAATGTATGATTATTGTATTAAGTTATCTCTCCCCTGTTAAAGGTAAAGTTTACTGCCCCTGATAGCCCACTAAAGAAGACCTTATATTAAAGTACCTTGTGGCTAGAAAGCGCTCCAATTGAAATCAGTAGGAGTGCTTTCTATGCATAACTGACTGGTGGTAAGTATATCATGCACAAGGACATGAGGTAGGGCTAAACAAATCTCCAGCATGGCAAATGGGTAGGGGCAGGCAAATGAACACACCACACAAATTTAAAGGGGCCACACAGGTATAATATGCATTAAAGTGCATATGAAGTGTTCCTTTAAGTTAATGGCAGCAGCTTCCTGACAGCCTTTTTAGGGTTGGAGGAGGGAAAAGAAGCTGACCCCTGGGCAGGAAATATACACAATATAATACCTTGACAGAATATGGCACCTCTTGTAATTCCAGTTGTATTTTGTTGGCAAGTATTTAAGATTCCGTTTGATAACTTCAGTGTGTTATGTCCTAACAGAAAATAAGGATGGAGGCTCATGGGAGATTCGCGGTGCTTTGGCACTTAACCAGGGACCTGCACATTAACAAGTCTTCATCCTATGGACGTACTTTTGACAGGTGTGTTGAAATAGTTATTCTTACATGTAAATAATGTTACTGAAGAATATAGCACAAAGACAGTGTTACTGTGCCATTGAAAATATTGTGGAACTTTACACTTTGTGACTTTTTTGTTTTGTATTTTTGCTGAAGTATCTCCTCATTTTAATATAGTAGTTTGTATAATACAAGTGTCCATTGCTGACTTGTTCTGTTACATATAGTGTAATTTCACCTTGACTTAATGCAAATGCATTCTTGTAGTACTTTTGATTTGCTTGTTCAGCTCTTATTGAGGTGTCCCCTGTTGATGTGCTAGTATTTTCACATTTTTGGTTATTTCTGCAGGTCGTTGTTTATCATGCTGGACAGTCTCAATAGTTTAGATGGTGGCACATCATCTGTGGGCCAAGCCTGGTTGAATCAGGTCCTTCAGAGACATGATATTGCAAGAGTTCTTGAGCCTCTAATTCTACTGCTCCTTCACCCCAAAACACAGCGAGTATCAGTGCAGCGTGTGCAAGCTGAGAGACACTGGAGCAAATCTCTACACCGTTCTGAGGACAGAAAGATCTTTCACAGGACAGGTAGTGATGGTATGTATAGTGGCATGTGTGGCTAGTCTGGCTATATATAATTGAAATTCTCATGCTCTTCCATAATTATGTTGCTTGACCTTTTAGTTCTGAGGTGAAGTAAGTTCATGATCTTGACTGTTGTAGCCAAATGGCAAAAAACACTGGTTTAGGAAAAATGTAATTACAACCAAATCTATGCGTTTAGGTTTCTGACCATTTTTGTACCCGTCGCTAATGCAGATGCACTCTTCAACTGTCCAAAGAGGAACAAAGCATGAGATATTGAGATAATGCAAGATTTAAAATGTTACTTACATAAAGGCATTCTTTACTGTCTGAAAATCATGGCTCTTAGTTAATTGTTTGTAAAGAACTTTAGGGTTTCCATCTTAAAATAATGTTTTAAAATTCAGTAATGTGTTAATATTGTAATTTAAAGATATTTATCCTTTGTATTTTAACACAGCATTTTCCAGCATACAAGCAAGCAATGGGCAGACAGCATCTAAGCATGCTGCCATGGATGAGATGGAGAGCTTCAGTCTCACCGTAAACCCTCTAAGTGACCAGCTCTCCCTTCTGAGCACCAGCAGTGAAACCATTCCAATGGTAGCGGCAGACATTGAGCTTCCAGATCAACAAGTAGAAATTCTGCAAAGCTCCGACTCGGGCTGTTCCCAATCTTCAGCAGACAGCCTCAACTATGAAATGGATGCAGAAAGTTTAACAGCTCAAGACAACTGCCAGAACGCAAGAGACGATTCTCCAGATGAAATTGTTCAGCAAGTAATTTCTGAGTTGATATGCAAAGTTCTTCGAGAACTTGGTGAAGATGCCGAGTCCAATTACTCACAGCAGGAAGATGAAGCAAATAAGATACATGTGTTCAACCCCCAAGATAATGATGATGATGATGATGAAGTTGATCCAATAAATGAGAATGGTCTTTTAGTTAAAGATCCGACAAATTTTTTGCCTGTCTCTGCAGAAGTCGGCATTGAGAGCCTAGCAAATGCAATTTCCAGGAACCTCTCCTCTCCTTCAATAATAAGCCAGCAAAACACTGCAGAGTTTAGCTTGCCCTTAGCAGACACACAACACCGGAAGAGGAGTCACAGCAGTATTCAGTTCAATTTTAAAGGGAGAGTGACTGAAAAGGACTCTTTCACCAAAGATGGAAGCAAACAACCAGGTGCAAAACCCAAAGTAAAAATTTCCAGGAGGAAAGATGAGGAGAAGAAGAAAACACAGAATGAAAAACTAAAGCAGGCCAATGTGTTTTTCAGTGACGGCTTAGATTTGGAGAACTGGTACAGCTGTGGAGAAGGGGAGATTTCAGAGATTGAAAGTGATGTCGGCTCTCCCGGTGTTCGGAAATCTCCACATTTCAACATCCATCCGTTGTACCAGCATGTGCTTCTGTATTTACAGCTTTATGACTCCTCAAGGACTCTGTATGCCTTTTCTGCAATTAAAGCCATATTAAAAACCAGCCCGACGGTGTTTGTAAATGCGATCTCAACCACCAGTGTCAGTAATGCCTACACTCCCCAGCTATCTTTACTTCAGAACCTTTTGGCACGACATCGAATCTCGGTCATGGGAAAAGATTTCTATAGCAGTATACCGCTGGACTCCAACCACAATTTCCGAAGTTCTATGTATATTGAAATACTCATATCTTTGTGTTTGTATTTTATGAGAAGTCACTATCCCACCCATGTTAAAGTGAATCAGCAGGATCTGATGGGCAATCGCAACATGCAGATGACAAGCATTGAAATCCTTACGTTTCTTTTTACAGAGCTGGCAAAAGTCATAGAAAGTTCTGCCAAGGGCTTTGCCAGCTTCATCTCCGACATGTTGTCAAAGTGTAAAGTTCAAAAAGTGGTTCTTCATTGCCTGCTCTCATCAATCTTCAGTGCACAGAAGTGGCACAGTGAACGCATGGCCGAGAAGAACATTATGGCCGTAGAAGAAGGTTTTTCAGAGGACAGCCTCATTAACTTTTCCGAGGACGAGTTTGATAATGGTAGCACCTTGCAGTCCCACCTCTTAAAAGTTCTTCAGAGCCTGATTGTCCTGGAGCACCGCGTGTTGACTGTTCCTGAAGACACCGAATCTGGCTTTGATTTTGCCATTACCGACCTCGAGCACATAAACCCACAGCAGCCAATGACATCTCTCCAATATCTACACTCTCAACCAATCACATGCCAAGGAATGTTCCTGTGCGCAGTGATTAGAGCCTTGCACCAACATTACACTTGCAAAATGCATCCTCAGTGGATTGGTCTTATCACATCCACGCTGCCGTACATGGGGAGAATCCTACAGAAAGTAGCCGTTTCGGTGACGCTGCAACTCTGCAGAAATCTGGACAATTTAATTCAGCAGTACAAATATGAAACTGGATTATCAGAGAACAGGCATGTCATTTTCAAATTTGTAACAATTCCCCTTAAAAGCGAATCACCTGATTTCTTCTTTATTCGTGTATTTTTGTGTTTTAGGCCTCTCTGGATGGCATCATTTATTCCGCCTGATATGATTCTTACTCTGTTAGAAGGCATTACAACAATAATTCACTACTGTCTGCTGGATACATCGTCTCAATATCACCAGGTGTAGCTTGAATGTTTAGATCTCACTTGCAGATTTAAGGTTGAGTGTCTCATCTGCAGAATAATGTTTTATCAGTTGATGTTTATACTCCTTCAGTCATTGGGATGCTTTGCTGAGCAACCATCAGTGAAGCTGGGTCCTAAAATATTAAAGAGTCTGACTATTTTTTCTGAAAACCTTTTAGTATTTTGAGAAAGCAACCTGTCCTTTTGTTATAAGTTATAAGCTGCTTTCTCTGTGGACTTACAGTTAAATCTTAGATAATTATCCAGAAGCTATAGCAGAAAACCCTGTCTGCAGTTGGATAGCTTTGTTACGTTTAAGCACATAAGTGTTAATGTTTACATTCACTGTATTTTAGCAAATTTGAAAGTGCCACCAATATTTTTTTGGCTCCTGACAATGACGGGTAACATTTGGTTTTTGACATTTTATTTGCCTTCTCCAACAGCCTATGGTCAACATAGATCAAAAACACTTGCTGGAAGCCCGCAGTGGTATTCTGTCTATCTTACATCTGATAATGTCTTCTGTCACCCTGCTATGGAGCGTCCTTCATCAAGCAGACTCTTCCGAGAAGAACATCGCTGCTGCTGCCGCCTCTATCACCATTATAAACCTTGGCTCAACAAAGGTAGGTTCTTTTTTTTTCCTTTTTGTTTAAGCAACAGTTAGTTATAAACTATATTTCAGACATTAAACAGTGATGTCAAAGTGAATTTGAATATGATTTTACATAACACTACTGGTAAGAAGGAAAAGTCTCAGGAACCACCTAACATTAAGTGATGAAAATGTGAATACTTTCTAAAAAAGCCTACCCAAGTACGGGAAATGTTAGCATGTTAGGTGGAAAACTTTAATTATAATCTTTATTCTGAGTTTATTACGGTATTGAGTTAAATGGGAAGTCACTATAATTAAATGTTGGTGGCGTTACAGTAGGCTCATTTGAAAGTAATTTGAAGGTAATTGTCATGTATACTGCATATGCAGATAGCTGAAAATGAATGAGAAAATATTTTCAGTTGTTCATGAGCATGGGGTTTATTAATTTTCCCTAGAACTGGAACAAAAGATTTGGTTTTGTCTTACCTGTAGAATTTAAGACAGCAGATCCTGGAGCTGTTGGGCCCGATTTCAATGAATCACGGAGTTCATTTCATGGCAGCTATTGCGTTTGTATGGAATGAAAGAAGAAATAAAAAAAACTCTGGTCGCACAAAGGTAATAGTGCCTTTTTTTTTTTTTAGCCGTAGGCTTACTATGGCAATGCGCTTTGAAAATGGACTTTATTATGGACTCACTACACAACAGAAGTTCAGAGGGTCCTACCGCAGGTGTTTGTAAAATATGTTAGTAGCTCCTAGTAACCCTTTTACCGTCACCAAGGGAATTTACTAATCCTTAAGCATAATCCTTTGGATATCACGCGTGGCAAGGGAACAGTGCTGAGCATCTCCTGCTCCACGCTATTTATTGCACATTCAGTTCAGAAATGATCCCTAGTTACATTCCTCTGTGAGAAGTTGGCTTATGACAAGTACAAGATAAGTGTTTAATTTTTTCAGTCTGGTTACACTCAAACTCACAACCAATGTTCAACTTTACCACCATGTCTCTACTGTGTGGTCAGTATGTCACACGTTCAGTGTGATTTTAGACTCAATGAACTCGCCATAAGGTTTTAAGTTAGTTAGAAACATCTCAGCCTGCGCAAGGTAGCCCAGTTTCCAAATGGTTCTAAACTTCTAGCGGTAACAAACACTATTAATGTATGTCTATGTTTAGGGGCTTGTAATGGGAGGATGGCATCAGAGGGTATGAGATTTAGGCAAATTTTAGACGCTGTCATTTTATATTATCATTTTATTAATGGAATGGCTGAAAAACATAGGGTACGTTCTCTCAGAATGATTTTTTATAGTGATAGCCTGCTGTAAAAATGAGCACCGAGCATGTCATGTGAATCTTTTTCACTGTCCAAGAGTTCTGTGATGAAGTCAGATATAGACACGGCCTACTTGCCACCAGGCAGGAAAAATCCCAGGTGAATATTTACTCTTGTCTATAAATATATTTCTACAATAATATATTTTAATTGGAATCACCCTAAAATTACTGACCATATTGTTTTGAGTAAATGAGTCAAATTTTAGATTGAATTCAAGGCAGGCGGCTTTTTTTTTTTTTTTTTATTGGCTGTCCTCTTCACCGGTGACACAGATGCATTTAACTATATTCAGGTTATCCCAGCAGCCAGCGAAGAGCAGCTTTTGCTGGTTGAACTCGTGCGCTCCATTAGTGTCATGAGGACAGAAACCGTCATGCAAACAGTGAAGGAGGTATTAAAGCAGCCGCCGGCCATAGCAAAGGACAAGGTAAGATGAATACTGTTCGTCTTGTTGATGGTGGAATTCTTTCACTAAAGTGGAAGCTGGCAGGAGAGTAATGTTTTCAACTCATTGAACTCGCTATGCATCATAAAGGGCCATCCCTGAAAGTTTATCTGCTATAATGGCTAAGCCGACCCTGTGTAATGTATACTTTCGTAAATGAGATGGCTTCCAACAACTCCTCTCCTGCAAACCCCGTCTTTATTGAATAAACGCTGTTACCTGTTGTGATCATTTCCAGCATATGAGTGTGGAAAAGTACAGCACTTTCACAAAAAGATGAGACTTGCTCGTCCGAGAGTCTCCTGGATGTGAATTTACCAATGGGAAGGCCATTTGAGCCATGTCCATTTTCGGCCAAACTAGTCATGCCGTTTTTGTGTATGTAAATACCACGCTTTACCTTCTTGACGCAAGCGCAGACTTCAGGCATTCACTAATGCCACAATGGCAGCAGGAATATATATATATATATATATATATATATATATTGTTATCCAAGAATGATTAGTCATTGCCATGAAAGGACAGGATGTAAATTTCCACATAAAAATGTAAATTACTGCCATGTGTTGGAATTTCATAAAATGTTCACACAAAAAAAGTTATTATAGTGGAGTTTTTCAGTTTATAAAGTGATATTGTCAACGGCTTCAGCCTGCTTGGCAGCACAAAGTTTTTTATGAGACAAGAACATGAATGTCTTTAATGTAACTACTTAACATCTGTTTTGTGTGTTTTTTCTCTCTCCAGAAGCACCTTTCGCTGGAAGTATGTATGTTACAGTTCTTTTATGCCTATGTACAAAGGTAAGACTAAATGTCAACGGTGTAATACGTTATACACTGACTATTGCCTTGTTGTTAATATTGTAGTCCAGGTCAATGGCAGATGAGGATTAGGGGGCCCACCAATCTTTGTTGAGGTCTCTTCCAAAGGAGACTATAATATTCAAAACTTCCCACATCTCTGCCTTTTTGCTTCAGTAGACAAATATTATCAGAAGCTTAAAATAAATGACTTATGTAATATGTAAACCTAGTTCACCAAAATGTCTATATACCACGGGAATGTGTTGCCAGACTGCTTCGATAGGATTAAAGATGTACACTTTAGTTTACCGTATTGGCAGGTACTTATTTTATCATATGCACTTTGCATGCAGTTACAGTTATACTGAAGAAACAAAGTTATTGTGTATTGTCATGCACTGTTGATGAATTACTGTGCATCATTCTTCCCGTATAAAGGATTCCTAGAAATCATGTGTGTTGTTGAGCCCAGACAGCTAAACTTATTTTGATTAGTTTTCACTTGACTTTCTTGTTTCCACTTTTTCCCCCATAATATTTCAGGGTTCCAGTCTCCAATCTTGTAGACAGCTGGGGATCACTTCTAGTTCTTCTCAAAGATTCAAACCAGCTCAGCCTCCCCGCTCCAGGACAATTCCTAATATTAGGGTAACCCTTTTTTCCATATATTTCTAAATGTTATATGCATGGAATTAGCTATCATGTTTTTTTTTTTTTCATCGGTATTGTAAGTGCTGTGATGAGAGGGGCCTAAATGTTATGTTACTCACTGACTTTTTTTTAGTGTTCTCAACGAGTTCATCATGAAAAACCCCAACCTGGAGAACAAGAAGGATCAGCGAGATCTCCAGGTATGGATATGCCACAGTATATCGTGTGACATCACCATTAATAAATCTTGCTGGACATGTAAACTGTTTAGATCTGTATATTCATGATGCTCTGATGCTTTTCAGGATGTCACTCACAAGATAGTGGATGCCATCGGTGTAATAGCGGGTTCCTCCTTGGAGCAGACTACATGGTTACGGAGAAATCTAGAAGTTAAGCCTTCCCCCAAAATAACAGTAGATGGAACTATCTTAGAGTCTGATGTTGAAGGTATTTTATTAGTTTATTAACCATAACATAGAAATGTGTGTAAAATGAAAACCCAATGTCTCATGGCCTTTGTCTACCATAACGTATTAATTTGACTCTCATTGTTATTCACAGACATTATGCTGGCTCCAGCCATGGAAATCTCACACATTACACCTTCGGTTTACAGTGTACATGCACTGACACTGCTTGCTGAGGTATGAGATTTACTCTGTGTGTTTCCTTTATGCATATAATAATACTTTATTTTTAGCTCTGTTTTGCAGAAAGCATTGATGAACTTAAACAGATGAAGTGGTCTGGTTCAATGGCTGTCAGTAATTTAAAAACAGAAATCTGTCTTTATTATTTAGATTTCTGTAATTTTGTGAATGTCCAGTGCCTTGCATAAAATTATGTATTCATTGAATTATTTGGGGGGGAAAAGGCAAATGTAACATTTTTTACATTAGGTAGCTAAAATGTGTAGATTTCTGAGATTTGCCTTAATGTATTACTAGGTTCTTGCCCATTTGCTGGACATGGTATTCTACAGCGACGAAAAGGAACGTGTTATCCCTCTATTGGTAAACATCATGCACTATGTAGTTCCATATCTTCGGAACCACAGGTAATTCTAAACTGACACCGTGGGGGTTACTATATGCATAGAAAGCAACACTGCATCCCATCCAAGCCTCTGTGCTTGTAATGTATGCATAAATATGTCTCAAATGGGTTTTATACATGAGAACAAAAAGAGACACCAATTGCAACTTTTTATACTGCTAAGTGACTGTCCCAGGTACAGATAACACTAGGGCAGAACACCAAGGTTTGTAGTTTATTTAGACTTGTGCGGATGTACCAGACAAATTGGATTGAATGTTTAGTTTTGCTTTTGCTCCATTCTCGCTTCAGACGAAAATCATTGTCATTCACCCGCATTAACTCTCTCATGCTCTTTCACATTCTCGCACACTCTCATTCACTTTCTCATCCATGCTCTCTCACTTTCTCACTCCCTCTCTCTCAAAATGTCTCCCTACCTTTGCCGACCGCTTCCACGTCCCTGCCTTTGTGCCGCGCAACCTGTAAACTCGAATCATGATTAGCAATCAATGTTTTTATAGTGATGAGATACTAAGAATCTGTTCATGTGTGGATGAAATAATTGTTTTCTACAAAGCCATATTGTGACCGTGATCTTGTGTAATATTTTTCCCGCTGTGTTTACTCTTGCAGTGCTCACAATGCTCCCAGCTACCGTGCATGCGTGCAGCTTCTGAGCAGCCTCAGCGGCTACCAGTATACAAGACGCACTTGGAAAAAGGAAGCATTTGACCTCTTTATGGATCCCAACTTCTTTCAGATGGATGGCTCCTGTGTCAGTCAGTAAGGCTCACCTTTTCAGCTTTATCGTGATACACGTACAATACGCTCTTATGTTGTAAAAAGATGCCTTCCACAGGCTCCATACTAAAGGTACATTATCACTGTTCACATATTATTCATACCTGAGGAAGCCATGTGTGCCAGACAGATTCACACGTGTCAGTGGCACATTGAAGATAACTTGGCCCTTTCCTTACCTTATTTTCGTTAATATCCCCAAACCTTACATTCCAGGCTTTCTTTAACAATATTTGTTGTAGTACACTTATGCCAAATCTGTTTTGTAGCATCGGGGGATTTGCATTGCCTACTACCTGTCCTACATGCTTTGAGAATCCTACAATTCATTTAAAGCCAGGGAAAGGTTTTCTACTTGAATATATTTGATGTATAGCTATGGCATGCATGTACTAATTAATATGTCTAGTTAAAGAAGCAGACGAGTACTGTATACTTTCAGAAATTGTTTACACTCTTATTGTTTTATTTAGCTGGAGAGCTATTATGGATCATCTCATGACACATGACAAAACTACTTTCCGTGATTTAATGAGTAAGTCGTTTTCATTTTCTCGTTCTTTTTTCCAGATGAATAAAACACCATGCAAGCCATAGAGCAAAGCATAAAAATGACATTTATATGTGTCTCTGAATACAGTAATGAACGGTTTGTTTGCAGCTAAGCACAGTGTTTTCATTATCGCCTGGATATGTTCTTCATCCAGGAGGAGCAGAATACAAGGCTTTTTTTTTTGGGATACGCTCTAGTTTTGTTTGCTTTATTTTATATAAGTTGATGTCACTTTGTGTTTTAAAACAATACTATTATTTTCCAGCTCGGGTTGCAGTGGCACAGAGCAGTTCACTGGGTTTATTTACTAATCGTGAAGCCGAGCTGGAACAGAGAGCCATGCTTCTCAAGAGACTGGCATTTGCCATCTTCAGCAGCGAGATTGACCAGTATCAGAAGTTTCTCCCAGATATACAAGGTTAATAAACCCATAGATAGTTGAGGAGTTTTATATGTACAGCGAGATGTTTCAGGACCATTCAGTGCAAATAAAGTATGTATCCTTAACCAGTTACGTATATCATGGCCACAGAGGACAATGTAAACCACACTTCATGTCATGTCTATCAGCATAGCAGCCAATAGAGTCTCTGTACTGAAAATAATACCATTTGTAGTTGTGTTATTTTGATTAGCCGCTCATACTTATCGGAGTTCACTTGATGGCCATGACTCGCCTCATGTGTTAAGCGTCGTCCCTTTCAGTAACCTGACCTATTCTGAAAACACCGTATTACCGGCATCACCGACGTTTCTGCACTGATCTTTGCTGCGGTGTTTTTTAAATGCGTTTTCCCTTTATTGTAGTGTTAAGCGTTAGAGCAGTGTGATGAATGTACTTTTATATGTATTTTATTTATCATAGGAAAAAAAATCCTAAAAGCGTTTGCCCTAATATGATTGTATGTTTCTTTCTGAACGATGGGTCAGCTATATAAATTCGGGGTCTAGAGAAAGCTAGTTCCGTCCTGAAAACACCACTATGTAATTGTGCAAGAACATAAACGTGTGTGTATATAATATATATAATATATATTTAGATGTCTACAGAAGCCAACAACAAAGCAGTAGACTGAGCGTGTGATCTTAGTGCTGACTGTACACTCTTTCCTCCTGTAGAGAGGTTGGTGGAGAGCCTGCGATTACCACAGGTGCCTACGTTACATTCCCAAGTGTTCCTGTTTTTTCGGGTGTTGCTTCTACGGATGTCTCCTCAGCACTTGACCTCTCTGTGGCCCACCATGATCACTGAACTGGTTAGTTACTAGCATCATTTATTTTCCGCTCCAGGCACGCTTAACATGCACTGTTGCGCTTAACATTACACGGATGCAATTCACAGACCCAGCTTGTCTGTGTGCCACATTGCTTTGTGGGTATAAGGTTTATTGTGGGATCGCAGATTCCAAGCGGCTTGTTCGGGTGTTATATCTGGACTAGAAATAATGGTTTTAGGTGTGGGGTAATATTCCATGAACATTCAAAGCTATAGAATGTTTGAGCGTTTTCTTATTGTTCATATTGTTTTCTTTTTAGCCCAGACAATACATCACATATTACGTATTATCAGTATCGTTATGGTTCCTGCCATTTCTTACTCATTGCAAGACAGGGGGAATCATTTTGGCATATCTGAGATTATTTAATACTTTTACTACTTATATAAGTAGTCCAATATATTTTATTTATTGTGGGATTCAATTTCTCTAAATAATCAATAAAGTTAGAGATAAGTAGTCAAGATCAAAATACTCTGATAAAAGGTAAGTATTGATAGTAAACCAATAATCTTGTACATAAATCATCTGTATATTTTCCACAAGCTGCAGTACAACATGGTAGTTAAGTGCATTAGGTAGGGACGGACTAATTCAAATTATGTGTTGTATTCTCACAGGTTCAGGTGTTTTTGTTAATGGAGCAAGAGCTTACGGCTGATGAAGATATTACCAGGTAAAATATTTGTATAATGGGTAACACATAACTATAATAAAAATATATATGCCTATAATATTACTCAATATACCACTGATGACTGCAAGTTGTACCCGTTCTTACATTTAATAGCTGTAAGGTATATCACACTGTGATGACACAGTAAGGTGTACTTCACATTTCATCTATCTACTTTAAATTATGGCCTCAGTCTAGACTGTAATGTGTACCCCATCTTTCATATAGAGTTTGTGAACAGATAAAATAATAATCCCCTTTCTGTTTCAGGACATCTGGACCATCGGTTGCCGGTTTGGAGACTACATATAGTGGAGGCAACGGTTTCTCCACGTCGTATAACAGCCAGCGGTGGTTGAATCTCTACCTGTCTGCTTGTAAATTTCTAGACTTGGCTCTAGCTTTGCCCTCTGAGAACCTTCCTCAGTTTCAGATGTAAGAACATAAGTCTCACGGTTGTTTTATTTTGCAACTTTCCTGGGATTAAAGAAAAATATGAATGCTTTGTTTTACTTGATTCCTGCCATTAACGATGAATTGTTCTTTCTATAAAACGCAAGTAGATATATTTGATATATGCACTATAACATACCCTAGATCTTCTTACACGTAATAAAACTGTAATTGATTACGGTTATATACAGTGTGTGTGTGTGTGTGTGTATATATGTATATGTATATATATATATATAAATTGGCAACAACCAGTACCACCTTTTTATGGATATCTACACAATACACTCAATCTACATAATGTAGACTGGTTTCTTGTCCTGTCCCTTGTACAGGTTTTATGTTCCTTATGTATAGCTCAGTAAAACCCATGTTCTACAATTTGATATTTTAGGTACCGCTGGGCATTTATCCCAGAAGCATCTGACGATTCAGGAATAGAGGTTCGAAGGCAAGGCACGCATCAGAGGGAATTTAAACCATATGTGGTGCGACTAGCAAAACTGCTGCGGAAGAGAGCCAAGGTATTTTTTTTTTTTACTTGCACATTATTTCTATTAGTACATCAAGGAGAAATGACTCACACCACTGAATTTATATAAATCCTTAATTTGCCATCCAGCATGCAAAACATCATGTAACTTCTATCTCTTTTTAACTTAAAAGGATGGGATATTCCAGCTAAAAGTGCTTACTAAGGCAAATTATGTTTTTCAAGAAGTAACAGTTTAAAAGCTGTTTTCTCATCCAAAATAAATCAGCTCCGAGCTGCTGCTAGGTATTATTATGTTGTATGTTTTCAGGTTAGCTGAACAGGAATAGTCTATGATTAAGCATCTATTGATGCACCTATGCTTCTTCTTATGATATCCAAACTCAAATGTCCTAATTGTCTGTTTCATCGCCATTTTAATGCTGGACACTAAATGTGTGCTAACAACTAAAGTACTTTAAAACAGTCAGTAAACACAAGTGGATATTGTTATGTTTATTCTGTTGGCATGGCACAGTTTCATTAAGCTTGCACGAATTTAAGACTAAGCTTCTTTTGTTTCAACAGAAAAACCCAGAAGAAGACAACTCAGGAAGAACCCTGGATTGGGAACCGGGACATCTGCTGCTTACAATTTCCACGATTCGCAGCATGGAACAGCTTTTGCCTTTTTTTAATGTTCTTAGCCAGGTCTTCAATAGCAAAGTTACCAGCAGATGCATTGGGGACTCGGGAAGTCCCATACTATATCCAAATTCTTTCCCCAACAAAGACATTAAACTAGAGAACCAGAAAATGTTTTCCAGCAAAGCACGGCAAAAGATTGAAGAAATGCTTGAGAAAGATTTCTTAGAAGGTGTTCTCAAGAGCTGATTGACAGATACATAAAAGGATTATACCACTATTCACTCCTAGTTTTACTGACATACATTCCTGAGTTGTAAATTATTTTGGGTTTTTTGTATGTATTGTAACAAACATAAGCTTCTTACTTAAGGACTGAAAATTTAATTTAAATATTTTTATCTGTAAATAAAGGACTAATCTGGATGTATTATAAAACATGCTAAATGGTGTCCTATTCAAGTGTTCAATACTGCGTTGCTAAAATAGCAATGTACAGATGTCGCGTTCTTCATTTTTATCTAGATCGTTTTCTTGCTGTCCATAGCGGACGTGAGATGTCTTGAATGGTCTAGAACGCCTCTGCCGTTTTGACTGTTTGAATAGAACCTGCACTGTGGATGGGATGCCGCATATCTGTAATTGGGCAATTAGCCAGGTCTAGACACACATTTTATAAGAAAGTAACAGGTCTGAGAAACGATTAGCTACTAAATTATTAAATCAGGGTATTTCAGTTTTAAATCAATAAATCATTTTTTTTAAATCTTTTCCAATAGTAAATCATTCTGCGCACCACTGTCCCATATGCTCCAACACCTTTTCTTAAAGCAAAGTAAATTATTTAGAAGCAGAAAAGGTATGCTTAGTAGTTAAGAGGTCTGATACAAAATACAATTACAGGATTGTCTGTCAAAACGATACTAGTTCTAGATAGGTATCTGTAACGAGCCAAGTATTAAGTTTTTTTTTTTGTTTAGGACTCCAGCCACCATATGCAGCTTAATGTATGCTGCGGCTTAATGGTCCATTTTTCATGGTGTCCCTGTTGCAAATGAAGGGGTGTATTCTGCAGAATCCTCCCATACGCATTACTCCATTCGATGTCCCCCAGCTATTTGCTGTACAAGGATGAGCTCAGAGGAACTCATCCTGATGCTTTTAATATACTTCCTGCCAGTCAGCTCCAGCTCCGAGCGTTCCTGAGGTGCAAGGAGATCCCCATGGACAGAACGTGCTGCCATTTATTTTCATCGGACTGTTTTTTTGACACTGATTGGCTGGTTTAAGAAGCCACTCAGTGGCGGGAAACAGATGGCAGAAGAAGCTATCAAAGTACCTACAAAATGATATGTATACACATATCAGAAAAAAGTTAAAAAAAATAAAAATATTTTTTTTTATTAAACTACTCGTGTTTATGTTGCCCTACTGAGAAGAGCCATTCAGGTTTATCTATACTGGTATAAATAGCAGAGAGTGTATTCTACTAAGGTCACGTGACGTCTCTGATATCACTGTATGGCTGGACCATGTTTTGTAAAGCAGATTCATAGGGATAGTTTTGCTTTTGTTGTTTTGGGTTTTTTAGAGGTGAAGTATGTGACTTTAGATTAGTGTAGCATTCCAAAGGAAGAAACTGCAACACCTTCCTATTTTTCATGAACACAATTGTGTAAAAGCCAAACACAAGCTGTCAAGCAGAATTCCAGAAACCCATGTACACCACTACTTAACACCTTGAATCTTCTCACAGCAGCAAGGTGGCCATATGCCGTTTACATCCCTGTCAACTAAAAGAATGAATCATAATCGTTTCATACCATCGCAGTAAGGCAAGAGGTCAAAGCAATCCGTCTTGGGGAGTCTGGCGGCAGCTCTCGGCTTCTGAATACATTTAAGAGCGGTCCTCATAGGGTAACTGTATTGAGGCATGTAAAACATAAATGTCCTCAATCTCCACTTATTTGACATGGATGGCTTAGAGGAAGATATCCTGCGTTAGAGACGTCATAGTGACTTCTCATAAGCTATGCCTGTGGTGTTCTTTTGCACCATTGAGCTTCACAGTGGAAAAACAAATCAATTTTTAATTTGGATTTAGTATATTTATTTTTCTTAAGTTCCATTATTTATTAATCAAATCTATTCCATTAACAAAACAGGATATTGGAAATGTAACTTTTATCGCTGATTTGGGTTTAGAAATTATAATACATTGCCCACTAATATAGAGACCATACACCTTCTGCATCCACCGCTGCATCTAATAAACAATTAGTTCCAGATTTCAAAAGACGAGATGGAATATGCCGGCTAAATGTGCAAATTTGCTCATTTCCATACCAAGCAGCTGCAGTTCATCTTAAAGGCTTGGGCACTTCTCCAACCCCTCCTGCCAGTTCATAAACCGCTAAACTCACTTCATACGCCAAAGCATCTGCATTCTCCTGAAATTGGGAAACAAACTCATCAACTTAAAGTGAGTGTATGAACTTACTCATCTGGATAACCCAAGTCATAGGGGTCACTAAAGAGGGAATTGACAAAATAATTTAGACTTTGCTATCTATTACAAAGTTCCAACCCCAGTGAGAGTCTGCTGTAGGAACAGCTTGAGTGGCCCTGCATCAATGAGATCTCTTTAAAGTCTCCCTACACATTTAAATATGCGTTGTACAGGGCCAAATCAGCCCTTCTTGTAGAAGTAACCTGCTAACGTTGTCCCTTCACAATGAATGCTAAAGTGAATGCTAAACTCTCCTGGAAACTCTCCCAGGAACTCTCTCTTGTGGCAAATGAGCCCCATTAAGCATAACATACATGTTTGTGCTTTATGGAAAATCCTATGATAATTGTATTTCAAATAAAAATAAAATAATAAATGCGTGCATATTTACTTAAACATCTCAAAGTACAACTACCTTTCCTATTTAATTACCTATTTTACCATGTAACCCCGGATTGGTTTGGCTTAAGTACTCACTTGAGTGTCTGCTTCAGCATATACACGAACCACATCCTCTGTTCCTGAAGGTCGGACAAATGCTCTTGCCAAATTGTAATTCTTGACCAGGTAATCAACTTTCTCCTGCAGGCCAGCAGGCGTCGTAGTGCGCCTCTCGGCATCAGTTGTTTCGATTACTTTTCTGTCCGCCACCTAAGAAGGCCAAGAACTAATAATTGCATCTAAATTGCTAACCATTGAGGCATTAATATTAATATATTGAAACGGGATGTTATCTCCCTTCAGAGGAATTTAAACAAAATTAAAGGATGAACAGTTAAATGGCAAATGGTTTTCAACATAGAAAAATTTAAAATTACGCACTTGGGGGAAGAAAAACAAGCATGCTAATTTTACATTTAATAGCTGTTTTTTGGAGAAATAATGTATACAGAAGGATTAGGGAGTTTTTATTGATAATAAACCTTCCAGCAGTTAGCAATATTATGTGGTTGCTGCCAAAGCAAGCAAGTATTCTGTATGAAATGGGGAGCGTATGAACAAGAACATTATATGTCTTTATAAATGACTGGCACGACTAAATCAGGAATTTTCAGTACAATTTAAAAAAGGTTTAGAGACAGGATACGAAATTTAATTTAAAATGTAAAGATCTCAGCAGATTCTCTAACCGGGTAGAATTTGATTCTTTTTTTTTTCTGTGTAGAATAACATTTGTCTGTATAGAATTCCTACTGTCCCAAACCTTCTCAATTATGTCAACATGGCTCTAACATTGGATAAATAGAGCCAATAGGGGTTGTGTACCCCTTTCCAGACTAATATGCATTAACAACTGCTTTCTGGATACGTTCAGGATTGTCTTCTGAATGTGACATTACATGCATTTGGAACCGTGTGTCCCGAAACACATAATCCCTTTTAATAAGTTTTGTTTCCTTAGGGAAACTGCATGTTTCACTGACTGTTCTATATTGCCACCACCTAGAAAGTGATCTGACCAATGTGAAAAATATTCAGAAAAACAGGGACAAAATCTTTGACCAGCCTCAATGTGGCCCACCAGTGTCAAAACATAACTGTCATGATCTTCCTGCAGCCAGATGAACATCATAAGGTATGTAGTTCTGCACACTGAAGGGCCACCACATCTTGCCCAGTTCTGTATTTATGATTTTAAAATGTATATTATTATTAGATGTGATTCCATACTTACAATAACCTGCTACGGTGGTGGGGCTCACTAACCTTGACTTTAAGTTGGCGATTAGGGAGGTCAGTATAGATCTCATCCCACTTTTGCACAGTTAGACGTTTGAGATACAGAATGGCTTCAATTACCAACATGTCAGAAATGGCGTCGCCAACTGTCTATAAAAGAAAAATACATATACATTCAAATAAGATTTAAAAAAAAAAAAAAAAGAAATAAGATGTGCAGTCACATTTCCTGTTTTTTTGCAGCCAACATGATGTGTCCCAGCATGCAGTTCACCTACCCCTTTACTGATTGGCTGCTTGTTTAAAAGATTTTACAACTGACGCAATAACCAGGAGGTACGTCAACTGCCCAACTGAGCCAAAAGAAATAAGTCACACAGCAGGTAAGCCTGATTTTTTTTCTATTGCAAATATCCTTAAAGCTGCCAAATGATGTATAAGATATGCTAAAAATAAAGATATTGGTAGACTTCACCATCCAGGTCTTCTGATAAACAAAACACGCACAACACGCACTACAACACACACACGAATGGAGCAGCCAAAACTGTGATATTGCCTATAAAATTGAAGATTATATGTAAATAAATATATATATTAAAAATGCAAATTGTAGAAATATTACCCTAAACAAAGACCTGATCGTGGTCATAACAGTTGTAAAACATTTTTTCAAGCAGACAGATATTACTTTATAACCTTCCAGCTGTTACACAGCTTTGTATTTAACTGAGAAGCTCCAGGACGTGACCTCCAAGAAAATAAACTAAAGACACTCTGCAAGAAAATACAAAGCAGAAGCTGAGCGCGACGCCATCTAGAAAGCACATAGCAGTAGAACGTAAATAAAACACGTTTGCTTAAGTTAAAAAGCACTTGGGATAAGGATAGACAGTGTATAACCTCAAAATTATTATATACATCTAAAGGGATATATATATATTTTATAGCATAACATTTTTTCTATAAAAAAAAAACAAAAAACAATACGCGATATAAAAAATAGGCATAGGGAAATGAATAGTTACATTAACTTAATAAGAGACTTTAGTGTATACGACCGGTAAATAACTGAACAGACGATAACGTATGTTTACCTGGTTAATCAGATCAATAGTGTTTACAAGCATTTTGGCAGCCTTCCGTTTGTCATCAGTGATCTCTGAACTAACAAGCTGTCTGATTTGTTCTTCTGCTGTCCTGCTAAACAGTACCTGGGGAAAGCAGAATTATATAAATCTATATCCACACAGTCTACCCACACAAGCACAGGTAATCAGCTCTAAAACATGTGCCATAACCAGATTACCAGACAAAGCGGGTGTCCATGTGCCTGAAGGGGAAGGCCAATGTAACTCCAACAGTTTCCACGTTGATCATTAGAGTAACTGGGAACTGTTAACAGTAAATCTTGGATGTTTTTGTAACTGTTTCTGAGAAGCAGCCAGGATGTTTCGGTCACGTGAAGAGACAGATCTGGGTTCTGAAGATCTGAAGTCAACAAGACAAATAGCTTCCCAGTGCCATCTTTGTCCCCAAAAATTGTCACAGACAGTCTTGTGAAGTCAACAAGACAAATAGCTTCCCAGTGCCATCTTTGTCCCCAAATAGTGTGATGGAACTTAATATAGAGTGACTCTGCCCCTTAAGAAAGAGGGTGGGACCAAAATAGCAAGAGGTGGAGTTTACAGAGGAAGGGGTGTATAATAAAGAGGAAGAGGTACAGCCTGGGCAGGAAGGGGTGGGACATTTTAGGATTAGGGGCATGTGAGTTTAGTCAGGCTTAGGGCAGCACAAAATCTAAATATACCACTTGGTACACAGGTACATAGTAAAATATGGAGAATTATAAGATGGCTGTTTATTTTCTATTCTTTGGTATCTCTTCATCCTAATCATCACTACCACTACGTCCCACAATCCTCCTCCTAACATGACTGATAACCTAAGTACAGTTTCAGACCGTTGTAACCTAAAGTGGACATGCTTGTGGATGACAAGCAAGTATAACGCAAAATCATGTGTAATAATATATACTTACCTGACCGGTACTGGTCCTGTCCAATATGGTTGCCTGGATTCCACTGGACATGCGCTCAGCCATACTGCCTTATGTTCTATCACAAAATGCCATGCATGCAGTTGGTGCCATACACACATAGCCCACCCTTTCAGATACACCGCAGTTTATGACAATATAAAGACAATTTTATCCATTATATAACTTTTCATCTATACCAGGGGTGTCCAACCTGCGGCCCTCCAGCTGCTGCAGGACTACCTCTCCCATAATGCTCTTTCAGCTAAGGGGCTGGCTGAGGAGTATGGGAGATGTAGTCCTGCAGCAGCTGGAGGGCCGCAGGTTGGACACCCCTGATCTATATATTGGCTACCTAGTTGGCAGGCGCACTGTAGATGAAGAGATCCGCTCTACATTTCTTCCAGTAACAGGTGCACACTGACTCTATGCCTATAGCATGGAATGCTGCTTACTGTTCCGTGTCCATTCGCTTCAAAATACACTCCAATATCAAACTCTTGAGCTTTATGGTGTAGGTGCTTCACACCGGTCTTGGCACAATACACAGGAACCTATAATGATACAAAGACGACACACAAACCCTTTTAGTTATTTTCAAAATATTACAGAGAGCCAAATTGCAAGGAAATGTACGGATCGGTATAGTCTAGTGTTATTCTCAGTTTATAACATGAGTTTTTATAATATGAAGAAAACTTTTTAATGATCTATTAATAATGTCAATACACAAAAAAGCAAAAGCGGCCGTTTAAAACATTACCTTCATAACATTCTCCAAATAACGAGTGGAACTCCCATTGGCATATGCGGTTTGCACGACTGCCATTTTTAAGTTGAGGTCAATCTGTAAAAACACAACAAATGTATTTAAGGATTCATGTGAAGTCATTCCTTTGCTAGTGAAAAATAATTGTAAGCCTCAGTTCATGGTAAATTGAAAGAGGCCGGATATATATACTGGTTTAATTCTTGCAGCCCAAAACACACACAGCTATCACAAGTCACCTTTCAAGTCCCTATCCAGTGGCGGCTGGTGGGTAATTCCAATGGGGATTCGCGCCTTGCGTTGTTAGCCCCACCTCCCCGCTCGCGTCAGTCACTGGGGAGGTGGGGAGACTCCGGGCTGGGCGGGGAGTGTGTTGGCTGGGAGCTCCTCCCCTGTTCCCACAACCTTTACTGTGCGAACGGGGATCAAATGGGGCGGCTTAGCCGGCGCTTTGTAACGTAAGCAAGGTTCTGGCAGCAAATGAACAAATAGGGTCTTTCTGCAGCGCACGTGCGATAGAATAAAGAACTATGAACAGGCTGCCTGTTCATAGCTCTTTCTTGCATAGGCAGGAAGACAGGCTACATCAGGGGACAGGAGGCTTCCTATTAAATATATGTTTATTATAATACACTTATTATTTCTATTTAATTTAGATTAAAATGGATTTTTGATACATTTTGCAATTTTTGTTTCCTTTTGAGATTGGGGGTTCATATGCGCATGTGCTCCTATGGAGGAGCCTCCACTGTCCCTATCTCTTTGGAAAACATTAACGCTGTAGCTTACATAAAGGAACAACAGTGGGATAAAGAAAAGTGCTACTATATAACTATTAGCAGGCAGTACTTAAACCTTTTGCACTGGTATCACTTAGTGTTCCCAGTGTGATTTACAGTGCTTGCTACAGTTGTGTGGTACCTTTGCTAGTTCGGGTTTAGACACTAAAGGCAGGTGCCAGCCTGAGCAGATGTCAAAAGTGACGTTCGTGCAGCCAAAGCGTTGTCGGAAATACAGACGTATTTTGATGGCAATATGCAGCGTGTGTAAGGACATTTGACACTTTTCTACACTGTGCAGCAATGTTTATTCCCCTTTAACTGTACCATTTAAAAGACACTAACTGAAACAATAATGAACTGTGACATACCTTCACCAAAAGTTCTTTGATGAAAGTACTTATCAAAGTGGCAATTTTATCTCCGTCAAGTAGATGAAAGTTACCAGCGTCGTCATTGAAGAAGTAAACTATACGATCAGCATCTCCGTCAAATGAGCAACAACGTTCACCAGGCTTCTTTTCTATACCTAGAATAAACCACATATAGATTATATACAGTGCGTGTGTGTGTGTATATATATATATATATATATATATATATATATATATATATATATATATATATACACATATACACACACACATACATACTCATACTGGAGCAGATCATGATGACCTATAAAATAAGTCATAATAGTTAGATTGTTTCACATTTCATGGGGTACACTACCCATGGTAAGTCATGGGATGTGGGAGAAAAGTGCCCAAAGTATTCACATATCCTAAGACTCCTCACTGCCAATTTAACAAACATTCCTGATAATTGTTGTGAAAAACAAATGACATATTGCAAAAATGATCTAAAGCTTTGGATTTCAAATATTGAATGAGATTTGGAGAGGAAATCTTAAGCCTCCTTCTAAATGACCACAGGATTAATCATGATGGTCATCTGAGGACAAGAACAACAAAGATCTGAGCAGAATAATATCCACATGGCAGGTGTCCTAAATAATAAATACAGGGCTTAGCTGTATACTACAGAAACAATGCAAGATAATCCTACAAACATAAGTAATAATTAATCAAAACAACACAAGTAAATGAAGTCAGAGCACTGTACCATTATGGTTCCAGGACAGTGATATTTTTATCCCAATACATAAATTACCATTTTTGGAGCCGTGTGCGCTCCAAACCTCTACTTCAGGACAGCAGAGACATACGCTTACCCTCTGGAGGCTTCTGCTGCACTTTCACATAGTCAGCCCCACACTGGAAGTTCAGTTTCCCTTCAGAACCGTCATTGTAAAGTTTCACCGACAGAGCTGACTGTAGATACTGCTCCATCTCCTTCAGCTTCAGAGCACCAATACCGTTCGCTCCGTCCACAGTGAGGCAGATGCTTTTATCTCCACAGCCGGGGTCCTGAAAGACATTTCCTTTCACTCCTGAGCAATATTTACTGCCAAAACGTGGTGTTAAGGTTATGAGTAGAATTGTAGAATACTAAGATAATTCCAATGAAATATCTCTAGGACAGAAGACTATTTGTAACTTTAATGGGTTACCTGTTTGACCAAATCATTAAATGCCTTTGACAGTTTTTGGTAGTATCCATCGACTGTTGGTTGCCCGTATCTTCCATTAGTGTTACGACAACAAATAACATAGTGCAGTTGCGGTGTAGTCACCAGGCCATAATCTAGAACCCAAGATATTAATCAAAATATCACATAATCAGATAATAAATTCATAGTCAAGTTGCCATATGGGCATGTCCAGTGCTGAAGGTGGACAGGTTAAGTGTGACATGGGTGTCATCTCAGTGAAGAACTGTCTCATCTGCCATAAGATGTTTGCAGACTGTCAATATAGCCAACTCATCATCATCCTCAACATATTTCTTAGTTGTTATTTAGGAGTAATCAAGGACGGGTGACGTACAGACAGCCACTCATCTTTTGTAAATCAGGCTATACAGTGGCACTGAATGCTTGTTTTCTTGGACAGGCCGTCTTACTAGTCCATGGTGGTAGAGACTAAAGAGATGAGTAGATGTCTTGGTGATGGTAACGTACGGGGTTCTAGAACAAGATACGTCAAGTAGCAAGACAGCTAATCTGTCCAAACACAGGCAAACCTTTAGCTCAACAAGTGTCAACAACTATTAAAAGCAACTGATCCAAAACCATAATTTGCACCGTGATTTAGCTTATCTTGGCAACAAAATTAAGAGACAATTTGTAATCCCTATCATATCATTCATGATTTAACTTCAAAGCGTTAGTCTGACTGGTCAAAGCAAGACGTTAATCTGTATATACATTTCAATGGATTTTCAGTAGTGCTCCATGGTTTCTCCTGTCCCGCACTGTGATCAGTTCATATTCCCTTAACTCAAAAAAGCAAGATTTATTAAACACACACCCAGCAGCACAATAAATGCATAACGACTTATGTTTCTTGCACTGACCTTCCATCGATGACTTTTCAGATGGAAGCTGAAAAATGATTTTATATTTTTTGTAGACATAACATACATCTGCATGGTCACAAGATGAATAATCGAAAGACCATGGATCTCTTAACAATTCAGGTTACATTGTTTAACGTACCATGGAACTTGGAGGCTAATGCAGTTACGCCATCAATCACTGCACTGGACAGGACCGTACTACTTGGCCTTGGGAGTTAAACAAAAAGAAAAACTCAGAACTCCTAGACTGTCTGTGAAAATAATTAAGATTTCCAAATAATCAAATAATAACCTTATCAGTAATAGGCATGCTACCCAACACCAGTTATAGGTTACCTCTCTCACCTTCAACCTTCATCCAAAATATTTAGTATATATAGTATGAAGCATGGAGCATGCCAACATTTCTCTATATGATCTATACTAAATATCATGATGATTATAGATTTGAGCTTTCCTCATAATCTAATAAATAAATGCACAATTCAGCTTACCTTGTATCCCTTCCAATGGCTATGAATGCCTCTTGTTTAATATCGATAGACTCCTTCTGGATTATGTCATTCAGCACACTCGGCAATCCCTGCTCCTCCGCATTGGCCAAGTCGGTGGCATACACTTCCCATTCCTGGGCCAGCATTTCTCCCAAGGGATCCACAAGTTTTACACCATTGTCTTCCTAAACACAAAACATCCCAAACTGTTATAGTCCGTTCAAACTAAGAAATTATTAGAGCTACAAACAGAGCTTTACCTCAGGGTTGTGAGATGCAGTGACCATAACTCCAATAACAGACTTGGTCTTCTTGGACCTCAGCACGGCCAGTAAGCCCATGCGATACATAACATGGTCCAGATGTTCAGCTCGGGAGCGAAAACCAGCAGTGCCATACTGGAGAATAAGACCAGCAGGCTTAGGATGCTGAGAAGAAAACTTCAACACGGCTTCCATGTGCATTCTGATTAGGAAATAGACAGAAACGTTTCAAGACAGATGCAATTTGTGAAGAACAAAACCCACTGCTCAGTGATACAGAAACATCTGTTATGCTAGAGAAAACCTAAAACTGTAGCATTTTGAGAATTTTGAGTGGTCTTTGGAGTTGAGCATCCTTGACGTGAAGGGACAATTTTGGCTGTGACATCACCACAACTAAAGTTTAAACAATCTAACAAACATACTGTATTATACAATAAGGAAAGATCAAAGAGCTTTACCAAGTTTGTAGTCCATTACTGAAGCTAAGAAAAACCTCATCCTAGGTGAGATGAGCTCACTGTATCCATGTGATGATGTCATGACGGAGCTTGGCAGGGGCTCTAACACAATTCTTTCTGTCCATGATCATATTTTTCCCCTACACAAGTCACTGGAATCATAATGACATCAGAAAGTACACGAAGCACTGTAAGAATCTGACAATTGATAAAGTCAGAGGACTGGTCTGATTCTGTTTATATTAATTAAAGCTATTTTCATTTGAAACAGAGAATTACATTATCCCTCCCTGCCCCACAGCCAGGGCACGAATGAATGAATTGCATTGTGATCGCTAATTACACTAGCTCATTCCATCATTTTTATACGGAAATTTACTGTATTTGCACCCAAATAAAAGTGTCTCAATTAGCATTCGTATTTTTAAGAGTAACGTCGGGATTCTGCGCAAGAAACTTTCCTCTTAGTGAGAATGTAAGTTAACCATTTAAATCCCTGTTCAAGAGGTAAGATGCCCAAAAGCTGCGACAGAGCATTTAGTGGCTGTTAGCGGCATAAACACACACTGGGAGGATGGGATTCCCAAAGGAGAACGCACGAGCCCCTACCTGCTCTCCCTCTGCCTGCGGTGACGTTGACAGAGCTCGGGTGGGGGGGTGTTCGCACGTGACGTGTCAAACAGCAACCCCGCTTCCTGGTGCCGCCCACCGCACTATCGAATGGGAGATAAGCGGCCGTGTCCGCTAGAACCAATCGTACAGGTTCAGGGGCGGGATCCGGGGGGGAAAGGGCGGTACCTTGTAAATAAGAGGCGCTTGTGTCCGCAGGTCGGTTTTTCCTGGGTTGATGTATTTGTTGGGGTGTTGTTGGGGTGTTGTTGGGGTGTTGTTGGGGTGTTGTGGGGGCGGGCAGTGGCTCTGTGATACATGCTGCTATCTGTCTGATATAGATATATGTAATAAATGATAGCTAAAAGTAAATACTGTAACAGAAGAAAGTAAGTACGTTAAGTGGCAGTGGGGGCAAGTAATAAATACAATACAATGTATTGTACAATATATATAGTTAAAACACAGGTCAGGCTGTGGGGCTAGCTGCGGCAATCATGTTATATATTTTTGCCATCAGAAATGTACTTTTTTTAATTTGTGCCAATGATGTTTGAGTACTACTTCCACACTCCACTGCTTCATACCTTTAGAAACAACTTTGAGGCAGTAGATTTTTGCCCATTTCCCCCCTTCTTACCCACCTATCTTCCCCTTCTCTCTAATCCTCCCGTTTTCTCTATGTCTCCTCATTTCCATTATTTCTGCCTCTTCTCTTTGAGCCCCCTTCCCATTAACTCGCCTCCTCGTTGTCTTTTTTTCCTTTCTATCTCTCCCCTTTCCCTTTATATCTCTATTTACTCTCTTTATCTCCCCACTTTTGCCTTTTTTTTCTCTTCAACTCACCCTTTTTCACTCTCGCCCCTTTCTGTTTATCACCTTTCATATTATTATTTATTGCTACCTTTTCTCTCTACCTCTATTTATTTTCCCCTCTCTCTTTAATTCTCACTTTTCTCATTATGTCTCACATTTTCCCTGTTGTTCTCCCATTATCTAATCTCTCCTCCTTTCTCTTTATCTCCCCCTTTTTTCACAATTTCTCTATTTCTTCCCTTCACTCTATCTATCCTCCCTTTCATTATCACTTCTTTGTCTCTCCTTTCTCCCCTTTCTTTGTATTGTTCCCTCTTTATCTTCCTACCCTTTCTGTTAATCTCCCTTCCACGTTCTCTCTCTCCTTTGTCTCTTCATCTCTCTTGCTTGTATGCTTCGGATCATTGTCCTGCTGCATAAACCAACTGTGCTTGAGCGTTAGGTCACAAACTGATGTCTGGACATTCTCCTTCGGGATTTTCTAGTAGAGAGCAGAATTCATGGTTCCATCAATTATGGCAAGTTGTCTAGCTCCTGAAGCATCAAAGCAGACCCTGAATATAACTTTACCATAGCCCTGTTTGGCTTCTGGTATGATGTTCTTATTATTGAATGAGTTAGCTTTACCCGGACCCATGTCTTCCAAAAAGTTCCACAGAATATTATCCCAAAATTATTTTGGTGGACCAGCCACTCCTGGGAAGGTTCACCACTGTTCCAAGTTTTGTCCTCTCATTGAGGTTGGCTGGAGTCCCAGAGCCCTGGAGATGGCTTTGTAACCCTTTTCAGACTGATAGATGTTAATGACTTTGTTTTTCACCTGTTCTTGAATTTCTTTAGACTTTTTAGGGTACTTCACTTTTGTTTAATTTTTGATCCATTTGTTTTCGGAACAAAAAAATTAGTATTCTGTGTTTTCTGTTCGGATAAAATTCGGAGGGCATTTTCGATTCAGAAACAAAATTTGTTGTAACCCTCATGCTCTCTTACACTTTCATTCACACTCTCAAGCTCTCTCTCAATGGACGTTCATAGTGTATAGTGAAGCAGCTGAAACAAAAGTCCCCCTTTAGTAAATAGGCATTCAAAATAGCATGGATAGTCACAAAATACTATTGCGTAAGCACCATACATGGAAGCTCTCCAAGTGATGTGCTGCTTTTCAGAGTCTCCAGGTCACTTCCCTCTTTCTCCGGGCTGGGGAGCAGTGTTTGCTCCCTGCTCTTTTAATACTGTCAAGGATCTAAACCCAGGTAGTCTAACCTGAGAAGTTCTGATGTATTTGTAAACACTTAAGAGACTGACTCGGTTCCCAGAACAGAAGGAGTGCTTGTGTAAGAGTAGCACCAGACATCTGATCTAAGCACATGCTGAACAACATTGCGTTAACACACCTGACACTCCTGACTGTATTGTAAATATTACCATCCAGCCTTTGAAATGTTTTTTTCCCTGGAAACTGCAGCATCTCCACTGTTAACTGAGGTTATACTGGATTTTGCTGTGAACTCTTTTAATGGTTGTTTTTAGTCTGGGCTAAATGGACCCTGGGTAGATAAATTATAGATAGAAAAAATAATGGTCATGTTATGGCTGGCAAGTACTTATTACTACAAAACTTCACTTTGGTAGATTACCAGTAAAATACCTGCTTAATGGCAAAAATAAGTCAAAGACGGGGTGACCAGATGATCTTTGAAGTAAGAACTCTTTTTTGTTATGATGTCGTTAATACATATAATTTAGGGTTAACCCCCTTCACCGACTAATTGTGGTCACATTGTTGAGTGCCAGATGGAACTGGCCTTTAATTGTTTTCCAATAGGAGTTCTCTCAGTCCTTGTGCCAGCTGTTTGGGTTTGGACGAAGACCAAGGTACTTTGAAGCCATCATATGTATTGCAAACAGTCTATGTCATGCTTATCGGAGTAGATGCTCATAGAGATCTTCTTGGTGGCATACTCTGGATTAAGGGCAGCCACATATAAAGATGATTGCCGTTAACTGTTAATTTGCCAGAGGGGTAAGCAGTATTTTGCAAAGCGAACCTTGGTTACGGAAAATGTGGACTGCATAGGACTGCATTTTGAGAATGTTACTCTTATTTGCACACTAGATGGCACTGTTTCTCCTGGCATGGGGCATTGGGATTATCTGTGACATGGTAGAAGCTGACTCGTTTTGCCTTTGTCAGCATTGACCTGGCGCCTTGTCTGCACAGTTTAAGAGAACTCTAGCCAGACTATATTAAGAGTAAACTGTGATCAGCATTTGCAAATTCAGTAAGTTTTATTTAAAGTGGTTTTGGTAAACTGTGGTTTAAATATATATATTTGAATGTAACAGCAGATAAACAAAGGAATTCCATACTTTTACATAGTGCCCATCTATAGATTGCTGACTGCATCTGTCTATTATAATAGGCAAGGATTCCAAAGCAGGGGATAGCGGAAATACTTATTTTTCTTAACATGCAATTTGTAATTTGATCGTATATGTTTATTTATTTTTTTACATATTATGTCAGTGTGGGCCCCTGATAAACTGGGGTAACTGTGGTATTAGGCAAATAAGAATATTTCAGTGCTCTACTTGGAAAAATTTGGAACAGTTTTAATGTCATAATGTTTTTTTAAAATTTTGTCAGTTCATTGCACATGTATGTAAATATATTTTGCTGTGTGTGAGGTGTGTGGTTGCATTCTAAATACCTAGACATTAACCCCTTAATGACAGCTTTCACTCGTCTGAGAAGGCTTTCCACCAGATTTTGGAGAGTTTCTGTGGGATATTTTGCCCATTCATCCAGTTGAGCATTTATGAGGTCAGGTGCTGATGTTGGACGAGAAGGCCTGATTCACAATCTCCATTCCAGTTCATCCCAAAGGTGTTCGATGGGGTTGAGGTCAGGGCTCTATGTCATGTTCTTCCACACCATGTCTTTATGGACCTTGCTTTGTGCACCGGGGCACAGCCTTCCTCAAACTGTTCCCACAAAGCTGGAAGCATAGCATACTGTAGGTCCAAAATTTTGCACAATGAATACCATTGGGATGAACTGAAACACAGCAACACTCCAAAATCTTGTAAAAGCTGTTATAGCTGCGAAAGGAGAACCAACTACATATTAATGTATATGTATTTAGAATGCAATGTCATAAAAGATTTGCAGTTATCCCTCCCCGTACGATGGGAGCAGTCATCGTGGCAGCTGGCAGCCTTTGTAATTGTGGATAGGGGAAATAAGTGTTCAGGACAGGAAACTAATTGCAATTATAGTTTTGCCAGCTTTTGTCCTAAATTATTGCTTCCCAGATAAAAATACCTTCTTGACCTTCTGTTGGTGGTGCAGCCATAACCAAGCCCACATGCATGCCAAGTCGGCTCGAGAGGAAAAACTGTATGGACAACTCTGGCTTGCAGTCTGAGGCTGGGCTTAGCCAGAATTTGGGCTGTATTAATATGTACTCATCAGAAGAGAGAATTCAGTGCACATACGTGTTGTGATGTTGACTGTTATTGTTGATGATGTCCAGACCTTTATCCTTGTAATAAATCCTCCACATGTGTTTTTGACAAGTTGTTTAATATGGTGTCAGTTCTGTTCCACAGGCATAAACTAAACCTTCTGAGACAGTATGTTGTATATATTATTGACTCACTGACAATAATAATAATGGACAGAGGACAGAGTGTCCTAACAGTTAGTAGATGCATATTTGCAATTTGTTAAAAAAATGAAAGGCAATTTATCAGGTAAACTTGCTTGTAATATTTTTTAGAGTGTCACAGAACATGAGCAGAATCATTTAATGAGCAGGCACAATTTAAATGGGATCGGCATCTCAGGAAGCACACTGTGATACCAAATGTAGCAAAGCCTCATCTCCCAAGATGCACCATAGGTCTTGTATGTAAATACACAGGCCCCTAGCATTCTTAAATGTTCTTAGGGGGAGGGCTTTCTCAATGCTATGTATCTATTGGTCAGCCTGCTTGATGCCGTGTTAGTCCAAACAGTCTTTGTGGTGCCATTGGGAAGCCATGGGATCTGGATTACCCTAGGGGACCTCAAATCCAGTTTAATGCCTTCTATTTCCTTCATGTTTCCTCACAGATGACACGCATGTAAAACCAGGGTGTATGCTAGTTGTAAGGGATGTAGCTGTCCCACTCCAGGCCCTATCAGAAAGGCCAGCAGTTAACCAACAACAGGCTGTATATATCTCTGAGCTGAAACCCCCCCCCCCAAGCCAAAACTAGGCTGGAGCTTTCCCTTGGTCAAAGATGATCAGAGTAGCTCAGACCTTGGGATTCTTAATATAATTAATTGTGTCTCTGATAATGGCTAGGCTGTCTGTTGATGTGCAGCCAGGAATGCTGCAGGTCTGGCCACAGTGGACAATCTCATGGTTGACTGCAACCTGACAACTAGAAGATTAGCTAAAATATGGTAGTCCATATTAGGGAGGGAAATTGGACTCCAGTTCTTTGTCACATTTCTCACCTTTCTGTTTGCACATGATTGTAATCATACCCTCTCTGTGTATGAAGCATCTTGTTTTCCCATCACCACCTCCTCATACAGCTCAAGCAGGTCCTGTGGTAAAAGAATGATGGCATGGTTGCTTGCACACACTGTGCGAGAAAGAAGCCTCCGGTAATGTGATGGTGGAGGAGAGGGAGAAAAATGATAAGAGAGTGAGTAAGGGAACGAGGCAGGCAGGTAGGCACGTAGAGAGTGAGAGAGATGATAAGGCAATGAGTATATATGCCTGCATGTTACATTGCACATGAGTGTCTATGTGTAAATTGTGTGTGTAAGCATGAGTGTATATATGTAGGTGTGTGTGTTTTCAAGAGTGTATGTGTGTGTGTTAGAATGAGTGTGTAAATCTGT
Source organism: Spea hammondii (assembly GCA_029215755.1). Classification (NCBI taxonomy): domain Eukaryota; kingdom Metazoa; phylum Chordata; class Amphibia; order Anura; family Pelobatidae; genus Spea; species Spea hammondii. The sequence goes on along the minus strand of JARDYJ010000003.1, from coordinate 76,620,098 downwards.
ATGTATGCATACAATGTGTGTCAGTGTGTATATTAGTAACCGGAGCATGGGCGTAGGAACTCCTAAAAATCTGGGGGGGATAGCATTTTTACTGGTAGGGTATACCTGACCATTTCACCAACAGGGACTTTTATGACATTGCATTATAAATACATAGACATTAATATGTAGTTGGTCCCCCTTTGTAGCTATAACGGCTTCCACTCTTCTGGGAACGAAGGGGAATTTTTGCAACCATGCCTTTATGGACCTTGTTTTGTACACTGGGGCACAGTCATGATGGAATAGAAAAGGACCTTCCTCAAAACTGTTCCCACAAAGTTAGAAGCATAGTGTTGTCCAAAATGTCTTGGTATATAACCTTCAGATCATAAAACGTTCTACTAGATGAATGGGAAAAAAATTCCCACAGAAACAGAAAAATCTTACAACCACAGTTGGACCCCACTGGACACGGCCACAGAGACAACTATGATGTATTGAAGGATCCATCTAAGACTCCTAACATGTCATGCACACAGGAACATATCCACACACACACTTGAATAACATACATACACATGCACACACACAATAATACACCCCAAAACAATCCCACCCTAATATACTTAGACACATGCCCACCATAACACACCTGGAAACATACTAACATACCCATTAAAACAGATGTGCACAATAACATACCCACAAACATACGCTATCATACCCAGACACACATTCAAACACATCCTTCACTTACTCTGCCTACCCCTAGATTTAACACGTGGCGCTTTGTATTAGTGATGCCCTAGACCAAGTAGCACCCCGCAATATTCTCCTGTGTCCAAATGCTACATACAGTGACACACACTCATTTTAACCAGAAATAGGCCTGGATTTAACCCTAGGTGCCCCTGAGTTAAACATGTGTTACAGGGAATCATTCTCTTCTCTTTAAGTACGACATGCCTGCTCATACACACACATATGCACTGCTCTTACGCATGCCTCCCCACAAAAACACATATATACGCTGCAATTGCCTGCACATACACACTTGCCAGTACTCACACATATGCACTACCCCTATACACGCCTGCCCAAACATACATAAACTGCTCAGACACACACGCCTCCCCATAAATATACACTGCCCTTACACATACACAGACGTATACACTATAAGACAAATACACTCCTTATATACACACATATACACTGCCCATACAGACGTACACATATACACTGCCCATACAGACGTACACATATACACTGCCCATACAGACGTACACATATACACTGCCTATACAGACGTACACATATACACTGCCCATACACACGTATGCACATACACTGCCCTTATATGCGCGTGCCCATACACGCACATATACACACCTGCCCTATACACACACATATGCCTGCCCAAGTGCCCATACACATTCATAAACATTGCCCATATACATGCCTCACCATTTGTAAATGCACACACACATATCTACCATCAGACCCCCCTCGTTTTGCACATCAGACACCCCCCCTCATTTTGCACATCAGACCCCCCCATATTTTTCACATCAGACCCCCCCTCGTTTTCCACTTCAAACCTGCCCCCCTCGTTTTCCACTTCAAACCCCCCCTCATTTTTCACTTCAAACACCCCCCCGTTCTTCACATCTCTTACCTTTCTCTTCTTCCTTTCTGCTTTCTCGTCATCCTCTCCTTCTGGTTTGCCGCTCACTCTCAGTGCAGTGCGGCTGCGCACAGCTGTTTATGCTGAGCGCCGGGGCTGGGATATAAATGTCATTTCCCATCGCCCAGCGCTCAGTGACAGCACACTGATCTCCCCAACCAGTCCTGCACGCTGCAGCTGCTGATCGGGCAGCTGTGCACCACTTACAGCCCTGGGGGCATTTCTCTATTATCGGCCCCCCCCACATGATTTCCTGGAGGGGATCCATCCCCCCGGTTCCTACGCCCGTGAACTGGAGGGGGGGGGGCAAAATGTGCCAGGCCTCCCCTGCTGCTCTATGTCACGGACTGGGTCCAAACAGATGACTGAAAGGACCCAGCGCGCCCGAAGATTGTATGCAGGAGTCACAGTGCAGTAGTGGAGATGGACAGGGCCTGGTTGCAGGGTGACCACACTCACCCAGGTGTTGTGCACCTAGGGTTGTGCAGCCAAACACCAGCACCCTGATATAGCAGCGGATGAAGTCCAGAATGAAGTGAAGTGATATCCTGCAGGCACCTTGGAGCAGGCATGAAGCAGATCACTAGAATCACGTGCAGGATGCTGCAGGCTGGGAGTATGGAAGCTAAGCAAAGGGTATAGCAGAAACATAACAAGCAAGGGACAGGGAGACCAGGCACGAAACATAACCAGACAAGACATACATGTTACAGGGCACAACAAAGGAACCAGACAAGGAATAAACATTACGAGACAAGATATACATGATACAGGGCACAACAAAGGACAGGGAACAAGGCAAGGAACACAGGGGAAGGAGTGAGGAGCCGGAATCCTCGGACGCTTCTCCTTTAAGCAAGGATAGGCCATATTAACTAGGACAAAGGGAGAGGAGAGAGGAACCAGAATCCTCAGATGATACAAGGAAGAAGGGCAAAGGTACATAAGAGACAAACAAACATGAATACAGAAACTAGCCTAAGACTGATTGATAACAATTGGAGATTCCGTCACATCTTATGGCCATAGTATGCTTAGCCCACCACTACGCCAAAGTACTCCAATGACAGTGGGTCCTAACGCTAATCCCTGCTGACAAAGGTACGAAACAAACTAAACATGTAAACCAAACACATAGCACTGAGACATACCTTAGACTGAAGACTGAGACAAACAGAACACACGGGTGGAGCACACCTTATAAAGGAAACAGAGCTGAAGCAGAAGCAAGGAATGGAAGATCAGAACAGAGCAAAAGGAAATCCAGGAATGGATCGAAGAAAACAGGTATGCAGCTCTGCAGCCTGGGCAGAACGTGACACTCTACTACACCTTGGCTATCTCTCTGCTTGGGCAGTGGCATGTGAGCAGAGTGGAGTGCCTTTTCATTGGTCTCCATCAGCTCATCCTCTGCCTTCCACAAACATACTAGAGAAACGGCACAGTTGTTATGAACCTATATTGTTAGGGGCTAATGTACATTCTGCCAAACAATGCAGGTCTAGTCCAATAAGTGTTACAACTTTCCGTTTGACTAAATGTAGGACTACAAACAATCTTTACTAAATGTATTCTGGCAAATGAACACAGACATCTTAAAAACAAACACCATGCATGCCAATTTGATATAGGATAAGGGATGTTTGATCTGTAAGAATTTAAATCAAATCAATTTAAGGAATAGCACACTACACAAATATAAGAATAACACTGTCAGCTTTTTCAATGTTAGATTAAATTATGGTTTTGTCTGTAAAACTATATTCACGAAGTTACTACCTGTCTATGTTTATAACATTAATAAAATACATTAACTATCCTATGTTATAATCTGATTGTTTCTTGAATCTATAGATCTATGTTTAAAGAGAGCAAATTTGCATGGCAATAGCATTAATTTACCAACACTTGGCATGGATATATTACACTTTTAATTTTATTTAAGTTTTTTTTGTAAATAGACTTGTTCGACATATTCAGTAAATTAGATCTAATTGGTATCTTACATAAGCAAGTGTTAGACAACAATGTCTTTTGCATATTTGTACACTCTTTACCTCCATGAGCTGTTTGTAATTCCACAAATTCAAGAAAGTGGTGGTAAAGTATGAAACCTTGTAACGCGTCTCGTCTGGTAATTAAAAACTGTTGTACTGCCTTCCATTTGTAATGAGTTATGTCAACACTTAATTTTACCCCGCATTTGGGAAATTAATTAGAAATATATGAAATTTGACCACCAACCTGGTAAGTAATTCCATATCGCTGCAGGGACTTAGGACCACTCAACCTAGGATTAGATATTTCCTTTGGGACAATTACACTCTATTAAATACCATATGTTACAGCTGGAATAAAGTGGAAAGAGCAAATGAACATCAATACATGTCAATTTCCACCTTGTGTACAAATGTTGGAAGTACAGCTAATGATAATATTATATGGAGTTCTTCATATTATTAATAAATATTGTCTGGAAGACAGGCTAACTGCAGAAGAAAATGACTCAACTAGTAAGTTAAATGGAAACGTGTAAGACCCAAATTGCAACAAATCTCAGCCAACCTAGCTAAATGTAAATCCATGATATTGCAATCTGATTTTTAACTTGTTTCAGTATTTTCTGATGGTTTTGCTGGATCAATGGGTAAGTAAGATCATTCACAAATGTTTTTTTTTTTTACATCCTTGCAGATCAATCTGGATCTCATATAATTATATATTATAATGTTTAATGGTAACTGTGAGTAGGCTAACAAGAATATAAATAAAATAAAATGCCTATCTCTCTGCATTCCAAATGGCCAAAGAGGGAATGTATTTTTTCTGCTGTGAGGTTATAGATTAGATTAACAGTAATGTATTTACTGGTGTATTACATTATTTACACAATCTCATTTCTAAACACATATTCTGCTGTTTATATTCACATATCCTGTACTCCTAGAAATAAATAAGGGAGGAAAGGAACCAAGGGATTTAGGTCTTAAAGAGGGACTGTCTCTCTAAAGAGCATCAAGTAGAAGGTATTTTATAATTGCCATTAAGCTTGATTTGCATTAAATTGTTATTGGTTTCCAGATAAAACCCAAAGAGCCTCCAGTGATATTTAACTAATGAATTCACTTTGATTGTAACAAATTGTCATGGAACTGGTTATGAATTTGTTCCCTAATAGAAGCTATTATCTATTTTGAATACAGACTTGGAGCTGTTGCCTAATTTCTAGAATCTATATGTCAGAAATGACAGCTACAGTGCAAGAATGCTTAGAGCTTCAGCTTCTAGAGATGGAAATGCTTTTCTCTATGTTTCCTAACAAAGAAGATATTGTCCTGGAAGACGCAAATTCACTTTTACGAGTACGTCAATATTTAAAAGGAATTTGTGAATCACTGCCACCAACGATTGGGTTTACAGTGTTTATGAAAATAAGGAATTCAGAGGTAAGCACTGATTATTCATTTCTATGGTCTAATATTTCCATACATTGATTGATTGTTTGCACTCGAAACATGGGAATTATCTATTTAAACATCTTCAATTGGGGTAACATAATTTTGGATCGCATAATAAAACTATATCATCAAGATGGGCCAAATTAAGTGAGCATCCATGGATTTATGCGAAAAGTTATTGCCTACTAACAGGTAGACTCTTATAATCTGCACTTGTACCATTTACTGCCATCTACATCCTTAATGATTACAGCAAAAACATTCTTTAATTAAACTTCACCATAACCTCATCTGAGAAACACTTTCTACATCATGAATTCACAGCATCCATATTTCAGGGATAGTACACATTTCATTATATTAATATAGCCTGTGAGGGCAATTAGTTACATTCTGTCTTGATATGCAAGTATATTGTGATGTGTAAAACAAAAATGGCACATAACTAACGCCTCCTGCCAATCTGTTGTTCATGGAAAAGGTAGTATACTTGTAGTTCTTAGTGTTTTATTTCACATCTTAAAGTTATGTATATCCAGATTTGTGCTTTAATCTATGTATTGTAACAAACTGAGCGGTTTCACATTTTGTCCTAAATAACTATGAACACCCTGACAAATTTGTGTTATAGTAAAGATGTACATTATTATTTTTTTATATTTTGGTTTATTTCCCTCTCCCTAAGCTTTTTATACTTTTGGGGTTACTTAGTATTCAGGAATGCTACCTCCTGCGTTAATGAAGGGCTGCACAGCTCTAGTCCTTCTGGGTCACAAATATACCAGCTTGAGCATCTCAGAGATTCACTAAACTTCTTATTTTCAAGTAACGATACACACAGAATTTCTGACCTGCTTTTCACTTTGGGTTTCTTTGTTTTAAACATGCCATATGTGTGCAATATACTTTGAATTGTGTTTTTGTGTACATTTTTTAGATAAAAGCACAGATGCACGTATTGCTGCCTCATAATTACCCAGAAACGGAACCTCAGTTATTTGTTAGGTCCAGTGCTTTGGACAGGCAACAGCAGAACATTCTAAATACATGCCTGGTTTCATATATAAATTCATCGGATCGCGGTGAACTTTGTATCACCAATGCTGTACAGTGGCTGCAAGACAACATCTCCTCATATGTACAGACCACTAAACCTGAGGTGGAATCAGAGAAAATGAAGACCGCTACAGACACATTCCACCGCATGTGGATTTACAGCCATCACATATACCGCCAGGAACTAAGAAAAAAAATTTTAGATTGTGCTAAACGACTTCATTTAACTGGGTTCTGCTTGACGGGCAAGCCTGGAGTAATATGTGTAGAAGGGGTAAAAGACCATTGTGAGGAATTTTGGCGTGATATTCGCTACCCAAACTGGAAACACATCTCTTGTAAGCACACAGAGAGCAAAGAGGTGCCCGGCAAAATTGATGACTTCAGACTGTTTACATCTTTTGAGGAGTTAAAGTTTGCGGCACATGGAGATTATGGACTCAGAAATGATTACCATATGGACTTGGGGCAGTTTTTCGAATACCTGAAACAACATAAGAGTGAGCATATATTTCAAATACTGTTTGGCATTGAAGGAAAATCTTGAGATGAGAGGTGATCCCTTTTAGGGATGTTGCTCCTTTGAAACGGCTTGAAAGTAAAGAAAGTAGTGTTATAGTTTCTGGTTGTGCATTTTTTATCTGTTATGACATATCAAAACTTCCATTAGGTAACACGTGGATGATGACTTAACATAAAACATTTGCCCTCAAGTTCCTTCCCTTAAACACTTTATATAGACCATGTCGACCAACAACAATAATATCATACTGTATATAGGATAGAATATAAATTTTGCCATTTTAAAGTTGCTTGGTGTTTTGTAGCTGACCTGAAGCAGAGCTCACGGGTTGAATGAATGAACATTTGGAATGGCCAACCTAAATACACTTCATAAGCTCCTCTAGAGTAGTGATTTCACTAGCTCGGTGTTGTATCTTGGCCAAGCCAACTAGGCACTATACTATACTAGCCACTCCCACCCATCCACTCATACACTGTTGTGGGTGGTGCCGCTCAATTTCTGCCAGCAGGGCCGGCACTGCAATGCCAGGAAGTTTCCGTCACGTGGACAGACAGAAGCACAGACAGTCTTGTGAAGTCTTTAGCCAGGCTAATCACTTCAACAAAAGCTATAATTCAGGAGTCAGGAGTTAGCAACAGTGGGTCCATGGGACTTATGCGGCACTTTGACAGGGGTGGCATTTTGCAGCCCCATGACATGGTATTTATGGATACTTTTGTGGAGAAAGAGAAGCACTTTTGCACCTGTATGTGTGTGTGTAGATGTGTATGTGTGTGAGCATGGATGTGTAAGTGTGTGAGACGGAGGCTGTGTGTTGGCCTGAGTGTGTAAGTGTGTGTAAAAATGTGTGCCAGTGTGTATACAAGTTACCGGTGAGGGGGTGGGGCAAAGGGACAATTGGTGAGGGTGGCAAATATAGGAACCGGGAGCCCAGGTTCACAGAGAAGCAGATGACGAAAGAAAACAGAATGAAGACAAAAGAGCAAGAAGAGGCAAGAAGCAGAGCTAAAGTAGGCAGGTGCACAGATGCAATCGGCGGAGAAGACAGGAAGAGTACATTTATTAATCATGATATAACATAATGGGTGTGGTTGTGATTTTGGTAGGCATGGTTGTTGTGAGAGGAGCAGCATTTTATCCTTGGACCCAGGCAGCACAATGTCTTGGGCCAGTCCTGGTTAGCAAACCTGGAGTCCGATCAGTGAAATGGGATTGGAGGTGTGTTTAGAGCTACTTTGACATTCTCAAGAAGCATCTGCTGGTGTGAACCATACCCACAAGGGAATCTCTGAATACATGCATTCAAGAATTGTTGGCCTGGGGCAAAGCAGTGCACTGCACCAACCCCCCCCCCCAAAAAAAAAGCATGATGTAAAACAATGATTAATCAAAATTTTAACATATAAATGCTAAGTACTATGCTGAAAGCCTTCTTAGTACTTAACTGTGTGCAAATGACTCTGCGTGCATATGACTCTGTGTCTTGCCTTCTCTTTTTGGCCCCGAGGAGGAGACTTAAGCGGAGTAAGCCTGACATGTCATCAATTTGAATGTTTGGAAATTTGTGAGGCAGTGCCAACTGGAGGGAGCACAAGCTCATCACAAATAATGATACTATTGAGAGTATTTCAGGGATCCATGTTGCCACAGCAACATTGAGTTGTCAAGCTCACCAACAGCCACCCATAAGATCAACCAGTAAGGACATTTAAGAATGGCTGTGTAGATAGTAACAACGGTGCATACTGGCAAAGGACACTGTTTCTGGCAGCGCCTATGTGTACAGGCTTTGCAAGGAGCTCTGGAACTCGAGCTTAAGGACTTCGCTTTATCTATTATTGTAAGCTAGGTTCTACTGCTTGATTGGGGCTGTACATCATACATATTAGTGACATACTGATGAATGTTTTTTTTGCTTTGTTGTCTAGCCAATGCAGGACTGACAGATAAATCTAAGCTCCCTCTCTTGGTTACCACTAACAAGGACATCCTTGGTAGAATATGTCAAGAGACACAGTGTAATTTTTTCAATGGCTGCCTTTTGTCCGAGAGACCTGGATTTAATGCAGATGAGGATGCCAATTGCTATAAACATTAAGCTAGCAAAATGTTTATTGTACTGCAGGTGAGTACTGTTTCAAACCCAGAGCAAGAAGCCATACACTCCACATTCCCTGCTTAATTCTGGTTTTAAATAACTATTTCTTTTTTTATATCTGTGATTAACTGGAAAATAAGAAATGGAAAAGGAGTCTGCATTTTCACAACACATCCTTGAAGGTAACCAGAATAATATAATATTCCTGCCACAACATTTTTTCAATACATATTTTTAAAATTTTATTTATATTCACTTGAACTAAATGTGATACTATATACTGCCCTTTTAGAGAGATAAAAAGCCTGTATATATTTCCAACATATAATGTTTCACATTTAAAAAATCAGCTGCTTATTATAACAAAATATTCCATTACCATGATTAATGTGCTTTACATAATACAAACAATTAACTAACCCATCATTGTTGTTGGCTTGTTTGGGTTCCATTGGTTCCAAAAAGCTATTTAACTGTTCCCTTCTGCCAATTGCCAATCTTGTACCACTGGGTTGAGTGGCACATAATTTTGTGTAAACTCACTAGATTTGTACAGTTTATTTTTGAATCATTAAGACTCCAAGTGGTTGCTTTACCCAGTACTTATGAATTTTTAGGTTGTCCCATTTCTAATTGGAGCTAAGTGTGTCGTGATCAGCCCAAGCGTTTCATCTCATATACGAGTTCCAAAAAACATCAGAAAATGACATGGTTTTATAGTCTGAGAAACTTGGCTTTATTTGATTTTACTGTGTACATAGTAATTACAAAAGACTGGAAGCCCTAAAGCAGAAGGATGCAGGCTTATTTGACTTTTAAGGCAGGCTTGACTTTGTGATCCAGCGCTAACATTCTGACAACACAAACTCTTTGAAACGTGGCAGTCATCAGCTATGTGTATGCTTTATAAAATAATCTAAATAGATTAATAGTTCCTAAAACAATACAAAAAATGCAAATGAGTATCAGATTATCTTGCTAATGAACAGGTAATTCTCACTTTATTGTAAACTGCCATTCGGAAGTGTTTAATGTTCGATCATGCCATTTCACACTGAAAATCTGCAACAAACAGCCACATGCAAAATAATCAAGCACACGTAGACACAAGATATTGTACACAGAAACAATAACCATGATAAAAACAGTAAACCAACTGTGAAACAGCAGTAGGACTTGGGAGTTATGACAAAATGCTAAGGATTAATTCCTTCCTCAAAACTGTTAATGAAAAGAAAGTCTTTAGGCAGGCTGATGATTAGCCTGCAATGTCTTAGATGACATGTTCTCTGCTCAGGATCAAGTGGTTCCTAACAAACCACAAAGTTTCCTTAACTCATTAGGGGTCAGCCTTCATCAATGGCACCCTCGCAAAATGTGATGATCAGTTTGAGTTGTTCTCCAGGATTCCAAGCAAAGCCTGTGCAAACGGACAGTGTCAGAAGAATGCCGCAATGCATCATACACCGGTACTTTGTTTGTATCTACACAGCCCCTTAGTCTACATGACTGTTCTTAGCAGTATTTGAAACTGTACTGCACCATAGATGAATCCATACACCATCTAGTAGCCAAACACAGCGGAGTAACCAATAACTGCTGTTTGAAGATGAGGAGGATAAAATCTTGCTTGCTTTGAAATTAAGAAAAATGTTTAGATTGTCTTGCATTCTGTTCTTGTACATCTCTATATGGGTGGGCGAATCACATTGTAAAATCAATTTATCGTGCTTTATGAAATGTTTAGAATGCAGGCCATGCTCCACATCCAGAAAGCATTAGTGTGTGTTTACAAAAAAAGATAATTCTGTAAGGGTGTAACTTGAGATACACATTTAGCATGTTAAGCAGATGTTTCAAGAGTTGTCTCTAAATAGTTGGAAAAAAGGAAACTGGGATCGGTCATTGGAATTGGAAATACAGATCAATAAGAAAGATGCAAGTGACATTATGTAAATTTATTTTCAGTTCTCAGGGCTCAAATATCTGCTGAATGATACCCTGCTGATTATTGGGTTTCATGCAAGGGTAATTTCTACGAAAGCACATTGAATGTGTATACAATATATTTTGATATACACTATATGGCAAAACATATTGGGGCACCTGACCATTACACCAACAGGAACCTTAATGACATTGGATGCTAAATACTTAGACATTAATATGTAGTTGGTCCCCCTTTGCCGCTATAACAGCTTCCACTGTTCTGGGAAGGCTTTCCACAATAATTTGTGAGTGTTTCTGTGGACATTTTCATCCCAAAGGTGTTTAATGGGGTTGAGTTCAGGGCTATGTGAGGGCCAGTCAAGTTCTTCCACACCAAACTCATCTAACCATGTCTTTATGGACCTTGCTTTGTGCACTGGGGCACAGTCATGCTGGAAGAGAAAAGGGCCTTCCCCAAACTGTTCCCACAAAGTTGGAAGCATAGCAGTGTCCAAAATGTCCTGGTATGTCCCCTTCAGCATACCAACAACATTTTGGACAATGCTATGCTTCCAACTTAGTGGGAACAGTTTGGGGAAGGCCCTTTTCTCTTCCAGCATGACAATGCCCCAGTTATGCAACTATAAAATACCATGACAAGTACTGTGCAATATCATCTTTATTTTAACATCAAATTACAAACAAAACCTTTTCAGTGCAAAATCCAAAATATTTCATTGTGACTTCACAAGATTCCCTTTAATAAATGCACTTATACTTCGCTTTAGAAAATATGTAAATCAATCTGGTATTTGCCTGCTTTGATGTCACATCTAGATTGTGACCGTCTGCACTTTCATTGCTTCCTCTGGCCATGAGTAGGAATCCACCACAAACTGATCATAATCTGTGGAGTACATTTGAGATCGAACAAATTCTTCCTTGTTTTCAGGCTCGGGGAAAACAGATGCCGTGTTAAATCTGTAGGCATTTTCTACAAGCTGAAAATAGAGGAACACAATGATTTCAATTAATATTAAGGCAGGCACATCTGTTAAATAGCTACTGCATAATAAAGGAGTAACTACTTATATAACGAATGATAAATCTATAATATATCATTTTAATGGGGAGCCAGGCAAACATCTGCTGGTGGATCACAACATTTCACAGAATTCAAGATCTTTGGAACAAGATACTTCCTAGTTCCTACAGCTACCCCTGCAAACTAAGTGCTAGCCATGTTCTCTCATATATAAAAAGAAAATACTATCTCCAGGCCAGCATTTCTAGAACTTTTCTGGGAAGTCCATTTGCTGTGTAGTAAAAAAAGAAGGGGCAGGCTATCATGAATATCAACAATATTATTTTACTGATTTCTTAATTGCTTAACCAAACTCCCCATACCCTTACTTCTTTGTAACATTAATATAGGTTGTGAACATGTTATGTTGTTTCCCTTAAGTTGTGTTGTGTGCATAGCTTCATGGCTTATGGGTATTCACTATGATTCTTACCTTGACAGCAATCTTAACGGAGACCTCCTGTATGGTTTGTAATGGTGGGTACAGACGCCCCTCTTCCAAGTGTTTGGCAGAAACCTGCTGAGCTATGACCTAGGAAATAAGTATAAGTCATTTTTTTTTCTCTGTGGTCATCCTGCTTCATTTACTGGCTAACATATAGTCCCTCAATGACCATTCACTGAATTTTGCCCAGATGCAGATCCGAAGCCACTCTGGCCTTTAAAAGTTGCTTTTTTGCACTTGTTGAAGGGAACTGAAGCTAAAGAAGGTGATAAAATATAACCCACACACAGAGATGTTTCAGAACAGAAACATAAATAAACAGAACATTTTATGTCTTTTTATAATGTCCTAGACATATCCAAAGCTACATTTCATAGACTATAAATTATTACACATGTAATAACAGTTACCAAAGAAGCTCTGTACGCCCAGTGCATTCCTGTATGTGGCATTAACATAAACACATAATTTTTTACCAAATCGTGATAATTATTAATTATAATTATTCTACACACTGTGTGCATGGTTTTGTCAAATAAACATGTAATCTGTTTATTCAGGCTGAAAACATATTTATAGTCACCAAAGGTTGAACCAATATTATAACTAATTTTATTCTTAAATTAGACTAATAGTTTATCAAGAGATCACATGTGTTCCAATGCATACATTATCATATATCTAAAACACATATGTAAAACCACAAAAAGGAAAACATCAAATTTGAAAACTCCAAACTAAGTATCTTCACAGATTACACTAATTTGCCCACGTTGTGGTAAAGTCAGTGACAGTGCATAATAATTAGTTACATTCAGTTTCCTCTTACTTCTTATTGGCATCCTTGGGCTACAAACCCAAGCAAAACAGAAGAAGGGTGTGGGGAGAGTATCATAGATTTCTTCATGCCATTGGAGGAGAACTGAAAGACATACTGACACTACATCAGGGTGAATTATTTCTCTGGCATGAAGAAGCAAGAAGAAATGTGGCAGAACATCAAGTGAGAGGGAGGACATAGTGCTCCAAATTAGCTCCCATTAAACTAATTAAGCATGACGGGATAATGGGATATTCTATGTAATGGAATGACGCATATTTTTAAGACAAATCCTCCTTCTATAAAGAAAACTCAATGCAGACCAGATACTCATGTATCTCTGATTACACAGACCATTAAGTATCACCATACCAGGGAGCCTACTCAATACACTAACTGGAAAAGCACCAATTGGTCGCTCATGAACCATAAAACAGCTAAAGATTGGAGTCACTTCCAGACTGTGTGACCCTGAAAATATGACCATGTACTTTTGACAACCTGAATTTGCAGATCCTTGTGAGGTTTTAAAAGCTTAACAGCTGACCCAGGCAACAGCGGCCTTTCATAGATGGAAGTGCATGAGTGTGGCAACACCGGGAGTAGGAAAATAGAGCAAGGCAGCAGCAGAATGGAGAACTCCTAATCTACTAATCCAGGACTCATAACTAGTGCTTTTGCTACAAGTATTGCATGGTTGATATCCCTGTTTGAAGCATGGTTGATATCCCTGTTTGAAGCATGTTACTTTCAGTATAATCTCTAAGGTTGCGAGCAGGGCTCTCTCCACCTAATGTATTGGTTTGTCTTAGTCTGTCAATTCTCGTCTTGTCATACCCCTTCAATATATGTATTGTATTAAGCGCTGCGTAAATTGTTATATAACAATATATAACAAGCGCTATATAAAAAAAGATAATAATAATAGTAATAATCATAAGTCAAGGTTTCCAGAAGAACTGGTATTAAATCCATTTGGTTAACAAAAAAAAAAATTTCGAACTTTTCCAGATATGCCTATGTGATGAAGCAGCATAGATTAAGCAAGTCCCAGATATGACAATATAGTTCATAACAAGGAATATTTACTAGCATTAGTAGGTGAATAATAAAGAATTTAAGAAGAAAGTTGAAAAAAAAAAACACTTTTTCTTACTTATTTAGTCACAAAAGGCACTTAAGAGTAAAACATATAAATATTTTTCATTTTAAGGTAGCAAAACTTCAGGAGTATGTGTAGAAACATTTTAAAAAAATTTCATTTTACTAATGTGAAGTCAGTTACTGTGTTTAGGAATGTTACTCTACATATAAATACATAGCCTTGGTCTCATCTAAATAGCCCGTGCAACCATATAAGTGGCTTACTGGTTTATTAATATTAAAAATGCCATATTTTATGTGTTTCAATACCAAAAATCAGTATACAAGTGACTTCACAACAGTGTTATATAACCTCATCAGCTACATGGCAAGTATCTTAAGGGGAACTGTTTCCATCGAAGCTTTTAGCAGATCTAAATTCATTTATGGAAGTTACAGTATCTTGCTTATATTATTTATTTGTCAATCAGCATCATTGTTTTGGACATATTTAGGTTGAAATTCTTAGGTAAAATGAGATCTGTCAGAATTTTACACAACTAGCATCTCAATTTCCCTTTCTGAAGTTCTCTCTTCTCTACTCAACAAGGCCAATCAACAACAACCAGCATGTCAGGGTCAGAGCCCCGCACCGACCCCACGTGGCAGAGGAATCGAGGCAGAGGATGCGGCCTACCACGCGGACGTTCCACAAGGGGCTAGTTGAACACCAGCTGCACCCACGAGGCGAGGAATCCCAGGGTGAGGTCGGTGCTTGACAAGCGTGTGCACTTCTGGTTGTGAGGGGGCGTGGTCTCACACCCGGAGGTGTTACAACACGTGAGGAGGTGCTCACTGATTGGGAATAGAGGTGGAGTGTTCTCCCAGCACCTCTCTCTGAGATACAAGGGGGAGGAAACCAGGTGTGAGAGGGAATGGTCTACACCTGCTACCACTATAAAAGACCTGCATTCCCTTCATTCAGATGCTTGTTAATTGAGCTACATACCTTGTTTCTGTTACCGTTACCCCATCTCCGCTAAAGCCTCACTTTGAGTGAATTCCTGGTTTTGACCTTTTGGCTCTCGTCCTTGGACTCTCTGAACTCTGCCTGCCCCGACAACTATTTTGGATTTGCCCTTTTCTATGATATACAATTTTGTGCATCTCCTCTCTGACTCTCCTGTTCCTGCGCTACACTCCACAACCCCCTGCCTGACACAGCAGCTTAACAACAACGAGAGACAACTGAATGGACAGGAAGCATTGTGCAGATCTTGGGGGGGTTTTAAAGCAGATATGTTGGCTATTTTAATGTGCAGCATTACATAGGTTATTCAGAACCGTAAGATGTAGGAACTGGGAAAACTGACCGATTCGCTTTAGAGTTGAGGTATCGTTCCTCATTCAGCACAGAGTAATTAACTGTGAGCGACATTTTGATTTGTGAGTCAGCAAGGCTGTGCGCCTGATCATGCTTTGCCACCTCTGTGGTCAGAGTTTATTTAAGCAACAGTTCATTTATTGTAAGAAAGACAGGCTGCCATTCAGGTGTTCTCTTTCTAAAGCCGAACAAAATTCAATATAACGCTCATTGGAGTTGATAAATGCCAGGTATTTCAAGCTGTAATACCTTCTAATTGCAGACAGTTTCACAGCGATGACAAGCTATGTTCCCTGTTTTTATGAGCTTTACCAAGCAGAACAAAAATGTCAAGGATTTATAAACTAATGAAATAGTTCTGGCACAGCTGGTGGTGTACCAAACTAACTTCAGAGATAATCCTATTAAAATGTTATTCTACAGGACTAGCCAAGATTTCCACATGCTGGGTATCATCTGCTTCATAATCTGTAAAATAATCAAGACGCAGAAAAAGAAGCAACCGCGGCGACGAAGATAAGATAAATATATCTTAATTAAACAATTCACTGTCCAGAAATACAAAACCATGTCTTTAATCATAACAGACATAAGTTATAGGTGAGCAGTAAGCATGCTTTCGCCTGAAAACCCAGTCTATGAACCCCTCAAGAATCCCTATTATTATAGAATGTGAGGGCAGATAGGAACCTTTCGGCCAATCTAGTCTGGCCAATACTACTTTCCTTAGTCCCGGCCTTATACTATTTCTATGATAGCCTTATATCTATCCCATACATGCTTAAAATCCTTCATTGTATTAACCTTTTCTGCTGAAAGTCTGTTACGTGCATCCACTACCCTCTCAGTAAAGTAATATTTCCTAATATTACTTTTAAACTTTTGCCCCTCTGGCATGTCCTGTTGCTCTGGTAGTTTTTCTTCTTTTAGATATACTCTCTTCCTTTATCATGTTGATTCCCTTTAAGTACCGTATTGGCTCGAATATAGGCTGCACTTTTTTCCCCCACTTTAAGTTTTTAAAGTGGGGGTGCGGCCTATATTCGGGGTCGGGCGCCGGGCAGGCAGCGGGGTTTGGATACAGATCCCCCGCAGCGGTGCAGGGGACCTGCATCCTAATCCCCGATACGCTCAGACAGCCTCCCCTGCCAGCACTTCCCACGGGGGGGGGGGTGCCGGCACGGGAGGTTGTCTAAGTGCATCATGCGGACCGTCCGCACGATGCGTTTTACCTCTGCCCCCCCCCCGACTTACCGGAGCAGACTCCCGGGTGTCTTGCGGGGCAGGCGGGGGACATCTACGCAATACGCGTATACAACTTCAAGTTGTATACGCGTATTGCTTAGATGTCCCCCGCCGGCCCCGTAAGACACCCGGGAGTCTGCTCCGGTAAGTGAGGAGGACAGTGGTAGCATATCTCGGGGAGGGAGGACAGTGGCAGCATATCTCGGGCAGGGAGGACAGTGGCAGCATATCTCGGGCAGGGAGGAGGACAGTGGTAGCTTATCTCGGGGAGGGAGGACAGTGGTAGCATATCTCGGGGGGGAGGAGGACAGTGGTAGCATATCTCGGGGGGGGACAGTGGTAGCATATCTCGGGGGGGAGAGGACAGTGGCAGCATATACGTGTTAAGATTCTTTAACCTTTCCTGGTAAGTTTTATCCTTTAGTCCATGAAGCATTGTGAATCTTTGTGTCATCAGCAAAAAGACACGCCTTTCCATCAAGGCCTTCTGCAATATCACTAATAAAAATACTAAATAAAATGGGTCAATGTACAGATCCCTAAAGTATCCTACTGGTTACAAGACCTTTCTCCGAATTTACTCCATTGACTACAACCCTCTGTTGTCTGTCACTCAGCCAGTGCCTAATCCTAAATCTATGATATGATGTGTGGGACAGTCTCAAAAGCCTGAAATCTAGATACATCTTGATCACCTTGATCAATTGCTTTGTCACCCAATCAAAAAAAAAAATCAATAAGATTAGTTTGGCATGATCTTCCTGAGGAAAACCCATATTTTCTTGATCTTGAAACCCATGTGACTTTAGATGTTCAAGAATCGTATCCTATTATTATTAACTATAAGAAATATCTGCTTTATGGATTCATACATCATCGACATCAAATAATTTTTTTCTGATATGAAATTGTTTTATACTGACTTTAGCTGGGTATAAGTAGGAAGGTAGGTGTGGAGGTGATTATCAAGGGGCAGGCAAGAAAGTAAGTTTTTGGGAGACAGGGTCCCTTGAATGATTAATTAACAAACAGTGGGTACTTAATCATTCTAACACAGTACAGACATGTAATGGAACTGTAAGTAATGCTCCATCATTCCGACATATCATAAAGTTATTGGTGTTCCTTAAGACAAACAATCTTGCTGGACCAGTTACAAGTATAAAAAACATTCTATGCCCATATTTATATTTAATCTCAAACATCTATTGTAGAGTGATGTCAGATGCCTGGGAGAGTTTATATGACAACTGGAACATTCCCACTCTCCAATGTTAACTATAATGCATTAATTCTCTGCAGGGGACCACTTGGGCTCAGTAGCCATTAAAATGAAAAGTTAACATAATCGTATTCAGTGTTATGATTGTAAAGCTTTTGCCAGTCCTGTGCACTTAACATGACCCTCCATCTAATATGGAAACACAGCTGCTGACATTGGTGTTCTTACTTCCGCAGTGGTGAGGAAGACTTCGTCGCTTATGTGTCTCATTCCGCATGCAGTAACTCCAAGGGCCACTCCTGGAAACACATAGGAATTGTTGCCCTGCCCAGGATACAAGGTTTGTCCATTTGGGAGAGTGACAGGATCGAATGGACTTCCACTTGCAAAAATTCCACGTCCCTGTGAATTAATAAAATAAAAACAAATTAGAACTTTTGTTATGTTGCATGTTTTACTATTAAGAAGTCAGGAGCATTGTGATGTATTTTACTGTTATTACCCACACGGCATTCATGCACCTGGTTCAGGGCATAATATGAGGATATGGAAAGTGGTGAAAAATTGCAAGAAGGGTATTAAGGGTATAATATGTTGATATAGCTTTGTTTCTCTAATAACAGACAGATATCGAAATAAAGTGTTTATATACACTGATCAGCAAGTGTTTTTATGCAGTCCTCTAATGTGTAGGTCTCCCTTTTGCCGCTAAAACAGCCCTGACCTGTCAAGGCATGGACTGTGGTATCTGACACCAAGACATTAGCAGCAGATTGTTTAAGTCCTGTAAATTGTGAGGTAGGGACTAGATGGATGCATCCTGGTGCCATGTGTTCTCCACGTAAGCGATGCACACGCACCCGGCCATCAACGAGATGTAAAAGAAACCGTGATTCATCAGACCAGACCACCTTGCTCCATGGTCCAGTTCTTCTGCCCACGTGCCCATTGTAGATGCTTTCGGCAGTGGACAGGGGTCAGCATGGGCACCCTGATTGGTCCGCAACTACTGCGATGCACTGTATGTTCTGACCCCTTTCTATAAGAACCAGCATTAACTTTTTCAGCTACTTGAGCTATAGTAGCTGACAACTGCAGACAGGGAACACCCCATAAGAGTTTTGGAGATTCTCTGACCATGTCGTCTAGCCATCACAATTTGGCTCAGATTCTTACGCTTGCCCATTTTTCTTGCTTCTAACACAGGGGCGTCCAACATGCGGCCCGCGGAACCTCGAGGTGCAGCCAGCGTGAGATCGGCAGCCAGGATCACAAGAGCCCTGCTGCTTACTTGTAGGAGGGTCTATTCTCTGCTCCAGTCCTGCCTCCTCTGTGGGGAGAACGAGGGAGGCCGCGCCCCCTGCTGAAGTCTGTGAGCGGCATCGAGAGCTGTAGAGCAGGTAAAGGGGTGGGGTAGATTGTGTGAATGAGTATGTCTGATTGAGGGAATTAATCTGTGAATGAATGAATTTGTGTGTGTGTGATAGCATGGGTGTGTAAGTGCTGGAACCTAGGCTGTTAGCAATCACACTCCTATCATGCCAAGTCAGCCAGTACATGCTGCAACCTGGCTAGCTGCCCCCCTTGTGTATTGATGCTGCCAGCAGTATGGGGTCTGCACTTACAGCCACCCTGTACCAGCACGTATTGGCTGACTTGGGATGATAGGAGTGTGATTGCTAACAGCTAACAGCAATCTGCTAACAGCAATCACAGTCCCATCATGCCTAGGTTCCAGCATTTACTGGTTGCCTGGGTATAAAAAGAGTGTGTTTGCTGTTAGCAATCACACTCCTATCATGCCAAGTCAGCCAGTACATGCTGAAACCTATTTTATTTTTACTTATCCAGAATCCTGAATTTGTAGGCCCCGAAATCCCAGAAATCAGTGAGAGGAAAAGTAAAGGTTTTGTGTCATTTACTTAATTTTAATCTGCATATTTTATTAAAGGCCATATTTTCTCTCAGTGAAAAATGAGTGCGGCCCTCGCACGTATACAATTCTGATGAAGCGGCCCACTGCAGAAAAAACTTGGACACCCCTGTTCTAACACATCAACTTTGAGGATGAAATGTTCACTTGCTGCCTAATTTATCCCACCCACTGACTTACCGACTTCACCTGTCAGTGGTCATAATGTTATGGCTGATCGGTTTAGGTTGTAAAAGCCTAAAAAGTTAAGTGGCTAGAAATTAACTAATGGAATTGAGAAGACATGATTTACACAAAGAGATGATATAATACCTTGCATTATTTGCATTACGCATAATGATTTTAAATGGGACCAGGCCCGGCGCCACCTATAGGCAAAGTAGGCGCCCACCTAGGGCCGCAGTCATTCAGTAAGCGCGGCTCGCGGTCACTATGGGGAGGAGTGGGTGTGGCAAATGGGGAGGGGGGCCAGGGGGCGGCAAAATTGTGTTTTGCCTAGGGTAGCAAAAATCCTTGCAGCAGCCCTGAATGGGACTCACATAATGCCTGATCTTAGATTAGGACCCCATCAAGTTCCAACACAAGAATGGGCCAGACGTACTGTCAATAGCCAAAGAAAGTATTTTTATTTCACACAAAGCATTAACCCATTCATGATATGCACCATAAAGACAACATAGTAACCAATACAAATTTTAAGGTAAGCTTTAAGTCTTTAGGGCTGGGATAGTCATCAAATGACTACATCCATTTATTTTTTAGCCAGAAAGGTGGTATATTGAATATGCTTAGGTCTCTTCACCTGCGCAGGTTACTTACTGATTCAGTGTTTGGGATGTGATAACATAAACAGTACTACATCTTATCCCCATGTGTGCTATATTCATATGTTATTATGTGTATTATTACTATGTTCTTTTATTTTTGTTATGCAAATATTATATAATATAATATCCCAGAATGCTTTACAATGTATTATACATGCCAATGACTAATCTAAATCAAAAGATAAAAAAGGGACCTGATTACTGCAGCTCACAATCTAAGGAGATGTATACTATATATATATGGAGCCATAAAGCAATGACAGTAATGTCGTGAGCGTAGTCACAGAAGATTGTATATAACCAGGACCTGTCAAAGAGTACCTGTATTTACCTAAACTGTTTCCCTTTTTTTCCCCGTAACAGTTAAACCATGAATGGCTTATTATAAAAAGCCACGACATCCCCCAGGAAAGCATTGAAATAATTTTAGGGAAGAGAAAACGTAATAAGCAAGCAAAGAGCAAGGAGCAGAAACTTTTAACTTCACCGGTATCTGCATAGAAAAATAGGATGATCGGTGTTGGGTTGTGATTCCAGGTGCTTTAGAATTTACACATAGGTGGACAGGAGAATGAAATGTCTAAAACTCTACAGAAGTAATACATATTTCACTTAATTTCCCATTCAAACATTCATACAGTTGGAAGGCATATTTACTAATGGTGTAATAATAAGGGCAAAACCCTAGAGGTGGGATAGTTTTTATTTTGACACTGCATTGACAAATGGACCTAACATCACGCATCCCCTGAATGTTCTAACTTTCTGAATGCTGAGAAGGGGATTTTGAGGAATAATCTGTTTGATACTTGGTGATATAATAAAGAAAATTGAAGCAATGGGCATGTATAATCATGGAATGTAGTATGCAAACGCCCCAAATCTTTATTTACACAGATGATATTCACACCCATGACTAGCGAAGCTAATGAGCGTTTGGTGGCTACCCTTTAACGTTTAAATGTACTGACATGCAAAACACATCTCCCCTTCTTGCACGCTGCTGGGGCCAGAAGAGAGACCAGTTATACACACGAAGAAAGGATGCTGAGATGAATTGAGGCAATTAGCTCCTGTTTCAATGCCAATGTGTTAACTGGGAGCATGGATGAATAGGACCCTTTCAGTAACATTGGGAATTAGCCCATGGTCTGCTACCTGTAGTGTCAACAAACAGAGGCAGATGCTTATCCATTAACGGTGGTGTCCATGAGGGCATTATATTGTAAATATCTAATGGCTGAGCATATTTGTGTAGTGCAGAAACAGCTTTTGAGTTGTGTTACACCCTGTCAAGTTAAACTATTAGGAGACGGTTCACAGAATGTGGTGAAAGCTCTTTTATTTTACTAATATACATCAAAGGCCTTGCTTGACAGACATAGCCTATACTAGTGGTGGGCTCACTATGGCCTTCAATAACCAACACCTCCTTTCAGCTTCTGATTGAGGATTATGGGATTGTTTACCCACCAAACTTTCCCTCAAATAGTACCTTTCATCCTTTCTGCAAAACAGCATGTTTTATAATGTTTTACTACGTCAGAGAATCTGTCACAATTCCTCCTATGATTGCCTTTTACAACATTATATAATAATAACATTTTCTATTCCTCTTCCCTTGAGTATTCACATAAAATTGACTATTCATAGTTGCCATATCAAATGTTTTTGATGCTTTGCAATACCTTAATTGTAATGTGATGATACATGTTCGGTAAGTGTGTAACAACTTTCTACTTGAGCTGACAACAGGATTCCGATGCAATACTCACTAAGAGAGTTCCCAGGAAATAATGGACAATTTTAATGAAATGGTCTGGCTAAGATGTCACACAGGCAGGTCCAGACTGGCCATTTGCCACACCGTGCAAATACCAGTGTATGATAATGCTGCCTACTTACCCCAGGTGATAAAAACAAAATGGGAGCCACACATCCATACTTGTAAACTCTCCAGGTTGTGGCGCTCCGGTTCTCCAGGGCAAAATTTCCCTGCCTATTTCCTCCTTTAATGGGGGTGGTGAAAATGCCCACTGATGTCAGCGGGGAGTCCTGGCCACATCCCTTAAGGGGGCTCTGGGTACCGGACCCTAAAAGTTCCCAGGTATGCACATTTCTGGCCGAGTACATACAGTGCTTATATAGCCTGTCCTATAGAAAGGTGCCTACTCGGGAGGGGCATCACCATTTCCACTCATCTCTACCATTTCAGAGGAAACCTCCAGACCCAAAATCAACACAGCAACCACAAACATATGTTTTGGCCTCTCATAGGCCTTATCTGTGTGGTACAGCTGGTATCCCTCTAGGTGCAGTGAGCCAGGAACCCATGTCTAGGCATACCCCGAATAACCTAAGGTGAGAAAAACAAAAATGGGAGCCACATCTCCTAGCCTCTGGCTAGATATGTGCAGCTGCACAATGTAAGGATATGAAAATGTGGTGTGCAGCAATACCTATCCAGCTGGTGGCTGCATGTATACTAACATATTTGGCAACCACTGGCCTTAAAGTCATCCCCATAAGGTGAAGAAAATAAAGAATTCATACAAAGTTTACTAAGCTACGTATAGAGGCATATTGCACACCATTTTTAAATAACAATATACATCTAAATATATTTTTGTTGGCAGCCAAAAAGGTACTTATGCCAGTTTTGTGTACAAGATTGCCTAATGTCATATGACTAACCACTAGGGCGACATGGCACATGACTTTCCTCCAATGAATAAATATTATATATATATATATATATATATTGTAGGGAACAGCTCACACATGGGGTGGCAATGACAGTATTCACACAGGCAGCAGGTTTCAAAAGTTCAAGAGGGTGTTTATTTAAAGGCACAGAGCACCTTGCAAACAAAACAAACTCTAAGCCTGTCCGGCTCTAACTAAACATCAGGATACCTCACTATCCCACTACAGGCCTATGGCACCTAGCAAAAGTTGTCCATAGGGAAAGGTTCATACCTGGTGGGCTGCAGCGCTGGCTGTAGCTGCTCCTTGACTCAGTCTCTCCTACACCCTGCAAACCTAACAGCCCTCTCTTTTAAGGCTTCCTCCCCAGTAATAAGCATAGGAAGCCTCACCTGAGGACCCCTGGGAGTAAGGAAAACCCGTAGTGGACTAGGGTGTGGACTGGAGCTCTCCCGCTTCCAACCTGTCCTCCAGTCCAAGAAATCCAGCCCATGTAACTTTAAACAAAAGAGCCCTAGCAGACTACACTCTGCTAAAGCAGCATGTATCCTCCTCGATATCTGCTATCGTGCAGAGATATAAACCCCATCCACCTTTCCCATACACATATATATATATATTACATAATGTGTAATTTATTTTAGTCTGGCTCTATTTTTGATAGATAGTGCCCTTTTCTCCTTCTTTTCCAGCACATCCAAGCATCAAGGAAATGCTGCATTCTTTCACCAGTGACCCTGAGCCTACATGTTTTTAAATTGTATAAGAGATTTTGGACCCATGAACTTTGATAAAATAATATACCTCAAAATGTATGCTCCCCATGCTGCACCTCTAGCTTCGCACTCTATATTTGTTGATACTGAGTTTATTGTACCTCCAATTGGCTACAAGATTTCTAGTCACTCATTACACAAAACACAACATTGGAACATTACCAAAGGACTTTACCTCAGTCAGACGATAGCATTGCTCCGCAGTGCACTCTGCTTTGCTTGTCGGGTTACTCAGGGCAAATATGATTGGCCTGTTGTTGAGGGCAGCCATTTCCTTAATTATTTGCTCAGTGAATGCACCTCCAATAGCTGCCACACCTAAAAACAAAGGCACGCATATGCTCTTTTTAAAAGTACTCAGTGACAAAGAACACTACATAACAAACAGACAAGCAGGAAGCGGTGTTTTTCTCTCCCCACATATAAATATATATATATATATAAATACCATTACATAAGTTATGGTGGGTAAAGGTGATGGAAACTCTTCCATTTAAATTTAAGGGGTAGTTTTTCCCTCAGAAATCTCATGGTGCTTCCACAACCACAAGGGATTCTGGGTAGGTACATGCAAATAAGGTTAACAAGGTTAATTGCCCGCTGTACAAGACAGCCTTTAGACAAAACCTTATTTGCATGCGCCTACCCAGAATCCCTATGGGTGTGGCAGCACCATGAGATTTCTGAGGGGAAAAACATGCCTTCTGGCTTCTCTGGTGTCTGTAGAAGATAATAATACTTCTACTACACATATATATATATATATATATATATATATATATATATATATATATATATAATGTAAAAGGGTGAAGCCGTATTAGTCCAGTAGACACGATGTCAAAAAATAGAGTATTGCAGAGTATGCGGTGATACCTTTTTTATTGGACTAACATAATATTAAAAAGACAAGCTTTCGAGAGTTATCCTCCCTTCATCAGGTCTGAAGCAATACTAATCAACATGATAGAGGTTACAACTTAAAACAAGAGATGGTATAAGAGAAGGGGGGGGTTGAGTGGGGTGTCGTAAATAATAGGTCTGGAGGTGAGAAATGCAGAGAGGTAGAGAGATAACCCAGGGACAGAACAAATAAACTTAGGGAAACCAATAGCCACAGTAAAACATCAAAGATAACAGCAATTAGACATTGGATGACTAGATGAAGTTCATATAAAGTTCTGGTAGTGTGTAAGGAAACCAGAATCCACATTAAATCCCTCTTTTATGGTGTTAAAATGTGTAATCATTTTCATCTCAAATGTTTTTCTTTCCTGAGAGTCTCTGAAATTTCCTTTGAGTACTTTAATTTTTAGGTTTTGGATGGAGTGATTGTTCTGTGTGAAATGATGTCCTACCGGGGTGCAATATTTTTCTTCCTCATGGTTTTTGATGGAGCTTCGGTGCAGGTTCATTCTAAGGTGCAGCTTAAGCCCAGTTTCTCCAATGTAGCACCCTTTGTCACATGCAGAACATTGTATCATGTATGCCACGTTTGCCGATGTACATGAGTAAGAGTCTTTGATGCTGTATGTTTTGTTGTTGTGACTGGCTGTGTTACTGTCACATATATGTTGGCAAAGTTTGCAGCGGGATTTGTTGCATGGTACAGTGCCATTCTGTGTATGCTCCTGTTCTGGGGCCAGTTTGCTGCGCACTAATCTTTTCCTCAGGTTTGGTGGTTGTTTGAATGCCAGTATTGGGGGCTGAGGGAATATTTTTTTCAGTATGGGGTCTTCTGAGAATATCGGCTGTAGGTCTTTGATAATTTTGCGGATTTCCTCAAGAGTTGGGTTGTAGGTAACTACCAGAGGGATCCTGCTTGTGTTATCCTTTTTTTTGTATTCTAGAAGCCTTTCCCGTGGTGTCCTTACAGCAGATTTAATTTTTTTGGATATAGTTTTTTCCTTGTAGCCCTTCTTCTGAAATGACTCTGCCAGCGCGCCCAGGTGTTTGTCTCTGTCCTGAGTGTCAGAGCAGATACGGTGGTATCTGATGGCTTGGCTGTAAATGACACCTTGTTTAGTGTGTTTGGGATGAAAGCTTGAATTGTGAAGGTAGCTGTACCTGTCTGTGGGTTTTCTATACACGGAAGAGTGAAGAAAGCCAGAGGTGACAGTTATAGTGCAGTCCAGGAAGCTCACACTGTGTTTTGAGAAATTCATTTTGAGTTTTATAGATGGGTGGAATGAATTGAAAGATTCGTGGAATTTTAAAAGATTTTCTTCTCCTTCTGTCCATATTGTGAAGATGTCGTCGATGTAACGGTAATAATTATGCGGTTTGTGGGGGTGAGTGGCTAGGAATCTCTGTTCCAAGTCAGCCATGAAAAGGTTGGCATATTGCGGTGACATTTTGGTGCCCATGGCTGTCCCGGTCATTTGTAGGTAGTTAGTGTCATAGAACTTGAAATAGTTGTGTGTCAGTATAAATTCTATGAGCTTGGCGATGGTTTCACTATCATAGTTTTGTGTGGCATTGCTGGAGGAGAGGAATTTGATGCAGGCCTCAATACCATCTATATGGGGGATGTTGCTATATAAAGACTCAAAACACATGCAACAAGAATTGGAAAATCTTGTGCCTTCAAATCCTCAAATAGGCACTTTCTACATGCTGCCCAAAATCCACAAGCCAGGCAACCCAGGACGGCCCATTATTACAGGTATGGGAACTCTTACCGAATCTATATCTGGCCTTATAGAAAACATTCTTAAGCCCCTAGTTATCAGCACTGAGAGCTTTATACAGGATACCACTGATTTTCTCAATAAACTGAGCCAAGTTAGTAACCTTCCTGCCAATACAATACTTGCAACCATGGATGTGGAGTCTTTATATAGCAACATCCCCCATATAGATGGTATTGAGGCCTGCATCAAATTCCTCTCCTCCAGCAATGCCACACAAAACTATGATAGTGAAACCATCGCCAAGCTCATAGAATTTATACTGACACACAACTATTTCAAGTTCTATGACACTAACTACCTACAAATGACCGGGACAGCCATGGGCACCAAAATGTCACCGCAATATGCCAACCTTTTCATGGCTGACTTGGAACAGAGATTCCTAGCCACTCACCCCCACAAACCGCATAATTATTACCGTTACATCGACGACATCTTCATAATATGGACAGAAGGAGAAGAAAACCTTTTAAAATTCCACGAATCTTTCAATTCATTCCACCCATCTATGAAACTCAAAATGAATTTCTCAAAACACAGTGTGAGCTTCCTGGACTGCACTATAACTGTCACCTCTGGCTTTCTTCACTCTTTCGTGTATAGAAAACCCACAGACAGGTACAGCTACCTTCACAATTCAAGCTTTCATCCCAAACACACTAAACAAGGTGTCATTTACAGCCAAGCCATCAGATACCACCGTATCTGCTCTGACACTCAGGACAGAGACAAACACCTGGGCGCGCTGGCAGAGTCATTTCAGAAGAAGGGCTACAAGGAAAAAACTATATCCAAAAAAATTAAATCTGCTGTAAGGACACCACGGGAAAGGCTTCTAGAATACAAAAAAAAGGATAACACAAGCAGGATCCCTCTGGTAGTTACCTACAACCCAACTCTTGAGGAAATCCGCAAAATTATCAAAGACCTACAGCCGATATTCTCAGAAGACCCCATACTGAAAAAAATATTCCCTCAGCCCCCAATACTGGCATTCAAACAACCACCAAACCTGAGGAAAAGATTAGTGCGCAGCAAACTGGCCCCAGAACAGGAGCATACACAGAATGGCACTGTACCATGCAACAAATCCCGCTGCAAACTTTGCCAACATATATGTGACAGTAACACAGCCAGTCACAACAACAAAACATACAGCATCAAAGACTCTTACTCATGTACATCGGCAAACGTGGTATACATGATACAATGTTCTGCATGTGACAAAGGGTGCTACATTGGAGAAACTGGACTTAAGCTGCACCTTAGAATGAACCTGCACCGAAGCTCCATCAAAAACCATGAGGAAGAAAAATATTGCACCCCGGTAGGACATCATTTCACACAGAACAATCACTCCATCCAAAACCTAAAAATTAAAGTACTCAAAGGAAATTTCAGAGACTCTCAGGAAAGAAAAACATTTGAGATGAAAATTATTACACATTTTAACACCATAAAAGAGGGACTTAATGTGGATTCTGGTTTCCTTACACACTACCAGAACTTTATATGAACTTCATCTAGTCATCCAATGTCTAATTGCTGTTATCTTTGATGTTTTACTGTGGCTATTGGTTTCCCTAAGTTTATTTGTTCTGTCCCTGGGTTATCTCTCTACCTCTCTGCATTTCTCACCTCCAGACCTATTATTTACGACACCCCACTCAACCCCCCCCCCTTCTCTTATACCATCTCTTGTTTTAAGTTGTAACCTCTATCATGTTGATTAGTATTGCTTCAGACCTGATGAAGGGAGGATAACTCTCGAAAGCTTGTCTTTTTAATATTATGTTAGTCCAATAAAAAAGGTATCACCGCATACTCTGCAATACTCTATTTTTTGACATCGTATATATATATATATATATATATATATATATATATATATATATATACTATATATTGGATGACTTTAATATACCAATTGAAGGTATAGAATATGCTGGCACCCTGTACATAAAATGAAAAATTAAATATACAATCATTGCATGTAACAGACTGTTCCTACAGCTATTATTAATAAATTGACTTTTAATATTTGCAAACATTAAGTCTGATTGATCAAAAAAGGAGTACCTATAAGAGCACTGGGTTTAATATTTTTGACTATGTCTTCCAAGTTTTTCATTTCTTCGTGTGGATGGGCAAAGCGTTCTTTTTCATGCGTTAGAGATGTTCTGCCCTATAAGAGAGATAATCAGTAATATAAGACCAGGAAACCATTTAATCATTAACAATCACAATCGCAAAGATCTTCCAACCCTAGTGACAATGTAGCAACATGGCAGCTTTTCTCCGTAAGCACTATGTGGGCAGTGATTATATATATAATAAATATGGACAATACTGCTATTTAATATATATTTATATATAATTAAATTGATTTTTTTTTTGAAACTAGCACATACCTATCTGCAGAGAAGATTTAAATTCAGTACTTCCTAGGCAAAGGCCATCAGTTTGACTTGTTTTATGGTATATTATACATTCATATCATATGCATGGATTTTCTGCTGTTATTATAGACTCTGTCTTTACATGGAAGATTATTTATTCATGGCAATAGGGCAGAAGTTCACAGTTTCAGACAATTTCAGTGGAACACCCTTAGCTCAGTGATCTTTTTTGATATTTAATATTGTGCTTTTGTGTTATACCTCCTCACAAACAATAAACAAAAAGCAAGCCTTTGGAATATGTATTATTTCAAATGAAAGCTTAAAAACTAGTTCATTAACAACGTTTCCAGTGGAGCGATTGTTACAACTATATGGTGTTTTTTTCCATAGCAACGTTGTTTATATCTGCCTTACAGCTTCTCAACAGTTCGATTGTAACAACACTGTAGTCACTTGTTCTCTAAGAGCAAATACAAGGTCATCACAGAGGGTGTATGAAAATGTTTTATATGGCTAAGCTCAGGATATAATAGGGGACTTTCATCAGAGCACAATGCTTTTTGAGACATAGTAGATAGAGGGGGGATCCGAATGAATGCAATTCTGATACCACTGGGCCTGGAAGACATTATTTAAATGTGCTGTTCCACCTACACCTACTGAATGTACAGTTTAGTAACTAAATGCAGCATTAGTAACATATATTTAGTGCTAGTAAATGCCCAAATTTGTCTTTTTTAAATTGTGTTAAACGAATTTTAATTAATTTTTGTTGAGAAATCTTTAATTGTCATGTGATACAAAAGCAGGTAGGGCTTTGCCATGGAAACTTTTCTGTAAGGTTTATATGTGAAAGGGCAGGTGTAGATAAATCATTATTGTATGTGGAATATAAACTGTTGACAAACTGTTACAGACAGACTTTTCCAAACCACCATTTTTATGTCGGAAATTGGACAAACCTTCCATTTATTGTGTATATCTTATTGTTATTATTATACACATATTTCAGGGAAAGTAAATTAATAGAGAGTGACTCTTTTGCGTGATAATCAATGGCTGAAAAACTGCTACCTATTGAAGCATAAAGTATCAATATATTCAACAGAAAATTCAAACACAGGCAGAGCAGCCAACAATGCCTTTTCTTTCCAGTACCCTGGGAGAGAGTTTGCTGTATATAATAATCACAATAAATGTCAGTTATACAAGTTATTAGTTAAATAATATTCCGCCTTATAAAATAATCTTAATACCCAACTATTGTGGCAGTGTGACAGTGTGTGTGCGCATTGTGCTATGTTCTAATATTCCAGAAGGTGGCACTAAAGTCTGCTAAAGGCCCCTGAATGTATACATATACATTATGGCAATGGCTGTAGGGATATCAGTAATAATAGCATAGCCAACAACCCTTTTTTAGATAGAGCACCCCTAGGAGAAATTTGGTCATGGGACTATTCTAGTGCTTGAAAGTAGATCCCATCCTTCTGTTGATTTATTACACCCATAATTGAGATTTATTAGATGCTGAGTAGTCGCTTCTTAAACACAATGGAAACATCCATTTATATAAGGAATCAGAACCAGACTGTCCTGACAAACTATCTAAACTCTGCTGCAGTAGGGGGGCTACAGACACCTTATTGGAGCAATGATATATTACTGGTGTCTCAGTACACTAAAAATAATAAGAACATTTCAATATTGAGGATGTTAACCCTGGTGGGGGGTCTTACACAAAAGGAGGAACCAAAATCATAGTCCACCAAGGGTGTTGAAATACCACTGATTAAATATTTTGTATGCTTTCATCAAAAACATAAAAATGCCTGTTAATGTTACAGAAAAAAATGTTCCCCAAACTTTGCATAATTGATGGCTAGTGGTGTAGAGTTTTGTGAGCTTTAGGTAGGTGGTAGAATACTGGAATTACGGGATATTCCACCACTAAGGACTACTTCGTTACTGAATAATACTTGAGTGAGGCCATCGCCAACCAAAGACCTGAGTTGTTCCTGAACCCTTAATGTAGAACTAAAATGTAACTTAGTATACCCCTGTGGATCCTCCAAACGTTAATTCTGTATTTATATTGGCAACAGCTTTCTACCTATAGGCAGGTGTTTGCAGTTAATGATCACTAAGACTTAAAGTCATCACCACTCTAAATGTTAAAAAAATTGTAGGAAGGGGCCATAGAAGTATAACGGACCAAAACTCGGGTTATTGAAGAGATACTAATTAAGTGCAGTTACTTTTTTCCTCATCTGTCAGTATCTTTTCTGCCAACCGTCTCAGCCTACAAGGATTATAAGACGTTTATTGCACTTAATCAAGGATTTCATACTTGCTACTGGTGGTCTGAAATGTATGATTTAACTCCCTCTACTGCTTGTGGCAGATATATCAGTAGTGCATTTTAGCATAGCCACTTCTTTTCCAGAATAATATCTCTTCTTGAGCATTATTGCCATTACGTTCATATCACATTCTATTAATGGCTGTTATTGAATTTTAATAAAAGACAGGTTTTCAACAGCAAAAAGCCAAATGCAAAATCTACATTTATAACTATTAATACAACCCACAACATTATGTTGGCCAATGGAAAAATGAATGGCTTCCCTACATGCACTATGCACAAGGAGTATGGTATGGGAAATATCCAGAAATAATGGCCATGGGAGCTGATAAATTTTCCAGTCATGAGTTACAGAACACTGTGATTTTAGCACCGAGTATGAAAAAGGAAAATGTTATCATTTGGGATTTTTTTTCCCAAAAACATTTTAAAATCTGGTTTTCAAAAAAATCATTATGGTTTATTTTAGGTGTGCCTTTGTTTGGTAGTATAATTTATTTTAAGCTAATTTTGCCACCGGGGAGAAATTCAATTAGGTGAATAAGTTAAGGGTCTCAAATGTTTCGCTTAAGGAGAACTAGTTAAATTAATGGATTTACTATGAAAATGTATTGCGGAAACAATGGCAGTTTTAGGATTATTGCATTTTATGTGTATGTGACATCACAAGAGGTCCCGCTGCTGACAGTGGGTGGTAACGCCGACCTCAGTGGGCGGTCCTGCTGAAGTTGTGGGACAGACCCCCAGTTAAGGGGAGAAATGAGGGGTGTGGGGCATGTCAGGACCCTGCTCTTGCAACCCGGAGTATTCGAGCATCAGCCCGGAGAACAAGAGAAGCGGTGCTTCTCCCGGAATCTCCCTGGCGAAACCTGAAGAGTTCCCAGGTATGTTCATACAAGATTAGCAGTGTTTACAGAAGGCCTGCACAACATATGGCTGCATGTGCACATGCGCTCACAGTATAATATGTCACTCATACCTAGCTGTAGGAGATACTGCACAAGAGGTCAAGATGTCGTGGTTACAGCCTGGCATCCCCTCTGTCAGTAGAAGCCAGTATCACTCAGTGTAACAGTTCCCGGGTCTGTATAGACCCTTCTGTCACTGAGAAATGAGAAAACTAAATAGGCAAAAAATAATAAAATGAAATGTAAAAATAAATATTTATATGGACACAAGAGATATCACCTTGACTTCAGAGTTACCCACTAGTGACAAGAAAGATTACTGGGGTCTACAAAGGCCCAAAAGTGTGGCCAGACCAACTTGTGTATAAGTTAGAAGCAAACAGACAAGTAGGGGAGCCAGCTTCATAATTTTAGGAGCCATAAAGAGGTACACCCATAGAGATCAATATAAAATGACACATAATTTTAGGAACCAGAGCTGTCCTAGTTATGTTGCATTGAGCTTCTGCTCTTTCTGATAGTCATGACGGTATCTACAGTCTTCAGTTGCCAAGGGGAGAAGTATAATATGAAGTGGTGAGATGACACTATTTGAGTTAAATCTGGGGAATCAATACAGAAGAAGCAAGCAAGTTTAAATTAATACAACTTCTTATGTTACCATTTTTAAAGTGATTCTTGGATTACCCTCTTATTCAGCTTTGCTTATACATATTACATGTTACAGCTGTGTTCCCACATCCCAAAATTACAGCCTCTCTCTTCGGAAGAGAGGCGAGGTATTCATCACAGACCTGCATTTAAAATCCCACATGGAAAAAATAGGCCATCCTTCTAAAAATGCCTATATCATCCTACCGATGGTATGAAATACCTCTTACACAATCACTCAAGTGGATTATGCGAAATTATATCGGTAAATACAGGATACAATATAATGGGCTCGATTGTAGTGTGTGTGATATGAAGTTTCAGTTACATTTCAGTGGCTATTATTTGGTTTGGTTTTTGTCCCAATAGTTTTAAACTTCTTCCCAAGAGAAAATGGAGTCACTTAACTTTCATTGGGCCAAGATAGAAATATATGTAAAGCTACATAAGCTTTTGGGGTCACAAGTTATTGTCCAAAAGCTTATGTAAATTAAAAATTTTTTGTATGTTAGCCCAATAAAAGGTTTTAACTTTGACTTTCCTGATGTTAAGGAGAGATCTGCTATAAGGATGTCTGTGCACATGTTTAGAGTGGCTTAAACGCGATTCTAATGATTTCTAGACACACTCCATCCACCTGTTTGTACTATACTGTTTCTAGCCTGTTTACCTGTTACCCATCGCCAAATAATTATTTAAAATATATTATGGGATGGCCTTTGTAAAGGACTGCCTTCATGAGTTGTAGGTACTAGGGCAAGAAATGTCCCACCATGTCTGAGAGACCTAGAGTGCTGGGATATGACATCAAACCAGCACCCAATTTTACTCAGATACAGAGAGACCGCAAGGTGATCAGCAGATCACCACTTCCCCCTGTCTAAAGGCAACCCTGTATTTGTGCTTTGTAGCGCTTACAGTGTAAATCTGATCCGGTTTACAATGAACCTATACAACTAGGCTGTTGCCATCCAGGAACCAAAACAGCACTGAACATGACAGCAATCATGTGAAGCATGTTCCCTGACATTGTTTCTCTGAAATCCAAGATCCCTAAGCCTATTTTATTTTGAATATCTGTCTATGTACCAGAACAGCACAGTCAAATTTACTGCAACAGTTAAAATTAAAAAAAGCCACCATCTTGGGTTTGAGTCTAATTCACAAAGCCAACATAACAAAAACAGACACAAAAAAACCCCATATAAAGGCGGTGTGTATTCAGATTTGTGATTATAATAGAAACAGAAGAAACCACTGGTAATTACAAAACTAGCAATGGCATATTTTAGATTAGAACACTAACCCTCTGTCTTTTTATACCTCAGTACTGTGTTTATAACACTTAAAGGGCAAGGTAATCCACAACAGACTTGGATAACTCATTAGCCAAATGAGTTTTGTGCTGCTTTATTATCGGCCACTTGACTAGACCTGCCCCTTGGGCTGGAAAGTATGTCTACCTGTAAAGGGGATTTACTGCTGGAAGAGGGTCCAGACTTTTGGACAGCATTAGTTCAATGCTATCCAATTTAGGCAAGATGGTTATGATAGTAAAACATATGTAAATGCATAAAATCCATGTGAAAATTAGAAGTACAGGACACCCATGTTACCTTTACTATCAATCCTTTGGAATCCACCATCCATATCTTCTTTATTGCCTCATCTTTGGGAGTCCCTTCTTTTTCCATTGCCATAACTATTAGGTCAGCGATTCCCATGGCAGCCTTTAACAAAATATATTTTATTATACAAAAGCACGAATCGATCTTCATCTAGATCTAAATATGATTTTAAAGAGCAGTCAAACTGAAAATCAGGTATAAAAATGTGAATGTTTGAAAGCATGCACATAATGCTGTTTATAGCCTCTTTAAGTTGGTACTGTACGATATATATATATATATATATATATATATATATATATATGTCAGAGCTGGCCTCATAAACAGTAAGGACCATGGTATAAACATAGGTGCCTGTTCAAAATATATATACATAGTATAAGGATAATGATATGCAACTTTGAACAGTGCCAGGGCAGAGAATGGTGACCACTGAACGCAAAAGTCTTGGGTTTTATATAACCACAGCATCCAACCTCTAAAAAGTGGCTGCATTGTAAGATGCGATTGAAAAAAAACACATTGAAAGTTGTGGCATGATAGATAAACACAATTACAAAAACATTATTTTCATACATGCAATTTACCCAGAAAGATATTATTCCCCACATTGATAAGGTCAGTCATTGAATAAACTATATATATATAAAAAAAGAATTCCGGTGTTTAATTAAGTAATCTCTCTTTATATTAAATATAAACAACCTTCTCTTGTATAATTTAAAAAAGAAAATGAAAATAAAATTACAAATGTGCACAGGTTTGAATATCTGGCTTCTGAAAAACTCAATATATTAAGTATTACTATGATTTATG
Source organism: Spea hammondii (assembly GCA_029215755.1). NCBI lineage: Eukaryota > Metazoa > Chordata > Amphibia > Anura > Pelobatidae > Spea > Spea hammondii. The sequence continues at coordinate 76,584,374 of JARDYJ010000003.1, read as the reverse complement.
ATGAAGTCAGGTTACCTCTCCTGCTCCTTGGAACAGCACTGTGTGATCAGACAGCTTGGTCTTTGTTATTTGCAAAGCTGCAAGAAGCCCAGCGACTGCTACTGCTGCGGTACCTGCAAAAAAGGATTGGAAGCATTGATAACAAGAATTCACCTGAATTTATTATTATTATTTAATGTTTTAGATAGCGCCATCAAATTCCGTAGCGCTAGAAGTCTCATAGAAAAATATGTATTAACTATAAGTGCTGTATTCGGTAATGCAGATTTACTTCAAATACATTTAATAAAGTCTGTTTCTCCACCCAGAGCGTCCTCTTGGGTGATTAAGACTGATCAATTCTATAGTTCACCGCAAGGCAGTATGCTAATGAATCAGCATGTTGGTGTAGTAGATTGATCTAATATTACTGAGTTAGAACATATACACAGCTGTCTCAAAACATTATAATGTAATAAATTAATTTCATGGAAGTCCTCTGTTAGATATTACACGGTGTCTAGCTATTTCATAGATCCTTGTGTAATGATAGAAAAGTGGTGGCGCAGAATGAGAGGATAAATGTCACTTTGTTCTAAGAAGCAAAGGTTGTTTTTTAGCAAATAGGTGAGGAGAAAGCGTGAAGATTTCAGAAAATATGTAGGGAAAGGATAATCTGAGGAGTTCTAAAGAGGCTGAATTAATGCTTTGCAGAGGATGATGAATCCAAACAGGAGAAAAACAATACAAAAGTCAGTATGTGACTTTACGTGGTAAATATTAAAGAGACATAGCAAAAATGTATATATTGAACAATAATACGGTACTATTGTGCTGTTTATTTGGATTATGAACAGCCTAGTATACAAGTAAAAAACAGTCAGAAAAGGGGACCCTGGCCATTGAGATGAGATGAAGAAACACGTATAAAAGATTCCAATCACCACGCTATTGCGTTTGATTATTTTTTGTCTTGTCTTATTACAGTTAGTTCCCAAGAGAATATATACAAATCTAAGTAGTAACAGAATATACTCGCTTTAATCTTTATGTATTCTTTTTCTCCAATTTTTGTTTTTTTTACTTTCATGGGATTTTGTGTGCATTTTCTTTGCAACATAATCCATAGGGAAATGTAATTATTTATAGTATTTTACTAGTTCGCTTGGTTGTTTTTTCATTAGGAGCATTTATTGGTTCATTCTCATGGCATTTCCCAAGCATAAGCAAGTGATTCTACAATACATCATTCATGCATCTTGACAGTAAATGCATATTGACTGAAAAAAAACCCCTTTTGAAAATGTTTCAATTTAATGCAGGCAGTTAAAAAAGGTCAGGCATGTGACAAATGTACTTAAAATTTAGCATGAATCTGTAGATTGTATGGAATGGAAGCCATAAAAAAAAAAATTCTGTTACACAGCAGAAATATATTCTAAAAGGTAGATGAGCTAGAAGTGAATAAATGAAATGCAATACAAAGCTCTGGAAATATGATAGGAATGCTGGGCTCCATTCAATTACCATTTTAAATAATTGGTCTGAACATTGATAGAAAATGCATGTTTAGCAGTTCTGTTCTCAACTTAAGTTAGCCGCCGTGGATTCTACAATGAAACTTGTGATAAATGAATACATTTAAAGTAATAGAAAACAACTACTAACTGATTGAATTAAGCGAGCAGATATGAACTCGCATATGTTTTCACATCAATATGTATGGAAGGGCATGAAGCCAAGAAAAGTAACTATTAGCAATTACTGTATATCAACCACATCAAAGGGAAAGAATATGGACTTCTGCCAAGACGGTTAAAATGTATATATTTGTAGCAAGCAAATCTATTTGTCACTATTCCACATCAGTATACCACAATAAGAGGAGAAACTGTCATCACCTAATGCTAACTTACTAGGTTTATTATTTAACCCCTTCAATTCCATAACATTTCATGACCAAAAGAACCCCCCCAAAAAATGCTGCGCCTGTAATTCCTAAACATAATTATACTTACATGTATTATTTAACAATATTATGTATTTTACTGTTTGAAAGCTACTTCCACAGAGTAGTTTCTCTGTTTCAAATAATGACTACAAGGGGCAGTGTTTTCATTTATAATATAATAATATATTTCATAGGTAAAATCCAATTTTATTATTTAAACCTTTGACATTCTAAAGACAGTCTTCCCCCTGGAAAGCCACATGGTATTTGGAGTTTTGCTATAGTTATACTGTATAATTTAGATGATAGCATGTGATAACTTACCCTTTATATAGGAGAACCCATATTTTTTTCTGGAAAAATTAAACTATTCACAAATGCCTACTTTTAGGTAAACCGTCAGAACTACTGGTATAATTGTAAAACTGTAAAAGCAAAGTAATTAATAAATGTATCTTTAAAGCCATACATGTACATATATGCTGGTAAGCTGAGCACCTGCCAGCATGCAGACATTTTTTCCATGTAACCATGGAAACTGTTGGCTATACTAAGCTTCTGGATCAATACACTTATCCTTGAAAATAGATATTTTCACTTTTTGTTTTAGCAGATCTTACTGATCAGCAGCCGTCATTCTTATTAGGGCAAACAATATGGAAATGTGGAAGTGATAATTGTAGAAATTAAACAAAAACATTGTGTACTCTTTTTTTTTTATATATAATACATCCTCCATACCTGATGTAGCTGTCACAGTTCCACCCTGCATACAAGGACTCTGTCTGACTAATACTGCTTGTTGCTTGTCCACTTGCAGATTTTAGTTGTAACTCTGTAATTGGCCCTGACCTGTTACTATTAACAGTATCCTGTTGCTGTCCTACAGAGTGCCCTGCCTGAGGTATATCCTGCTGTGTGCCCCATCCATGGGCTGCCCAGCCTCTGCACCCTGTCTGTGGGCTGCCCAGTCTCTGCGCCCTGTCTGTGGGCTGCCCAGCCTCTGCGCCCCGTCCGTGGGCTGCCCAGCCTCTGCACCCCGTCCGTGGGCTGCCCAGCCTCTGCGCCCCTTCCCTGTGCTGTCCAGCCACGGCTATCCATCTGGCCTCGTCAGGACCCTCTTTCAGAAACAAATCCCTCTGTCCTTCTTTTTACAACCCCAAAAACCCAAGTTGTATATAACCAGCAGTAAACAAAATAACTTTCTATATTGAATTGTGTAAATAAATTACATTATTCATTATCTAAATATGATACTTGGTTCCATAAATAACTATCAATGGGTCATTAAGCTAACTAAAAAGCATTGGTAAAAACCACAGCCTAAAACAAAGTGTCCTTGTTTGGCATGATAGTAAGGATGTCCTCAGACACTGAGCTTCATGGAGAGCTAAAACCCAGCTGGTAAAACACTAAAAACAGCTGGTCAACCACAGACAAGCTGTGGGCAATTAAAAATTAGAAAAATATATTACTCTTTATTTAAAAAATGTAGATATTTATACTTATGGCAGCATGTACATGTCTTCTCTTGGCTTCCAGGCATTCTGTCATAAAGTACTAATAGCCAATGTTTGCATAGACATGTAATAAGTGAATTATACATTTCTCCAGCTTTCCAGTGCCAATATATTTTCACACAGAGTCTCATACGCATCTGAAGTACATTGTATATAATGCATATTTGTTTATATTAAATACATATTGAAAATCAGAAATACTCACAAGACAGCAATATGCTAATGCAAAGGCTTTCTTGTCAGACTAGCAGAGAGTTATATAGTTGTCATATTTCATAGAGTTTACTTGTGCTGACATTACATTACATTCATCTGGAGACTACAACCAACAAATCACACAAGAAGCAGAAGATTTTACTGCGACCATGTTATTTTATTGCTGACAAAATCTATACTGAGCCTTTTTTGAATTGGAAAATGTACACAATGTTTGGATTTAATAGTTATACTGAGGTTTTTCTGTAAACCTACAAATGTTTAATGAGCCCTAAATCATCACATCTCACTTATTAAGATGCAAATCAGATATGCTACAGCTGTGAAATTCTTGTAATGATGGAAGACTCTGTAGGCTTGTCAAAACCTTATATTAATGTGTCTTTAAGTACATGTTGTTAGGAGTTAATGAAACCTGACCCTCTTGGATTTAATCTTTTTAATATGATGTCTCATGCTGTGTAATGGTCGTTTTTTTATAAAAGTGGTAAACATTATTTTGGTGTAAATAGCCTACAAGTTCACTCTTTATGTCTCTAACTGTGATTTGGCAGGGTTAATAATTGCATTACAGACTCTCTCTAGTGTTTCAATTCTGTGGAAGTGCATTCGTGTACAGACTTGGCCAATTGTCAGTTTATTGTATGATTCCTATAGCAATGGATTATGTGCCCCTCCAACAGTCAACACTATAATTTGTATGGTTTTCCTTCCAAACTACTGTCTTGAATTTTGCTGGTTATTCATGCTCCCAGAGTCTGGCCTCACCTGCTGGAATACCTTGGCTCTTCCACATTCTTCATTTTAGTTGAGAAAGCCTGAGATCTGGCACTTCACTCTCTTGGGCTCTGCATATGGTTTTGGCAGCCCAGTTTGAAAGCCAAGAGACACAACATAAAGTATAGTCCAATTTAAACTAACTTGGTAAAATATTGTAATAAAAATATAAAAAAGTTCTAGGTAAATGCCATTAGAAAAAAGGAGGGCAAACAGAATGACTGAAGTATTTATTTAATTAATGAACCTGTAAAACTGCTAGATAAGATACCATAAATTAAATTAATTTCGATTAAAGTAAGGGTTTTACTAGACTGACCCGACACAAATGTGGTTGATTGCCTCACCTGCTAAAATACAACTAATATGCAAGTTGTTTGCGAGTGCATGCAAGGGTATGAGACATTTATTTTGTTTTCTGTAGAAGTTAATTTATATTGTCAGTAGGGTACCTAGCAAGAAGGTTGCTGTTAATTGCAGTAGAAAAGGAGGGAAAAAATATTTAAAATTTTGCATCAGTGTACTTAGTTCCTGTTTCCCCAGCCTGATTTATATGCAGTAAATCCTGTGCTTGATACAGTTGTGTGTCACTAAAATGACTTGTAATCTAATGCTTTCTTTAAATAAGCTCAAAAAAAGAGAAAGTTGCAGATAAAACATAAGTTGTGAATAAAACCCACAATGCATAATAAGTGTTAGGTCAAGGAGAAGGAGGAACACCAGTAGAAAGATGTTTGGTCCTATGTAACACTGTCTGCATCTAGACAATGTGTGTAGTGACATCTTTTAGCCACTGTCTGTCTAAAGACCTCTTCTCCAGAGCTATGAGTAAAAAATGGATTCACCTGGCCAGGAAAACACTTAATATTTCCTTTGGTTTTATTTTTTAAGGGTGTGGGAGGTGTGATTTACAGCTTTAGAGAGGTCTCTTTGGTGATTAAATGTACCACTCAGCTGTATCTAACTATGTCTGCAAACAGAGATCTAAATCTGTTGTGCATTACACATTACACACACACATATATATATATATATATATATATATATATATATATATATATATATATAGTTCATAAATGCCACGAGAGAGTGACTATTGCTATAACATATTTTACAGTGCATCAAGAAGGGATTTAGTGTAGGCGAAAAATTAAGTCAAAGAAGTAGCCTGAAATTTGTTTTCCTACTTATGTTGCATGCGTGCCAAAAGAAATAGCTTCCACTTTAGCGTGGGCCAATGTAACTTTATCAGATTGTACCTAATAGAAATTGCTAGCTGCAGGCTTGATGATATCAAACTCAAAACAAAGCTGGCCAGATGTGCGGCTGACATAGGCAGCTGTGCTGGTTTCACCAGTATCTTATTTACGTTCACCATATGTGAAAGGATAGACAACACAGGACTATGGAAACTTTAAGTAGTATGACAACATACTTTTCAATCATACTAAATACATTATTGAACTTAATTTAAATGATGTAACAAAATATATTATTTCTAATGTACACTTGACAATCTAAGTTTGGAAAGAGGACCTGTTTTAAGAACTATTAGAAAATTACACTCAATGCCGTTAGTCTGGGTATTTTATGGTAATCCCAATTCAACTTTCAATCCCGTGAAAAAAACAGCAGTGGAGCTAATAACACACATGAGACAAAACTGAAGACAAAATTAGTAGCCATATTAGACAAATACCTAATCAGATGCCATTTTTTAAAATAGAATAGTTAAGTAAAAGAAGTTAATTTCTTATAAATAAAAAGTGAAATGTGATGGTCCAACTAAAAGGTCCTTCAGGACTATATCATTGCTTCATCCTTCCCTTTGAGGCATAAGAAAGATGGATGATAATGGAAAATCCAGTTTACATGAATACACATACCTGTCAGGGTTCCACCAAAGGCTATATGTGGCTGTTTTGAGTAGAACTGCAACATTTCTTTTTTCATTTGCTTGTTTTAAGATGTTAACTACTCTCTGTTTCTTCTTCATTTCTTAGCTATTTTGCTCTCGCAAGAAAAACAGGCCATGGAATGAAACCTTTCTACCATAACTATTGTGTTATGTATTTGTCCATACAAAAAGATGAAAGGGGATTTGAACAGATACAATATTAAAACTGTTTGATAAAATGAATAGGAACAGGTTAAATTTGATATAAGGAATTATCGTCTAGAGCAGACCTGGGCAAAGCACGGCCCGCGGGCCACATCCGGCCCGCTGAATAGCTCGGACCGGCCCGCAAAGAGTGTCCTGGTGACTCACCAATGAGTCCGGTGTCCCCCCCCGCCCCGGTCACTTACCTTAAACTCCTGTGTTGGAAGCGTTTGTCTCGGGTGCCGGCGCTTTACGCTGGGCGCCGGCATATGACGTCAGACGCCGGCGATCAGCAGTGAAGCGCCGGCACCCGAGACAAACGCCTCACGCTTCCAACACAGGAGTTTAAGGTAAGTGACCGGGGCGGGGGGGGGAGATCCTGAGAAGGGGGGGTTAGGGAGTTAGAGGGGAGATACTGAGAAGGGGGGGTTAGGGAGTTAGAGGGGAGATACTGAGAAGGGGGGTTAGGGAGGGAGGTCTTACTGTGTGTGTGTGTCTTACTGTGTTTGTGTGTGTGTGTATCTTACTGTGTGTGTGTGTATCTTACTGTGTCTGTGTGTGTCTCACTGTCTGTGTGTGTCTTACTGTGTCTGTGTGTGTCTTACTGTGTCTGTGTGTGTCTCACTGTGTCTGTGTGTGTCTGTGTGTGTCTTACTGTGTCTGTGTGTGTCTTACTGTGTCTGTGTGTGTCTCACTGTGTCTGTGTGTGTCTTACTGTGTCTGTGTGTATCTCACTGTGTCTGTGTGTGTCTCACTGTGTCTGTGTGTGTCTTACTGTGTCTGTGTGTGTCTTACTGCGTGTGTCTTACTGTGTTCATAGCTTATTCAGTTATTGTAATAAATATTTTAGCCCATTTTTTAGCTCAAAATATTTTTTCCTTTTTTTTCTCCTCTAAAATCTAGGTGCGTCTTATCAGCAGGTGCGTCTTATAGAGCGAAAAATACGGTATGCACTCCGAAGCCTTGTTCATTTTGTTCACTTCTGTGCTGTGCTAATAGTTATTCAGGCCTTACTTATTCAAGCACCTCTACCAATGACGTAGGCTTGAATAACTTTATTAAACAGCACATAAGTTAACAAAATGGACAAGGCTTCGGAGTTTGTAGTTTGTAGAGGTCTGGCCCTCTAAAACCATTCCAATTTCTCATGTGGCCCCATGGGAAAATTAATTGCCCACCCCTGGTCTAGAGCAACATCAAGAAAAGAAAGAGTTCAGCAAAAGACTGCCCAACATAAAGCATGGCCCAGGGTGCATTAATTTATTACACATATACTGGTATATGGAGTAAACACCTCTTTTCCACGTATACACAATGTGCACAATGTCATATGAGATCAATAGCTTGAATATATTTAAATGGATACTTGTACTGTGTAAACACAACTCAATGAGGGACCGTACATAAAAAGGGACCAAAACATAAAGCTCCATAAGGATTTCCAGAATGTTTTGCGCTGAATGTATTTTGGAAAACAAATTGATCTAGACATTTCCATAGAATGAAAGACAGAAGAACGAATCTGGTGAATTCAACAATATGGCTTATTTAATTAGTGTGCTCTGCTTTTAATTTATTTAACATAGTTTATATAACATTTCCCTGGAGAAACAGCATGTTTCCTCAAGAATGTTCTATTTTAAATGGTGACGGGTACATTGAGATATGCAGAAATACATTATGAAAACAGTATGTTAGTATTTTATTGGCTGCCCTAGAATGGCCAAGTAGATTGCTGCTGGGGGTGATAAATATTCGATAACAGGGCCGGGCTGAGGGTAACGAGGCAGATTTGACAGGATTCCTGTTACTTTTTTATGCTCATGGGGCATAAAGTCAGGCATTTCCAGCCTAGGGGCCTGTACACTACATCCCCCGATGTGCCACTTGAGTGGGTGAGTATTGAGCGATGTTGCCTGTGGACCACCGGGCATTTGCCTCATTAGGTTTGCGATACTCTTTGCAGAAAACTCAATTACCACAGTAGCGATACGTTTCACTAACTTTAAATGCAGTACTTTTATATTTTCACCTTTATTTATTATGCTACAATATGTCTGGTGCATTTCCTAATAGAGGATCAGATTGGAAAAAAAGATTGTTGCACCTTGTTAAAATGGCTGACGGTTAAGTCAGAATGCACGCAGTCCGCACCTGTGTCTAAATATTAGTCTCTTGACATACAACATTCAGTCACGTATTTTCACTATATAAAAGTTCATTTGGATTGCAAGGCCCACACCTCAAGATTTCACGTTCCATCTCTTCCTATCTGGCATCACGAGATACATTAACAAGGCAATCACACTGTTTATAACATGCCATAGGTCCCTGCTGCACAAAGTTACAGTGGAACTAGCAATGTATTGTATTACTTGACTTATTCTGTCAAAACCTATAAAGCTTTAAGAAAAATAAAAGTTCCAAAACTCAGAGGACTTCTTGCCAGATGCCTCGTAGTTATCGTATATTTAGACTATTCTTTTGCATAAACGGAGCAACAAATGTATAGAATTAAGTCTCACAGGTGAATAGGATACTTTTATAAAACTTTTGGGAGGTTCACTTGTGTCTACCTAAAAAAAAAAAAGCAAAAGACCTTTGATTTAAGGGAATAATTGGAATATCTTGAAAGTTGCATTAACATATTCTCGACCTCTGTGCATTTATACATAAAAAATAACTATGCAGCCGACTAATAGACTCAACCACATGTATTCAGTGACAGTCCCAAACAATTATGTACACCCATGCATGCACACTGACTTCTACAAACGTGTATCTGATCTGCACAGAGTATACCTGCTTCTGTGTTCCTATATGAATTTTTAACTAAAACAATAGTATGTTGTATGGGAGTAAAACTCCTGGTTATGAACAGGTTAATAAGTGGTCATGAGGTTCCTCTATTTAAAAAATATACCGTATTATTAATGGAGGAATTTGTTGGTCGCAGTTCAGGATATGTAAGTTGGTAGCTGAGTAAACCTGACTAGCTATTATGTGCTCTTCTGCAAGTAGTAAAATTGAAAATGATGATCATTCACATTAATTAGAAAGCAACTCAAATGATAATGAATATTAAAATTGCTTCTTACGTTGTAGAATGGATGCAGTGCCGAGTTTTGCCAGTAAAGTTAACCCTTTAACTCAGCTGGTAACTTGGCTTTTAGTAAATCAAACCATATGTTTCAGTCAAAAGCAGGTAGTCTTATATTAAATACCGGTACTAGCAATTATCAATATCAGAGCACTGAAACAAATGGTTATTCTATGTAAAAGTAGATATAATGTAAACATTCAAATAGCCTCTTTTCTGTGCTTGGTTTATCTAAAAATTAGAAACAATTTTGCAAATTACCTTGGATGTCATCATTGAACGTGCAGTACTGATTACGATATTTATTCAGGAGCCGGAATGCGTTGGCATTGGCAAAATCTTCAAACTGAATAAGACAGTTCATACCATACCTAAAATGCCATAAACAAATATACTTTTTCATGAAATTTGAATAATAATGGCTAGTATATTAAAAGGTAAAACTAGAACCCATATACAGAAATATTGTGCTTTTGAAGATTGTTTTATGTACCCTTTCTTTACAAGTTCTGACAGTCAATACCAAATTAATATTACACAAGTCTTGAAGACACGTTCCATTTTAAAATTTTTAAAACTCACTAGAATTATATACGCGTTGGTTGATCTAAATTTCACCATCAATAGCATTTTTATTTCCTAGGATCAATAAAAAACTGTAATCAAAAATGAGAGAGAGCCTGGGAATTACCGTATTTTCCCGAATATAGGCCACACTCCCCCCCCCCACACTTTAAGTCTTTAAAGTGAGTGTGTGGCCTATATTCTGGGTTTAGCACGGGATGCGCAATTCGTATTGTCCGACGCCCGTGACATGCAGTTCCAGGCGCCGGGCAGGTGTTTTTTATTTTTCTTTCATTTAGACCTGCTGCGGGAAAGAAGCAGGGTTAGGATCCAGATCCCCCGCAGCGCTGCTGGATCCTTCTCTCCGGCAGCTGGTGGATATCTGCGCGATGCGCGTAGACAACCTCCTCTGCCGGCACTTTCGCCGGGGCTTCTATGGTGGAGCACCCTTCCCTTTGCATTTCACTGTTTTTTTTTCACTTTTTCAGGGTCTCATGCTCTCTCTCAATGCTTCCTAACCTCTCAGTGGCTCCTAACATTTGCAGAAGTACTCAGGGAAACTGGAATAATGCAGATGGATTTGCAGAGGAAGAGAGATGCAGAAACACTCTGGGGATCCATCCCAATTATTCTGGCCTCTCTGAGTACTTCTGCAAAAGGGCAGAAGTGCTCTGGGAGGCCTGGTTAATGAAGTTGTTACTGGGGAGAAGTTGAGGAAGACAGAAGAAAAAAAAGAGGCAAAAGAAGAAGCAAAACATGCAGAAAATGAGACAAGAACACACAGGTAGTCAGCAGAGAATGTAAGAAGACATTGAGAGGGAGTGAATGAGAATGTTGTGCTTTGATATTAAGGGGCATCTCCAGCAGTATACAGTATTACACTAAAAGGTGCTGTTTCACTTGATGAAACATTAATTGCTCTCTCATATGTGTTAAGTAAATGATATGTCATTTTATTCTTTCTTCTGAAGGTTTAATCACACAACAATGGTTTAGAAGCCCTTTCAGTTTCCACAATAACTCTTCAGTGTCTCCTTTTGTGTCACAATATAGTTAAGTGTTCCAGGAAATTTTTTTTTGCATAACTTAAGTATTATTTGTAGGAAGAGTGCATGTACAGGCAATTTGGTTCCTAAGCCTACATTGTGTGTGAAATGAAACAACGATTTTAACGTTTAATTACAGATAAAAATGAGGTCTCAATTGCACTATTGTAAATTTGTTTACAGTCAATAGCGCACCACAAAAAAGTACCTAAAATCCATTTTCCGCCAGGAATTCTAGCTGGCAAAGTTATTACTACTTTGATATTTATGACGTCTGTGGTTTTATATAGCTAGTCCACCCATTGTTGGAATTCTCTTACTAAAAGGATAAGAATCTAGTGGGAAATCAACTAAAGCTATCAAAACACAGCTCAAAAGCATGAAACAAGCAGAAAAGCTGATCCTTTTCTAGGGATATGATTATTCACTATACTCTAAATGTTATTTTCATATTTAATGCACTAATCAGAGATCATTATATATTTACATAGGATACATTATGAACACGCCTGTTAATGTACTTACTGTTTTTACCTTTTAGTTACTAGCAAAAATAATTTCAAGATCTATTTATGAGATCACCTAATGTATATATAGAATATAGAACACAGAAAATATATATTTCTATTTTATATTGTTATTCCTATACTAGTCTCTTGCTCTTCACATTCTCCTATTTGCAGAAAACTTATATAAAGAATGCTACTCATTAGCATATTTCCCTCTTTTACTCACTGATGATATTCTTGAAGAGCTCCAAAACTGTTATGCACAAATGTACAGTAAAGTGATATGGCCAGACTGGAAATCCAATGGCAAATTACTGTCTCTAATAAATGATGTAATTTTGCAAGTAGTCAATTATAATCTACACATATTATTGTGGTTTAACGTATTAAAATGAAGAAGTGCATACGGGACATGACCAACCACTTAACACACAATGTCATTCTTGCAATTGTAACATTTTTAGTAGTAATCAAATATCAGTTAGTCAACTATTCATGTGTATGATTAACTGGGGCTGTGCTTTGGCTGGTTAGTCCACTTCTGTTTTAGTCCCCAATTCCAAGACCTATTATCTTTAGAGGTACCCGGATTCCCAGCTGATTTTGCCATGCATCTCTGTTCTGGAATCCTCTTGGAGGTACCATCAGACTGACTTGTCCTTTGTAAAGGTATAAGTGAGCTAGTCATGATAAAATATTCCAGTTGTTATTAAACAACGCATCTACTATATGTTGTGAAAAAGTTGATAATCATAATAAACCATAATATTTTATAGGAATGTAGCCATTAAAACCTAATCTACAGTATATAGTCCCATAAATTAGCATATTTAGTGTATCTTTGGTGTATCTTTAAACTGATGCATTTGCAGCATGACTCAAAGGGTGAAACAGCAGCAGGATACTGAATGAAAGAACATATTTCACCTGTGTTATATGTTCTTTCATTCAGTATTCTTTCAAGATCTATTTATGAGATCACCTAATGTATTTATAGAATATAGAACACAGAAAATATATATTTCTATTTTATATTCTACTTTTTATCCCTACACTAGTCTCTTGCGCTTCACATTCTCCTATTTTTAGAAAACCTGTATGTAGAATGCTACTCATTAGCATATGACATTGGTAAGAAGACAAATAATTTGTCATATCTGTACATACTATATGAAATGATACATTTTATTATCAGATACAGTGATATCTTCTATCTGGAAGCCCTTAAATGTTTTCTTAGCCCACGAGAATCTCTTGAATGACATAATACATGTAAAGTGAAGAGCAATGTGAAAAAGCACCACCAGTACTAAATAGATCTACTTTGCCCTCCACTAATATTGCCACTTTTGGTATATATATATATATATGAACAAAGAAGGCTGTGAATAATTGTCTTTATTTGATCTTTTCTTCAAAAAATACACAAAAATACTCTGCTCTCATGGATATCAAACACAACACAAGTTTAGCAAAAAAATTATAAACATGTGTTGCACAATTTTTGGCACCCCTATGAATTCATATGAAAAAAATATTTGTATATTTCCATTGATATTTTACATTCTCAGTACATCGGGTGAATAGGGAGCATGACTTCCTGGTTTACAGGGGTATAAATATTAGGTAACACATAAGTCAAATTCCCTTGAATGATTTTATCACAATGAGTAAGACCAAGGAATATAGCTATGAGAATACGAAAATAGCAAAAGCATTGAAAATGCCAATTTCCACCATCAGGGCAATAATAAGAATTATTATTCAACTGGAAATCTAACTCAAACAAATAAATTAAATATTATATAAATAATTTGCAATTTAGCACTATTTCTTTTCAAAACGTTCTGTGGTAGGTCTTAAATCCTTTCATTAATCATGAGTAGCTCTTATTAATGAAGAGGTTGAAGACCTCTGTTCTAATCACAGAAAACCATGGAAAACATAACAAAGTTAACTCAGTAAATGTTTCAAAATCAATATACAAGCTTTATGATATAATATCAGCTGATCAATGCTTGATGATTTTGTCCTTCAACGATCTCATCAATGAGATCATCCCTCTACATCAACTTAGCATGTCTAGAAGGTCTTAAAAACAATCTGGGTGTTGAAATCCTGCAGCAGCTGGAGTGCAGTCTATTGATTATCACTGTTCCACACAAATGTACTGATGACTAACATACAAATTGGGGCTCTAGTTAACACTACATCCCTGCTTGAACAAGAGTGAATCAATGAATATCTTTAAGACTTCCAAGGATGCAGAGCTGGTATACAGAACATGTGATTGACTAACAAAAATTAATCAGGTCAACTCCTTTAAGCTTCCTCTGCTAACATGAGATGAAAGACACTTTGCTAAGTGTTTTGTACAAATACAAAGTGTAAATGCAGCTGATTGGACACTATTCACCAATCTCTGGATAAAACATTAACTCTACATGCATATTAGGTTCTCTGTCTGCCAAGTGGAATTTTGGTTTATGACAGCTGACTTGATATTTAAAGTCAAAGATTAAACAGATGCCCAATGGATTTAAATAATATGTGGAAAACGTACAATACAACAAACCAGTTGTTTCTGAATATGATACGAGTATTTGAGAAGTATATTTTCCATGCATAGCTCGTTTTATGTGACCTATCTGCAAAGTATTAAAAATATGCTGGCTACTGCGATGATACCTGGAATAACACTTAAGCAGTCCTTAACTTTAGTGTACATTTTAAGTTATTCTTAATGATCTATTTAGATTTTTTTATGCTTCCTTTTCTGTTTTCTGCAGTACCAAATATTATAAAGATTTTATTAAAATATGTTTTAATGATGAACAATTTTATGAAAGTTTAGCCCAGTATATTGTCAGATATTTTATCATAGAAAACATGTATTCCACATATTCTGTATTTTACATGAAAACAAAATGGAGTCAGATCCATTTTATTTTACTTAATCATGTAGTGATTATTTCTTTTTGTCCTTGTTCCCTCTATAATTGAGAACAAAGGAGTATTCATGTATAATGATGTTTCAGCGTATATATGATACAATTAATGTTATCTTCCATGAGAAAGTTAAGGAGTAGACGCTGCCTATCTTTAGAAATGTAACTTGGAATGGGGGATACATGGGAAGACTACCAAGGCCTGAGTTACTATCTAGGAGGTAACACCTGGCGATTAGGGTGACCAAGGATAAATTCCAAACACATATGTAATGGTTTTAAATTAATTCTTAGACCAGAGCGTCTCTCACAGGTAAATTAAGAAATTACAACGGTGTAAATATGAGTAGAAATCCTAATTTTAATGGGAAAAACCCACCGTTATGATTGGAGAATTCCAATCAAGAGGTGGAGGCTATGATAATAAGCTCTGTTTTTAAGCTTATGTCTTGGATAATTAAAAAAAAAAAAAGAAAAAGGAAAAGGACAGACTTATTCACCAAATTTACCCCAGAGAATTGGAATCTTAAGATTCTGGCACCATATTTCACTCTTGGAGTTACTTTGAGTTCTAACCTATATAACTGGTAGAAAGTTATATTCTTTTCCACTTAATTTCTTGCCAATGAACCTGGATTAACTTCTACAAGGACCGGTGGGACAACAGCGACAAGTGGTGGTAATTATAATTGTTTTATTATTCTGAATAGAGATGAATTTTGTCTTCTTCGTATAGAATTCCCTGTTTCTGGGAAGTACTATATTGCATTATTGTATATGGCGGCTTGTGAGACTGCAGCTTATAACCCGTGATAATAACAATAATGAAAAGGTATTTTTACCTATAGATGAAGTTTGACATTATTTGCATCTATTAGGAATTTCACTAATACTCTTAGACACAATTAAGTTATTTTTAATTTGTTATATTAGTTGAACTAATATTAGCGAGATAGTGATATTTTTATTACTGCCCTGATTATTATAAATTTTTGGTTGCTGAGTGGACTGGAAATTAATTGTGTGTTAGACTCATATAGTACTAATTCATATTGATAACTATCGATAATATATTGTATTTGAATTGATTCATTTTTGACATGTTTTAAGAACTTTGTGTTTTATATTATGCACTGTGTGACCCATATATAGATTTTATAAATTGTATTTACAATAAATATTTTTTGATTGATTATTTTGGTGATATATATCTGATTTGAATTATAATTTTCGGCGATCTGAAAGAATTTAGGATCGGAGATAAAATATAGGGTATCTCCTTAAATTAATATTGTGGATGTGGTACTACAATATTTGGTAGCGTCGTTATTTTGCGTATGTGATAAAATATTGGTTTTGCCTATTTTGTCTCATTAATATCCCTAACATAATATGATGGCATAAGGTCATGGCATACTACATATTTCAATGAGTTTATTAGTATAACGAAGGGCACATAGCAGTACTAAAGGACTTATTTGTCTTTAATTACTTTTGACACCAATATACTGTTAGTAACATAAAAGGTAATGAGCCTGATATCAAACATTTATAGTTGTATGTTTTACTGGTATAATTAAGCAATTTTCTGTAGGCACAAGACATGCAGCTACATAAGTAAGCCTCATAATTCCCTGTAGCGGTGATTATGATGGAACAAAATATATGTATTAACCCACGATCCCAGTCTAATTAAAGCCCCCCGCTCCAAAATATTCTTAAACAGTGTTTTGTCTGGTAAGTAGAGCTGGGCAAAATCCATCTCCCACTAGTGTGGCAAGTAGCATTTTCCACTCTCTTGTGAGAAACTGACAGCTCTATCCAAATGTTTGCAGATATAGTGTGTATAGTGTATGTATGAATCTCCATTCATTCTGGGAATGCTACAAGTTAGTGTGGACAATCGGACCAAGTTGAGCAGACAGTAGCGGAAAGCAGGGCAATCAATAAGAGGCAAGGCGCAAGTTAGTGTATTATTGTCATCAGTGTTGTTTTTTTTGATGATGATGACAATGATGATGATATTTAAATGGCAGGTCTGGTGAACAATGCACAATTACAATGCACTGTACTCCATAAAGATGCAAATAAAATTCACGCAAATATGAACAATCAAATAGACAGCAAAATTGTGAGTTTGTCACCCATCAACTTTTAGTTGATACTCACAAAATAATCATTTCCTGGTTCTAACTGACTTGAGACCTTTACTTACAAAAAAGCATTGTAAGAAGTATATTCAGCAAAATTTCCTAATCTATGCTGTATATATATATTTTTATCATTATGCACATTGAACATGTTAATGATATTGTTTAATTTGTTCTGTTAACACTATATACACAAAATAAAGAAAAAGTAGACATCTAATGACAGCTGTATATCCTGTTTATGATAAAAGGTTTATATTTTGTATCCCTCGGTCTAATACTAAGCTCTGAAATATTTCGCTTTACGCCTGGAAAGCCTGAATGGTGAAGATGACGTCTCCTCATTACATTTCTTCCGCTAATAAAGTGAGATTTAGCAACAGAACATTAATTTTCTCTTTTCTACAAATGAAGCCTGCATTTTTTTTAAATATATCATTAAGTTTCGGGTCAGTGTAGACAGATTCTGTGATACACATTGTTAATATTAACTTGGTTTCTCATAAAGGAAGTATATGGGAGATGCCAGGCATTGAGCAGACAAACCAATGAACCAGAATCATGCTGGGAGGTTTAAAGAGTCGTGCCTGTTGGTAGAGAGAGAAATGATTAACTTTGAAGCTGTATCTAATCACCTCTGTAAAGGAACCCTGCCAGCTACACAATTAAGTGAGATTTATATTATTCTTCCCAACTTGTGAGCCTGAGACAGACACCCATCTGTTTTTCTACTGAATAAACTCCCACTTGCATGCGAAAAAATGGCAAGCTAGCATTGTGTGGGAGATAGTTATTAAGACTTGGACTCTGCAGGGGCCAGCAATTTAATAGAAGAAGAAATTCCTGTCCATATACTATAGTATAAAAAATGTCTACCCTGTATTAAACACAAGAGGAGTACAATAAATTCACAAACGCGGAGTTGGCAAGGTTCTGGCAAATATATTTGTATTTTAGGCTATGGGTTGCCTGATGCAATTTACAACGCAAAGCATTGTTGTGTTAATTAAGTCTTGAATACAGATGGGATGAAAAGACAACCACAAAAAATGCACCATTAGGAGTTTGTTATCTAATAGTACACCTACTTCATGTATTAAGTAGGTGTGCTATGTACTTTTGGATATAAATTACCCAAATGTTCATGCTGCTTTTGTTTAGTAATTTAAGTTTTGAGGACACAAATACACACTTAAAAATGTTTTGGTACCATTTATTCAGGTTAAAGGGAGGTGTTTGCATGCAGAGGTTGGTCATCAGTGGCGTCTCCAGGTTTCATATTTAGGGGGGGCACATGGGGGGCCAGGGACCAAAGTAGGGGGGCCAATTATAAAACGGTACATATACACTATATATATATATATATATATATATATATATATATACACACACACACGTTAGACGTGCATTTTTAACTACATAATATGCACTTATCTCTTTGAAGTAAAGACTGTGATTAAAATATGATTTCAAAATAACAGCTAAAGTGACAGTTATTTTTCATTATTTAATATTAGCCCCTGCTGACAATATATATAAATATTAGACCCTGCTGCAGATATATAGAAATATTAGACCCTGCTGCAGATATATATTAATATTAACCCCTGCTGCGGATATATATTAATATTAGCCCCTGCTGCGGATACATACTTATATTATACCCTGCTGCCGATATACATAGAAATTATACCCTGCTGCCAACATATATTAATATTAGCCCCTACTGCCGATATATATTATTAGTCCCTGCAGCCAATATATATAAATATTAGCCCCTGCAGCCAATATTTATTGATAATAGGCCCTGCAGCCGATATATATAAACATTAGTCCCAGCTTCCGATATATATTAATATTAGCCCCTGCAGCCAATATATATTAATATTAGACCCTGCTGCCAATATATTTGCCACACTGACTGCAGATCAGGGGAAGACAGTGAGAGTCAGTGCAGTGTTCCCTCCTTCTGACTGCACCGTGACATTGAGAGGTCCTCTCCCCTGTAATCATCCCCAGAGTCCCTTTGTCCCCTCATTCACTAAACCATAGCGCTCTTTTACTTACACCCTGTAGTTCAGGTATAGATCAAATAAACAACACATGGAAACAGCACATGCAACTGAATGAGATTAAAAAAAACCTTGTATTTGCAGGTATACATAAATAATGTATGGAAACATAGCATTGCAGGTATAAACCAACAGAACACACAAACCCAGCATTGCAGGTATATATCAACTGGAAATCACATGTACACTCAGCACTGAAGGTTTAGATCAAATAATCAACACATGGAAACAGCACTCCAGGTATTGATCAACTGAATAAGACATGCAAATCCTATATTTGCAGGTAAACATTAATAATGTATGGAAATATAGCCGATACAGATGAACAGAATGACACAAAACCCAGCTTTGCAGATATAAATCAATTGGAAATTACATATAAACTCTGCATTAAAGGTATAGATAAACCCCCCTAAATTACAGGTATAGATCACTGGTCACACACCCCAAAGCCAGCCCTGGTGTCCACACTGCCCATATAGAACCTGACCAGCACCTAAGTTACACATTATGTCAACTTTGTCCCCAAACAGCTGAACGTACGCCGTTTTTGTCCCATAAAGACCTCTCCCTCCCAATCTATCCTATCTACCCCCTCTCCCTCTCAATCTATCCTATCTACCCCCTCTCCCTCCCAATCTATCCTATCTACCCCCTCTCCCTCCCAATCTATCCTATCTACCACATCTCCCTCCCTATCTACCACATCTGCCTCTCTATCTACCACATCTGCCTCCCAATCTATCCTATATACCCCCCTCTCCCTCCCAATCTATCCTATCTACCCCCTCTCCCTCCCAATCAATCCTATCTACCCCCTCTCCCTCCCAATCAATCCTAACTATCCCCTCTCCCTCCCAATGTATCCCATCCACCCCCATCTCCCTCCCAATCTACCCCCTCTCCCTCCCAATCTATCCTTGTCTACCCCTTCTCACTTCCTATCTACCTCTTCTCTCTAACCCCCCCTTTGAAGTTCACTTACCTTGGGCTTGTCCAGCGGTGAGATCGCGAGGTCTCTGTATCCCTGGTTCTGCCGGCTTCACTGCTGGGCGCCGGATATGACGACATATACCGGCGCTCGGCTTGAAATGCCGGCACTGCGAACCAGGAAAAGGCCTCGCGGTCGCGGAGAAGAGTGAGAGGCGCCGAACGGTTGCTGAGAACTTATTCCTCAGCAACCGCTCGGCGCCTCTCACTCTCTCCTCCGGGTCTATTTAAAAAAAAAAAAAGCCGGCGTTTCAATTGGGGGGGCACACCGGGGGGCACAGCATGATGTAGGGGGGGCCATGGCCCCCTCTGGCCCCCCCCTGCCGACGCCACTGTTGGTCATGCATTAAATCTACCATGTTAAAGAAGTTAGTAGTAGCTAAGGTTTTTAGAAATCAATTATGGATACATGTCCAAATTATCAGTGGGATTTTGGGAAGAGATGTTGGTAAAATGTAGAAATATACGTGCCACAGACAACCGACATACAGTATGTTTAGTCAAAAAACAACAGAACTCCTGGATCTCATTACCCTTACAGTAAGGGTGAATTGTCTTCTTCACTAACGGTGCCAAACAACTGCACCTCACTGATGAGGACCTATGAATGAGGTTGTTGGTTCCTCACACAGAGGAAATTTGACTCCTAACCTTCCCATCAGTCTGATATGCTGGAGATTTTCACTCTGTTATGGCTTAATTCAGAAATATTTGAGAGTCTCCCTAGCAGGACAAGGGACAGCTATCAAAACGCTGTCCTTCAGCTGAGCTAGTTTTGTACTTTTTTTGGATGTCTGAATTATCCAGTGAAAACAGGAGTGAATAAAGAGGAACTTGACCTTACTTATAGAAATAGATTTAACAAGTTCTTGAGAAGGATGATAAAAACGGTAATGCCGTAAGCTTATGCTAAGAGTATTAAAAAGGTGTGATGGTTTGGATATGGCCAGTTATTGCCGCATGTATCCAAGGCAAGTGAATGTTACCACACGACTTACATATGCAGGGTATTAATAAGGGTACTCATGAACAATTCATATCACTTAGTCTAGAACTGTCCCTAACTAAATTATTCAGACTGAGTCTTTTAATATGCTCGGATAAATCATTGGTGTTAATGGTGGGAAGGAATAACCCAAAGTATGGCACACATTGAAATGGGATATTGTGAGGCCACACCTTGGTATTTGCTATAAACGATGGAGGTATATTAAGGTGTGGACGCCCAAAGTATTCAGGGAATTGTTTAAATGCCAAAGTCCTTAGAAGAATGGTTAATGGTTTAAAGATGTGTGTGAAGCAGACTGAATGTTCTGAGAACAAAAGTTTCAACTGGAAATATGCTAAGAGGAGGTGGAAAAATTATAGGATTTGCCAACACTGATTAACTGGGATAACTATCCTGCACATTTGCGGAGCTGGATCGAGATGTATTTTTAACAGAGTATATTAACTGCTAACTGTTATTAACAAGATCGTAATCCCTTAATTTCACATTCCTTCATCTTTACTGTTTCTTAATTTATGTCAATAAATAAATTAGCATATGAATTCACTCATGCTTGATATTATTAAATAACGTATTTTAATGGTTAAATGATTACCACATCCCAAATTCCTTTTATGATTTAGTGTCCTGCTAAAGAATCACAATTAGGTGCTCTAATATTTCCTTTTGATATATACATGTTATGGCATTGTAAAACTGGTAATATTAATATTAGGAGTATTCATTTCATATTTTAATTTTATTAAAACTAATATTTCATTCTTCTTCTAATGCAAAACAACAGGTGAATAGAAAATGCAAATTGATAAATTGCAAGGAAAAAATTGTCGAATTAATTTAGATGATTTATGACTTATAAAACCTTTTATGTTTCACATACCTTGTCTTGCCCAGCATTTGTACTGCAAATGGTGGCATTGCACAGCTTCCAATGCACTTATTATTGGTATAATGAAAGGCACAGGTGTTACTTAATAATAGTATTAACAGATTTATTTGTTTTTAATGGCCCTGTGTTACTAATATACTGTTAGCAACATAAAAGTGAATGAGCCTTATATGTCAGATGTTTATAGACATATAGAACGTTAATGATATATGTGAATAATTTCCTGTATGCACAAGAGGTGCAGCTACAAAAATATGTGCACCTCATAGTTTCCTAAAGCAGTGATTACCAATGTACAAAATATATTATCTCAACCTTTACACCAAGGCGTCATACTGTGTTGTAAAACCATATAATTAGAATGGTACATATTCTTCTCATAATACATCCAATAACTCATAGCTGAAAAACGGTGATTTCTGTCTATAGTATCACTTGTAAGTTATCTTATCCATCAGACAAAATGTCAAGCAGGCTTAATACAATTACACACTATGAATGAACTATTAGATTTGATAAACAACGTCTGCCTTGTCAGGGCAGTTCGGAGATGAAACCTTTTTAAGGATTCTGGCAATATACTGTATTTACAGGGATACTATATGTATGCACGCATGTCAATTTTTGGGTAGTTATTTTGCTTTAAAAAAGAATTATTGTTCAAGAACTAAAATCATGTGAACAATGGATAGTCTTTATCCGTGAAGAATATTTTAGTTTTAAGAAAACATTGCATGATTTACTTCACAGCAAAAAAAATTGAGTGAATCTGATATTATATAGTGGTCTGGTGCAACATAAAATGGTTTAGATTACATTGGTCTCCCCCCTCCAAGAGTTAAAGGTCTGTACGAGCGACTCTATTGGTCGCCGGCAGGGGGCTCCTCTGCCATCAATCAATCAACCCCATTGCTTTGTTTATGCATTACATTGGTATGTTGAAAACCTTTTTTATACATTGTATTTTGGTGATATTACACCCAGTAAACATTGTTTGTATCAGCATATATGTTTTACATTTTTTGTGTGGTTTGAGTGCTAACCTTACTGTTTTTACATTATTGCTAAGGCTTTAGCACCATTGTTCTATATGTGTTACTAACATTTGGATTGCAGTTCTGACTTTCAATTTTTTTGCACAGTCATGCTGTAAAAGGAAAGAGTCTTCACCAAACTGGTACCACAAAGTCTAAAATGCCTTTGTATGCTGTATTATGTATCCCTTGTCTACCAAACTTTACAGTAGGCATCCATATTGTCCATCAGACTTCCTGTTAGTGAAGCTAGATGGATCACTCCAGATAACACATTTGTACTGCTCCAGAGACCAGTGGCGGTGTGCTTCATACCACTCCAGCCGATGCTTGGCATTGCGCATAGTGATCTTCGGCTTGTGTACAGCTGCTGGGCTGTGGAAAACCGTTTCACAAAGCTCCTGACACACAGCGCTTGTGCTGATGTTACTTCCAGACGCAGTTTCAAACTCTGTAGTGAGTGATGCTACGAAGGAAAGGAGATTTTCATGTGCTACGTTTTAGCACTCAGTGGACACGCTCTGTGTAGGGCCTACTGCTTTGTGGCTTAGCTGTTGTTATTCTTAGATGCTTACACTTCTCAATAATATCACTTATTGTGGACCAAAGCAGATCTAGCACAATTTCACAAACTGACTTGTCGCAAAGGTGGTACCATCAGTGGTACCTAACCTGTGGAGGAAATTCTGAGTAATTAACATTTTTTTTAATTTTGCTTTCCCGGAAAAAAACAATATTTAACATGGGCATACTAATTAAGAAAAAAGGAATAAACAAACATATGTAAGAAATAGCAAAAAAAATTCTAGGGTCACTAGGGTGTAAAAAAATCAATGAAAGTCATGAAAGGGTTAAATCTTGTAAAATTTTGGCTGATTTATATTTTGTGGTAGGAAAATATAATTGTCATGTGACACAAAAGCATAGGTTCATGCCATAATATCAATGGTTTTATGACTACTCTGCCAAGATTTATATCCTTAACATACTATAGGGGCAATGAATGTGTTGCAACTTTAAGTGGAAAAGCAACTTTAATTGCATGCTAACTCTTAGATAACCACATTAAAAATAATATAATCATGAAACTACATTTTTAAAATGATTTACATTGACACTACTTAGCTGCAACGTTCAGAATGTATTTACAGGACATGTATTAATAATAAGATGTAAGTTATTTTTCCATGTAAGTATTCTAGAGGGGGAACTTTTATGGTCAGTCGAGGAGTTATTATGTTTTCATTGCTTATATTTCTGGATCGCTTTGGTGAGGTGTGCAGGAATTCCCACACAGTTTCATAGCTGTAAACTCTTGGAAATATGTATTAAGGGTAGGAGTAACGGGTCTCCGCAACAAATGTTATATTTTTGTAATACTTGGAAAGCATGTATCCTCCAAACACAAACTTAGTCATAAGTTCATATGAATCACGAATTGCTGTGTGTGTTGTAACACAAACTGTTATTTTAAAGGCCTTGCATGGGAAAGTCTATTCTCTTGTGGGTTTTAAAAGTTAGTTGCCCAAAAGAAATGTGGTCTTGCTAATGATCAGTTAATTTACAATATATTGCACACGTATGCATATATGTGTGAATGTCTTTGTGACCTTGTGATTATTAACCAAATAGAGCAAACCGGTTGAGTATTAAATCCAACAGGAGCGTGTGAGCACGTTTCGAAATCCAATGTTTCCTTCTCTACAAATCTTTGCTTTTTTGTTAGAATTTTTTAAAATCTGTTTTATTCAGTCCTATCAGTAGACATTATTGGGTTGTTTAGAACAAAGCTCCAGTTTACAGAACTGCTAAACATTCTGAGAAACCAGCTGTCATATTTAAAGGTACAAGCTGCTTTCTGGCAGATGCATCTAGCAGTCAGTGAGGGTCACACTGGTCCTGCATTAAGATATGTTTCATTCTTCAATGCACAGTTTACTGTACAAATTACGGTCCTTGACATCTTCACTAAAGAAGAATGCATTTTGAAGGTCTATCAGGTTCAATCTCTACAAACTATCTCCATTGTATTTGTGAGAAACTTTTTCTCAAGTATTTTTACTAGCTGATTTATTGCAACCATCTGTATGATGCTGTGATTCTTCCCCAGCACCTTCCTCCACAAGCCTTTACTTAAATTTGCAATTTTTAGACAACAAGAAAGAACACCAGACATTGCGGTGATCTCCTTATTTTAGGGAGCTTTGGGGTTTATTTACTAATGAAGGAATTGGCAGGAGTATCCCCTTTACTTTATGAAGTCAACCCCAATGAGTGAGGATTGTCATATATAAAGCAATATTTGAATCGGAGATAATTATTGAAACTCAACGTACTCATCATGCACGGCTAGTTTAACCCTTCTTCAAAATTTCCGAGGGATCAGCCCTTCTAATGCAGAGTGAGTTCAGGGCGTTTTCAATTTTCACCAAACTCTCCTTCTAACGCCTGCTTTAGTGAATAAACCCATGTATGGGCTTATGAAAGATAACAATCTATATGCATAGATTTTAATATATACATATATATATATCTCAAAATCTAAGCACAAAATATTTAGGTAAATGTAAACAGAGGGTTGAACAGTACATTACAGCTTGATGATACTCCAAGTATTAATGTAGTATGTAAATAATGTTAAGCATTAGTATGTACGCCAAGGTTATCATCATTAAAATGATGAATTCCCATACATTATTTATACTCCTCCATTTCAGGCTTTCCAAATTCTCAGTCTGGAAGCTATTAAGAACATGCTGACGGGCCTGGCAAGAAATGTTTGGGTGGATTCTGCTTGCTATGTTGAGAAAGCGTGCAAGGAAAATGTAAAGAAGAATGCACTGCCAGACATTCAGTACCTGGTCATTCTTAACAATAATATCCAAGATATATGTTTTATGGAGAAGTAAGAGAAGTCAAATTGTGCAGGTGTAAGAAACGTGTGGCCTTATGGATATAAATGATTTTTCTTTTTGTGAATTCCTCACACTAACAATACTTCAAAGACTGGCTCGTTATTCATGAAAATGTTGACTACAGAGACACAACATTATTCTCAAGCCAGATTAAGTAAAATGTAAAAATAAATATTGGCATTACAACTGTGTTTCTGAGCCATAAAGCTAAGTAAGCAATAACTAATGACAGGCCAGCAGGATTATTGGGGTGCACTACACATCTATCAGGGGGGCAAAGATGACAGCTGTAGTTTGTATCTCTGTTTGCAAGGCATTTCAAAATGACAAAAATATGCCATTTAATTTTAAAATATTTATAATGTTCTTCATATCTTGGCAGGTGTTTATTTTAGTCTGGCATCTCTAATGTTGTGTTAATACTTAAACATCTTGGGTCAATATAGTTAGTATATTGTACTCTCTACATACATCTAAGAAGGCAATACATTTTACACATAAAAAGTATATTAAGCTTTTATGTGGGCTACTATTAATTCACATGTGAACTTATTTCCTTTTATTTGTCAACCTGCCCTCCAGTTATGCATATCTGCCCCCCAACTTGGCACTCTGCCCCCAGATATGCCTTATACCACCTAATAGCCACTCTGCCCCCCCAGATATACCTTATACCCCCTATATGCAACACTGCCTCCTTGATATGCCACTCTGCCTCCCCCCAGACTTACCAATACATCCCCAGACTTGCCCCCCATGCTCCAGACTTCCTGGTGTCTAGTGTGGGCAGCTGGTGGACATATGCGCGATGTGTAAAGACAATTTCTGCTGCTACCTGCCACTTCCGCCGGGCCTTCTATGACTGAGCACTGGCTCTGCGTCATAGAAGCCCCAGCGACGTCCACCGGCTGCCAAAGAAGAGGATCCAGGTCCCCTGCAGCGCTGCGGGGGTTCTGGATCTTAGTTAGACCTCATTTGCTTTTAAAAAAACCTTGTCTTATATTCAAGCAAATACAGTAGACTCCAATATGGACGTAACATAAAAATGGGGTTGTATGGCATCTGGATGTCTAAAGTACCAAGGCTTTTCAGCAGCTTTTATGCCATGTCTGGATTCTTATTTATTACATGATCAGTCCTAGGTTTTCCATGGGCAAGTGTAACTTTTTGACCACTTGGTTCTTCATGTTGGTATTCCCTTGAATATTTACTTATTTGCAATTGTTATTTTTATTTGTTCTTTTTTAAATCCTTTTTTTTACTGAGGAAGAACTACTTGCTTACAATCATAATGGTCAAGTAATCAGCTCATGTGTTATAAAAGTCTCAAACAAGTTTATTGACTACTATCCTTAATAATAGAAAAATGATATTAAAAATGGAGAAAAATAACATCTCAGACAAAAAAGTTTGTTCATTTACATATTCTTAATATTTTTTCATTATGTCAAATACAGTTCTTGCCCCTCCATATTCAACTTTTGGATTTGTAAATATAGTTGTTTTTTTTAAAATGTGGTCAGTTTACCCTTTTAGGGCTTAATAAACACCAACAATTAATAGTACTTCTTAGAAATCCATGCATGTATTGTCATCAGCTTTTTTTTACGTGGCACACAAATACAATTTTATCTTTAGTATTCAGCCAAAGGAATAATGGCAAAAGATAAAAAGATGAAAACTGAACCTCTGTTTACATAAAGCTTGTACAGAAGAGCAAGGAAGTGCCAGCTTTGGTTTCCTATATCATTATAAAACCGTCAGTAAAACCAAAATCACTTTCCTGTTACTATCTGACAGATTTGCTACTAATAGCATGTGGTAGAGAAATATACGTTTTTTGGGCGGCAGTAACACAAGCCAAGACTTGACTGATTTGTCCAAGATAACTATGTACTAGCCAGTTTAGACTCCTAAAGGAACCTTAATACGACTTATTGAATTATCTTGACACATTCAGAAATGAATACTTTATTCACATCAACATTTATATTTTATCTAAAAGGCCTAAATTTGCAGAAAAACTAAAGCAGAATTTTCCTTCTCGACAATTATGACTTTGCTAGATATTTTGATCCAATTCCAAACTGAGATTTCTAGAATTATTTCTAGATGTTCTTTCCTCCCATTAGTAAACAGTGTAGTTGTGTATTGTGAGATTTTGTTTGTGATATAACATGTTATTCTATCTCTCTATAGACAGTTCCTGTTCTTCATCTGCAAGATCGAGGCATGGATGATTCATTTATTTATTATTATTTGGAAGAGGAACACCTGAATATAAAGGGACACTTCTAATAGTCAATGTACGTAATTTGCATAGAAACGCAATAGGGAAAAGATTCTATGGCGTATAGAGGCTACTAAATAATGTGAGATGTCCAAGGCAAGCAGGCCCGGACTAGCCATCGGGCAAACCGGGCGTTTTCCCGGTGGGCCGGGCCGGATTGACTTAGGGGCTGATGGAGCTGCAGCTCCAGGCCCCTACCTTAAAATAGGCCCAGTCAGTTCGGTCCTCTACGGCCACATTAACGCAGGGCATAAGGGGCACCTGCCCCTTAAGCCCGCCGCAACTGCGACTGGGTCCGCCACTCTAAGGGGTCGGGAAGCCCCCACCAGTGCAGGTCTTACGGGTGTGCGGCCGCACAGGGTTTAAATTAAAACATTGGGGTTTGTTTTTTTTACTTTATTTAACCCCTTCGTGACAAAGGCTGATTCTATTTTTTGTACCCTTCGTGACAATGGCTGTTTTATCGTTTCTGCGGTGTTTGTGTTTAGCTGTAATTTTCTCTTAACCCATTTACTAAACCCACACAAGTTATATATTGTTTTTTTCAGGACAAGAAGGGCTTTCTTCAGACACCATAATTTTTTATATATGATGTAATTTTCTATAATAAAAATAATAAAATATGACGAAAAATTGAAAAAAAAATAAAATTTCTCACTTTTATTTGAAAAATCTTTTATTCATCATAAAAAACTACTGAAAAAACCTGCTAAATAGATTCTACTATTTGTCCCGAGTTTAGAAATACCCAATGTTTTTATGTTTTTTTGCTTTCTTCTACACGTTATGGGGCAATAAGTACAAGTAGCGTTTTGCTATTTCAAAACCATTTTTCTCTGAATCTGGTAATTCTGTCTCCATGTGGTATTTGGGGCATCTTTGAAGCCAGCAAATTAAATTTACCCCACCAAACCATATATTTTTGAAAACTAGACACCCCAGGGTATTTTAGATGCTGATAGTTTAACCCTTTCCATGCACTAATCCTACCACCAACCCTTGTCAAAGTTTGTGATAGTAATTGTTTTTGCTGTTTTTTAAACATACTTTGTACTTCAGGTGTAAAATTAAAGCTCCTGGTATGTTGTTGCTGTCACACAACACCCCGATATGTGTTCAGCAACATCTCCTGAGTACATTGATACCCCACATGCATGGGTTTGTCAGATTGTTTGGGGGCAAAAGGGCCAAATTTGGAACATGCCTCCTCAGCCGTATACCGCTGCATGGCAACAATTGCAGCAAAAATAGTGGGGAAGGAAAGGGTTAATGGCTCTAATAAAAAAAATTAAAAAAACCCTAAAAAAAAAGTACAAAAAAAAAAAAAAAGTAAAAAAAAATGTAAAAAAAAAGAACCCCAAAAACAATTGCCACTATGCAAGATCACTGTTTATGCAGTGATCAATGGCAATGAAGGGGTTAATATTAAATGGGTGGCTCTTATAAGAGCCTTTGGATCAATATATATATATATTATTGAGAATACCTAAAAACACACTGATCTGTCTCTCTCCCTCACTAGAAGCAAGTGAAGGAGGGAGGCAGATCCAATACTGATCAAAGGCAATGTTTAGAAAACATTGCCTTTGATTTATCAAATCATGATCACTCTTATGAGTGATCTGACCACTAGGGGTGTTATTCACTGGATGTCCATGACATCCAGCAACACCCCCCCCCGATGATGACAGCAGGCTCCGCCCCCGGCTTGATGGGCGCCGCCATCTTGAAACACCGCATGTGTTTCGAAGACGCCGGCACCGGGAAGGTAAGTTGAGCATTTAGGAAGCGATCGCGAGTCGCTTCCTTTGCTAAACAGGTGTTGCAAAGATGCCTCGATACTGAGGCATCTTAGCAACACCAGCTAAGCAAAGGAAGCGACTCGCGATCGCTTCCTAAACCCGTTTTTCGGCGGCGGGCGCCGCCATGTTTGAAAGACGTGCAGTCTTTCAAACATGTTTTTTATTTGCTCCTAGGAGCGATCGGGGGGGGCCGGGAATGTTTTTGTTGATGTTGCTCAATGCCTCGATGTCGAGGCATTAGAGCAACACCGTTTGAGTGAAAAAATCGATCACGGATCGATTTTTTCACCCGTTTAAAGACGTGCCGGTCCTGGCACGTCAATTGTCATAATCGTCACGATTTTCGGTGACGTGCCCGGACCGGCAATTGTCATCAAGGGGTTAACATCCTCCATGTTAAATAAAGTTTTTACAAAAAATGTATACACAGAATGCAGGAAATGCACAAGTCAGAGACTCTGTCTCTAGGTATAGCAGCTTCCCAAGTGTCCTTACTGTCAGGCCAAGTTCACGGTTGTTAATCAGCCCTTCCCAATGCCATAAAGCTGAAACAACCAAATTGTGTTTACACTTACTTAAACCTTCCATGGGCCAAGCCAAACACAGCCAATCATTTGGAAAATGACTCAAGACTCACAGCTGTGAATATAATCCATACCAAAACTGATTTAAAGATGCATTCTTGGTTCGTTAATTTTAACTTGTACGTGTCTCTGTTAACTTTTTCTTTTGCAACCCACTGGCTTTTGTCTAGCTACAAATCCTACCATGCTTAGACAACCAATTACTGACTGGGCATGTTGGGAGCTGGTGTTCTACACCATACTGACTTTCACATACCTCTATTAAGCAAAATACCTGTGGAAACCAGAGAGGATATAAACTTTTGGTTCTTGTTCTGGCTTGTGCCAGGATTCATGATATCATGAGTCACTATGAAGATTATTGTTATTGGAAAATGAGGAAAGATATGATTTTGTTGTGCCTACAGAATGGTATTGGTGGTGTAATTTAGGGTAAAGACAATGGTGAGTTTTTCTAGACAAACTAGATAAACTTGCATTCAATATGATTTGTACAATCAGGGTGGTTCAGACTGGAAGCTGGCTGATGACGTGAGTGTGGCCTCCTGGTGACTTCAGCTGGATACGTACGGCCCCAGGCAAAATTTTTCCGCTGGTGTAGCGTACCTCCAGTATATACTGTATTGGCTCGGATATAGGCCGCCCCCGTATATAGGCCGCACCCTAAAAGTTTGGTGCTTTTTTAAGTTTTTTTTTCTTTAAAAAAGCACCAAAAAAACATGCTGCCACTCTGTCTCCCTCCCCCCGAGATATGCTGGCACTCTGTCTCTCCCCCCCCCCCGAGATATGCTGCCACTCTGTCTCTCCACCCCGAGAGATATGCTGCCACTGTCCTCCCCCCCCCCCGATATATGCTGCCACTCTGCCCCCCCCGACTTACCAGAGGAGACTCCCGGGTGTCTTGCGGGGCCGGCGGGGGACATCTACGCAATAGGCGTATACAACTTCCGGTGCCGGCACTCAGCTGATGTGCCGGCACCGGAAGTTGCATACGCGTATTGAGTAGATGTCCCCCGCCGGCCCCGCAAGACACCCGGGAGTCTCCTCTGGTAAGTCTTGGGGGCAGAGGTAAAACGCATCGTGCGGACGGTCACCGGCTGCGGCGATGCGGGTAAACAACCTCCGCAGCCGGTGACCATCCACACGATGCGCTTAGACAACCTCCCGTGCCGGCACCCCCCCCCGTGGAAAGTGCTGGCAGGGGAGGCTGTCTAAGCATATCGGGGAGTAGGATGCAGGTCCCCTGCACCGCTGCGGGGGATCTGTATCCTAACCCTGCCCGGCGCCCGGGACTGCATGTCCTGGGCGTCGGGCGCTAGACCCCCAATATAGGCCGCACCCCCACTTTAAAGACTTAAAGTGCGGCCTATATTCGAGCCAATACGGTAGATTTACTGACCATACATTGCACCCGATCCGCCGCTGGAGCATGGAGTATTTGGTGTGTGGCGCCCAATGGCACACTAGGCATTTGGCTGATGTGCCTGTAGCCAGTCTGGGCCTGCATACAGTACATGAAAGGTGTGTTCATGTAATTCAAGGTAAAGGAATTACCTCACTGGCATAACTCAACACTCACACACAAGGACTAGAGAAGAATATTTACTAAATTCACTAAAATTTATGCAATATTCACTAAAATTAGACACTTAACCTTAACGCACTACTGCACCTTAATGATCACGTGCTAGATGACCTATAGGACGCAACAGAATGTCCTAAAATCTTTGCACCGGCCAGGAACACAGGCGATTGGAGACTTGGAGTCTCCCCTGTCAGCATAAGGCCTTATCGCTGGCTCTGTACAGTAATGGCAATGAGACTTCTTTATATGCGTACAGAAACACTTTATGCGCAACCATCACTCCTCTGTTCCGATGGCACATTCCAATTTCCTTGTTTTCCATGAAAACAGCTGTGACCCCCAACTTTTAAGCAGTAGCTTAAATATATATATGTAAAAATAGATACACCATATCACATGCAGTACCATCTGGTTACAAAATGGATCCTTACGGTCTATAAAGACCACACTGGATCTCCAATTAAAAAAACTTTTAAAAAAAAGGTAATAATAATAACAATACTACAAGTGGCACCTCTATTGTGAAAGAAGTCCTAAGTAAAATTACAAAATGTGATTTTTTTTAAAATAACATACTGTATAGAAATGATAAGAAAAGAAAGCCATCTGTGTCCTTTAAAAAAATATATAAATCGTGCGAGTATGGGTTGTTGAACAAACATATAATAATAATGGCAGAAAAGCTTCGGTCACCAGGGCCGCAAGCTCAATCACAAGGTGCAGCTGGTCATTTGCCCAGTGTGCCAGATGACCACAGTCCACTGTGGTGGGAAAAATAGCTGGTCATGAAGTTACCTAACTTTTGAATTGATGTCAAAACTACCTAATTTTGAATTTGCATTGCAAAGTTGGCAAATGAAGATGAACTTGCATCCCACATGATACTTTTAAGATATCAACCAAAATATTTTTTTCATTCCATAGTTCAAGAAATCTACTTTAAAGTTGTCTCCTTCCATTTTTCTAACCAAATTAGAGAATATGTGTCATGCAAGTAAGAACATCTCAGATGAACTTATTTGTTTTGGAATGGCCAGCTTGCCCATCTCTATAGAACAGGGCTTTTAAGATAACTTGATCGCACATTGTTAATATCTCCATATATGTAACTTAGTTAAGTCATTTGAAACATAAATAACAAAACTAACATTTGATTAGTTTGATTTCTGTAACTCATGTACATTATGAAGTTAAAATAGTAGATTTACATATGTGTGCCTAATATTATATAAAAATGTAAATGGCAATTTTTTTAAAACAATAATAATATCATACTTTAATATGAGTTGTTATTGAGACAAACCATAGTTTCTTAAGCCAACTTGTTGTTGAGAAGGAAAACTTTGCTGGCTCTTTTGCAGATATGGCAACAAGTAACTTTCATAGAGGTTCTTCACCCAAATACTTTTTTATGTGGTGAGGAATCCAGAATCCAGTTAGCTGTAAATGGCGTAAAAGGTATTTGATGAAAATTGCACTTTTGATTCCTACATTAGCGCTAAAACCATTATGCTCTAGACTCATGTAAAGTCTGTCTGGTTGGAAATCTAATTCAGGAGTTGGGATGATGGTACTTTTTTGGTGTAGAAGCTTGAGGATTAAATCCAAGCCTGGGTACTAATTGGGTAGAAATGTTACTGATACCTTGCAGAAAGTGTACTTTATTGGTCTAAAGATGTGCGTTTGCAGCCTTGCGCATAGTTGCACCACAACCAAGATGGCCACGATTAAAAGAACGAACAGAGTGGCCTCACTCCTATTTCAATTTGGCAGCAAATTTGAAATGTGGAGTGGAGCCTTTTCTGCCTCTAACACTACATAAACCATTGCACCTTGCCCTCTGATTGTCTTACCTATGTTTTGCCGTTGTGCATTCTATCCCAGTTTGTTCTCCTGTTCCTATGCTACTGTTTCTTGGATCCTTGACTGTAACTTGTTAACCTTTCAACTACTTTGAACACTTCTTGACACTGGCTTGTTTAACTCCCTGCTCAAGACTTGTTTGGTTCTACCTGTGTGTACCCTTGGAGTTAGTCCCCAGTCTTGGAGGATCATCTTAAAGTCCCACAGGCGCTCAAACCCAAAATACGCAACCCAAGGAACCAGTTGGAGGACAAATAACTCTCCTGAGGTCGCACAGTCCTGCCTTTCACCAGTGTCTCCTCTGCTATGCTGTGTGAGACAGGCTCTTTGTGATGTAAAATAAGCATACTAAGAGTAAAATGCCTTTTTTATTTCCGCAGAACCAAAAACACAATGACTTCTTCCTCTGGGTTGTAATTTAATAGAAGATTGGATCGAAACAGTATATCATTTAACACATTATTCTTTCTGACAATATTTATGCATTCTCACAATATTTGCACAGATTATTCCCATTACATAGATCATACCATAGTACATGTCACATGGTTTAAAACATATGGTAAATATTAGACTATATTTTTTTAACTTGCCAGCCTAATCTAGCCCTGCAATAGCAGATTCTGTCCCGACCTTGGTAACAAAGATAATTAGTAAGGGAAAACCCCATCTTTTATGGTTACATATTAGATTCCTGACAGTACATGAAATGATAAACTCACATCCATCTCCAGTTCCTCTTATCTAGCACATCAGGGGAGAATAAATATAACTGTTATTCTTATAGTTGTTAACTTTAAAAATTGCTTCTGTTGCTTTTTTCAGACTTAATCTGTAATTGTTTTTTTTGTTTTCTTTTTAAATATTTTTATTGAAAATGTTACTTGGGTACACATATGAAAACAATCTCAACCCTATATTGTGTGTATAAGGCTACAATTCGCACAGGCTCACCAAAATTGGACTATGGAAGACTGGAAGAACGTTGCCTGGTCTGATGAGTCTCAATTCCAGCTGCGACATTCAGATGGCAGGGTCAGAATTTGGCGTAAACAAGTCTTGTATCAATACTTCAGGCTGGTGGTGGTGGTGCAATGGTGTGGGGGACAATTTCTTGGCACACTTTGGGCCCCTTAGTACAAATTGAGAATTGTTTAAACGCGACAGACTGCCTATTGTTGCTGATCATGTCCATCCCTTTATGACCACAGTGTACCCATATTCTGATGGCTACATCCAGCAGGATAATGCACCATGTCACAAAGCTCACATCATCTCAAACTGGTTTCTTGAACATGACAATGAGATCTGGCCTCCACAGTCACCAGATCTCAATCCAATAGAGCAACTTTGGGATGTGGTGGATGGGAGATTCACATCATAGATGCGCAGCCAACAAATCTGCAGCAACTGCGTGATGCCATCATGTCCATATGGACCAAAATCTCTGAGGAATGTTTCCAACACCTTGTAGGTCCCATCCGGTACTAGCAAGGTGTACATAATAAAGTTGCCAGTGAGTGTATGATAGTTGAGTATCCCCTTTAAATGACCATCTCCCCCATGCAAATGTGTGGATGGATTCTGCAGAATCCCTCCTATACATTTGCCTCTTTTCCTGCTGATGGCAGCCAAACAGACACGGGTAAAGAATGCATAGTAAATTATTTAGAAAGTATTTTAAAATACATTCTTTGCTGATAAGGCTACATGGGACAGTAAATGATTAAAGAGTCTAGAAACTTCCCACGAATTATCATTCTGATGTGTATTTATTTGACATTCTGTACAATAGGCCATACTGTTGAGAATGGAATGTTCTTGTTGATTTTCCTATAGTCAGAGCTTTTTCCAGAACTGCTTTTTTATGAATATGGCCCAGTACTTGTTATTTTGCTTCTTTGCTGTTTAGCAGAAAGTGCCATTTTGTTTTTGTTTTTTTGTGTTTGATTTGTTTGTTTTTTCCTTGCCTTTGTTAATAGCCCATGCAAGCATCATTCTCTTTTAGAAAAGTATACATTTTTAGGGGGGGAAAAGTAAAATTTGTCTTATCAGCTTAACATTAAACAAATATTCCTGCTGATTGAGCTATATCATTGGCTGTTATGATAATAAGACAACGTTTTAAATCTCCTTTTACACATAAAACCCCATATCTGCTATACTTCTGGAAATTGGCAATTTCTATCTTATACCAATCAAACAAGACTTCTTCCCTTAGCAGGAGCTCACCATGAATACCAATGACAAGGTGACAGAGGCAGATTAAGAAATATATGCAATTTTTTGCACTTTTGCGTTAATACACCTACAAATTATTTAGTCCTTAATATGCACAAGGATTAGTGTCAACAGGAATGGCTCTGGGTTTTTAGGGGCCCTATGTGAATAAAAGGTAAGGGCCTACCTGATATACCGATGATTAAAATAGTTATTATATAAAAAGTAACACAATAACTGATGATCAGCAGTTGAAGAAATAAATATCCTACTGATATAACTTTATGAGTGATCTCTCATCCCTTTCACAGCCTCCAAGGGTGTTCCTTTGATCAATGAGGGCCCTGAGCAGCTGCCTAATCTTCTTAAAACCGCCTAGCATTTACATATTTAACACTGCTAGAGCCAAAGAAAAAACACACAAGACCACAAATTACAATCATACCAAGAAATGCTAATAACCAATATTTTTCTCCAAGTATTCCAAAGGGTTAAAAACACAAAACCGCCTTACTTGAAATTCTGCACTTCCCTGCCACATCAACATGAACCCTTATCCTGGCAAGATTTTCCGTTCACTGTAAATATAACTCAACTTTATTCCCAGACTTTTCAATATGGCTTAAAGCTTTGACAAATAGTTTCTTCTCATATTTTCAACGAAAGAATGTGCCTCCTCCTATGTAACCAGCAGTCCAAATATAGCTTATAGAAAAGATATTAGAAACCTAAAATAATACGATGCCAGCACATTCTTTCCCATTTCCAGATAGGAACTGAAACAAAGGGGTTCTCTGTCAATGAAGTAACATTTTATATTTGCGTGTACCTTTTAAGCTATTTTATAATAACATGTTAGACAGCTGGTTAGTTATAATATGGGTATTATCTTTCAGCAAAAACCACTTAGACACACTCCAGTTTTTCTTACAACTGTGATACCTTCCCTGCTACTAAGTATAAAGCTTAGGGTTAATTGGTGATGCAGGAACAAGATTTTTACTCATTCTCCTGTTGGGTTACTGTGATTAATGATCCATGAACCAATAATTAATTCTACATATGCTGATCCCTTTCAGTTATCGTATATCCAGTTTATTCACACTAATTTCCTATTGTATTCAATATAGATATGCACTCGACTTTTAACCGTAAATAAGCATTGACAGTTCAAGCAATACCATAAGCAGTCACTAAAACTCTCTTACCTCAGAACCAGGACCAGTTGCTTTTAAATAGTCGTTGCTTACCAAAGTCTATGCATTGCAAATTAAGAGACTCTATAGTTCTACATTGCTCTACAGAGCTCTTACCAGTTTATGGACAATAGCCTTTTTTACACGTACAACTAAAAGTTAGGCATATTTGATTCATACCCATGCCAATGATAAAGATGACTTTACAAATGAAAATGCCATGTTCTGTTATATAGAATAAGTTATGTTATAGCAAAATGCTATTCTTCCTTACCTGTCTGTCACAGCTTTCATGAACTCCTCCAACAGATCATCATAAGGTTTTCCTCTAATCCTTTTGTGTCTTAATCCAATATATAGGGGGTCCCTTAATAAATCCTATTGAAAAATAGAACGAATTGTTCAAATAATGTATACATTTTGTAAAATTAGCTTCTTCACATGTTTTACTCATTTTTGCAAGGTTTGACCCACTTTGCCGTGATGTCCACAAGAAATACAAATAAAAGGCATATCATTGTGGGAATCGCTGGTCATGGTTGGTGGGGCTTAAAGGCAACATCAAATCATTGTGTTAAGTAACATTTTTATCAGTTAAAGTACTTGATTACATCATAGATTACATATCATACAAAGAAACCATGGCATATATAGATGTTTGCTCTATTGCAATATTGTTTTACTAATTTCATGTGTAGAATCATGCTTATATCATTCAAGACCCCTTCTGTTGTGGTTATAAATCACCCCAAAACCAGGTATACACTTTTCCTATATGATAATGTATTTTTTGGGATCATTGTAATTTAGGCAACACACTCTACATTTTATTTGTGATAAGTTGATAACCTCTTCCAGTGAAGGCCTGATGAAGGGCAGCTCCTTGTGATATTTGGGCTGAGAGCTGGAAAATTACGTTATATCCCAAAACTAGTCGTAAAAAAGATGCAGGGTGGAAGAAAAATTATATATACATATATATATATATATATATATATATATTTAAAAAATATTTTTTCACATTGACCCTGTTTCCGCTTCTACTAGTTTAGCCTAATGTTGCTTTCAATCACTGCATGGTTGATCATAGGAATGCTGAAAATTTAACCAATTTATTGCACAATTATCTAGTGCAATATACAACTCTCTTCTTAATACAGCTGACCTCAATACTTACAAAAGAAAGAACGCAACCTAAAATGCTTGTTTGGCTTATCATTTAAATGATGGGTATATATGCTAAATAAATAAATCCTTATTTTAGATGCAAAGGCAACAAATATTATGTTTGCAATCACCTTTGCTTTGCTTGTATTGAGGTAGCCTTTGCTTAGGAACATCATATTTCCTCAAAGGAAGTAGCCTCTAGGAATATCTTTAAATGTTGTCACTTTTGTGGTTGCTTGTGCTTACAGAAATAAAATGTGAATTATGTAATTAGGTGCTATTATGTAATTAAGTTATGTGATAAACACTAATTGAGAGAAGTTCTCAGCATAAGCCACAATGTTACAGATCAATTATGCAGGACATGGGCGCGCGTCTACATAGTTCCAGTTTTTAGAAAAGGCCTTATCGAAGAATATTGCTCGAACATATAATGATTTATTTCATGGGTAATAATAGAACTGTGTAAGATTAGACTTTTATCAGAAAGAGAGTCATGTGAGGACACACATCGTATTGGTCTTGATCATTCCTTCCTCATTTGGCTCCTTTGTTTTTATAGATATGTCAAATAATCCCTCTTCCTTATAATCAATAAAAGAAGAGTCCTTTTCTTAAGGATTGAATAGATTTTTGTGAATTGTTTTGTAAAATAGAAAGAGCTCTGAATAGAAACATACAACTTTACGCCGATAAAGTCCACCCATTTTAATCCAATTAATCTTAATTCTGGCTATGCCTATGAAGGTTTTTCCATTAACTCACAATGAAATCATGTTGACTGTAGTTGGTTTATTTGTCTGTCCCTGCTAGACCATATTAATTCCAGTGGATTAAGCAATCAATAAATCTTGATGGAGTCTACATTTTTGTTGTACACCCAGCTGTGATAATCACAGGCATGATGTTACATTTGCATACAGATAGGAATATTCTCGTGCCAAGCACTGCTAAAAAATTTAATTGATGCCTTAGTATATTATTACATAAATGTTAACTTCAATTTTTGCAAGATGTATGGGTTGTCTTGGTGTGGCACTACTCCATGAGAATCTGCTTTAAATAGAGAAAAACCTTCTGTTGAAACATCTAGTGAATCTAACAAAGCAAACCGACAAGTGATTCTCAAAACACAAAACTTCTTCATTAGGTAATGTGAGTTGTAAACATATAAATTGATATGGCTGATTAGGATCTGGATTTTTTAACAGAACAGTTTGCAGCATGGCTGCTTTTTGTTTCATTTTGATTCTCCTTTTTTACTATGATCATGAAGCCCTTTACTCCTGTAAATGTCAAACATTTATTTAATAATAAGGTTGATGCACAATGAATTTGGTCCACAACTGTTCCCAGTCATCACATGCACCTTATTGCTTATGATAGCTGTTTGGTCCCTTTAGATTTTCGTGGGACCCTGTTGCAAGTGCATGGAGGGATTCGGCAGAACACCTCTCCATCCACCTCCACTCAGCTTCAGTGCTGGTGAGATTCAAACTCAGGATTCTGATTGATTTCAAATAGCCAATTGGCAGAATGAATCATCAGATCACACATGAGGATGGCTGCAGTTGGTACACCAGGTTAATGTATTTTGTTATTTATTTTGTTTCTAAAAAATGTATGCTAAAGTACTCACAGAATAAGAAGGGATGCCAGGAAAGAAGCATATAGCTGGCTTAACAACTGTTACCTTGTTTAATGATACTTTTAAAAAGGCTTGTGGAAGAGGTCAGTGGCCTATTCTTGTAAAGGCTACTGGCCCTTATTCTGCACTACCAGGGGCTGAACACCAATGCTGGTTGAAGCGATCAGAGATGCATTTTAACTGCATTTTCACTACAGAAACCTGTGCCTAGGCATCACAACCTCCACGGTATGACTTCCCCTCGCATGTCCTTCTGTGACGAAGCTCCTGGATGTAACATCATGTTCCAGCATAGATCACAAGGAAGAGTCTATCCTTGATGTAGGTCCTGGTGTTTCGGAGAACATCCCTGCAAGCAAGCTCTGGGAGAGGATATCACATATAAACATGTAGAGCTTGTTGTCTACACTGAACAATAAGATAAATACATTATCACACAGCAAACACATATAGCTGGTTTTGCGGAGATGAACAACCGTAGCAGTAGGGGCTTGAAAATCTTTAGACCTTGGGTCCCATGAGTCTAGTTATATTTGTACAGTGAGGTCACATAATGTTATTTAAAATAATGTCATTTGATACTATGTAGTCTCTTTTAGTAATTGAGTAATAAGCACAATACACAATAATTTAAAATGTTTTCTCTATTGAAAAATCCCTCCAACTTTTAATTTATTGCAGATTTATCCATATGGCTATATTTAAGCACCTCATGCTGAAATAATCTTTGTTGTGCCAAAAAAATATCCAATGTTGGATGAGGATGATATTTTGCAGACATTTTCTCTTTTGCATTCAGGTTAACAGCATACAGTGATATATAAACATCTGCTAAACAGATTATAATCACA
Organism: Spea hammondii; assembly: GCA_029215755.1. Taxonomy (NCBI): domain Eukaryota; kingdom Metazoa; phylum Chordata; class Amphibia; order Anura; family Pelobatidae; genus Spea; species Spea hammondii. The sequence goes on along the minus strand of JARDYJ010000003.1, from coordinate 76,543,398 downwards.
GTTAAACAATTTCCTGAGCTAATTTTGCGCTGAAAAATCATGTAGCGACCTTTGGTGACAAGATAATTTATTTAACAGTCACTAACCAAAAATATAAAATGCCCTTAAAATTGGACATAGTTAATACTGAATCAAGAGTACTAGACATAATTTATGCAAAAGCCATGTTAACAATAAAAGTCCTTGAATGGTTCTCCAACAAGAACCAGGAGTTAATATTTATGTAGGTTAAGTATTAAAGTTCTTCTGTCAAAAAACTGGTGACACAATGTCTGCCTCTATGTACAAAATGATTAGCACTGGAAAAAGCTGAGTACTAACGGTGTGATGCTGATAACGGTGAAGACTTTTACATTTGATGCCATTACCACCACGCTTTCATTGAAGATGCCTGCATCCATCTGAGCATACCACATTACAATTGTATCTATTTTTGTCCTGTGTATAAATCCAATTGATACATTTTTGCACATAAAAAGGTAAAAAATTAACTTAAATTAAAGCGACTTAAAAAAGCATCAAGTTTTATCAAACTATTTTGTAATATTTGTAATAGTACACAATTTTATTTCATTGGTCAATTGAAATATGCGCACATAATTGTCAGAGACGCTATTCTACAGATGTCAAGGGTTCAAACAGACCATAAAGACAAGTCATCCAAATTATTATAAATAGTGTGATGGAGCTTCCTGTGCTAATGCAGAGATATGGAAAAATCTTGGCTTTTGCAGCTATCAAGGCTTAGAGCGTTATACTCAAGTACTAGTTGTCTGTTGGGGCAGACTGTGGAGATCCTGTTGAAAATGATATGGGCAAATACCTTGTGACTTTTCTACTTGAAAATATGCTCCCACAGCTAAGGGTATTTGTAAATAATAACAAATTAATATTTTAGTTAGGCAAAATTATGACAATATCAACAACTGTAAAGGCAATGTTTTCGGGCCCAATAAACAAGAATTTGAGTGGCTAACTCATCACACTAGACATGACTTCAGTTGCTTGCTTTTGCATGCTAACACCCTGAAAACATCTAGTATATTGACTCATATACAAGTTGCCAAGATGTCTCTCCCAATCCTATAAGCAAGGTATTTTAGGTACTATTTTGAAAAATAAGTTGGTAACCTTCAAAATATTAGGGATGCTGTACATCGTTTTTATATATTAATTGCTTAAGATTTTTTTTATGAGAACAAAAACGAATATTCTGTATTTTACTTGGCAGAATGTACTTACTTGTTGCATACATTGGATAAACAATAGGGTGTTTCAAGACAAGAGATTTGGAACACATAAGTATATAAATACTTTCAAGATAATCACAAATGTAATAACATGGAGAAAAACGTGAATAATTAACTGTGATACTTTAATTTAAAATATATTAGTAATCTGGAATTTAACTTTATCTGGAGTTTTAAAAAAAGGAAACATATTACATTTTCCTTTATATAGGGGCACATTTGATCTTTTATTTTGTAATTAGTAGATTTCTATTATATAATATAAATCTTGTAAATACTCCTTGTTAGCGCAAGCCCTCTGAAAACTGATGTGTATTTACTATGTTTTTTCCCAATTTCTCCACACTCTTTTAGTATCTAGTACTCTCAAAAGAATTAAAGGTGAAGTACCATGTAAAAATAAATATTTAGCTTTGTGAATTATAAATACTGAAATGTAGCATAGTAATAAAATTGGTTTTGTTTCCTGTTGTTTGAAAGTATTCCTTTTATTTGCAGGCCCATAGGCATCTCCTTTTGGAGTAGAGATCAGTCAGAGAAGATTTCTCTTTAAAGAAACTTGCCAATAGTTCCGGTTGAAGATCACAGCTGATCATCTAAGTGCATACTAGTGATTATTTTCTAAATCTGTTTTCAGCAACCCATGATTCATTTTGCTTTAACTTGCAAATTAGTATTTAGTAATTATATTAGAAAGGTCATGGCAGTTTGTTAACCTGGATCTTTTCCTGCAAAACAGGTAGGCAGCTCCCAGTGCTTGTCAGCATGCATTTGGCTAGTGTTGGAATGCTGGCAAGCCAGAGGAGAACATAATTTGCACAAAACTGGTTGATGGCCCAAAATAGCATGACCTAGCACCTTTTAATCTGGAAATCATCCCCTTTAATTACCACAAATTAAATCAAATAACTTATTAACTAAATATTAGGTAAATACATATTATTATTATATATTAGGTAAACACATATTAGGTAAACACATGACATATTACACCGTGTCAACAAAACTAAAGCCAAAATGGAGAATTAATGTGTGAAAACCTAAGCACACCCTTACTGCTTCCATGGGAATCGAGCGTTATTACTAATTAAGTAGTAAACAGGTGTTGCTAATTAAATGCCCTTGTGTAATTGATCATCAGCATATGTGACCACCTCTATAAAAGCCAAAGTTTTAGCAGTTTGCTGATCTGGAGCATTCAAGTATGTGTTAACACAATGCCAAGAAAGATGACAGCAATGATCTTAGAGAAGCAATTCTTGCAGCCCATCAGTCTTGGAAGGGTTGTAAAGCTATTTCCACAGTGAGAAAGATTATTCAAAGTGAAAAACATTCAAGACAGTTGATAATGTTCCCAGTAAATTCACCCCAAGGTCAGACCATGCAATGCTCAGACTAACAAGAGTTACATCTCTCCAGGCCTCAGGTAGCATGTTCAATATTAAAGTTTATGACAATACAAGAAAGCCTCTTCTCTCTAAAAAGAACACTACAGCACGGCTTAGGTTTGCAAACTTGCATCTGAACACACCACAAGAACCCTGGAACAATTTCCTTCCGACAGACAACACCAAAGTGAAGATGTTCCGCCATTGTGCACAGTGCCACATTAGGCCAAAACCAAACATAGCATATCAGCACAAACACCTCATATCAGCTGTCAAGCACGGTGCTTAAGGGGTTATAATTTTCTGCTTATTTTGCAGTCACAGCACCTGGGAACCTTGCAGTCATTGAGTCTACCATGAATGACTCTGTTTACCAAAGTATTTTAGAGTCAAATGGGAGGCCATCTGTCCAATAGCTAAAGCTTGGCTGAAATTGGGGTATCCAACAGGATAATTATTCAGCAAAGAATGGCTGAAAAGGACAAGAATTAAGGTGTTGCATTGGCCCAATCAAACTCTAGACATCAACCCCATTGAAATACTGTACTAGGACCTTAAGAGAGTTGTGCATAGACAAATGGCCACAAACCTCACTGAACTGGAGCAACATTAAAAAGAAAAGTTGGTGAAAATTCCTCCACTGCGATGTGAGAGACTGATAAAGTTATTGCTGCTAAAAGTGGGTTTACAAGCTATTGAATCATAAGTTGTACTTAGTTTTTCACAGATGGCACTAAATAATTTCAAATAATAAGTTAGCCGAATACTGAACATTTGTTCCCAAAGTCTTTTTCCATTACAGAACTCCTACTTTATTACCCACAGAAGTTGTGGTTTCTTTTGCGTTATTGTAAGAGGACTCACTATTGGGTAAGCACAGACTGTTTACATATTTTGGAATAATAATATATTGTCAATCTGTAACAGAGTGAGAACAAAACCATATATGTTTTTTTTGGGGGTGGGGTTGTGTACTTCTCTGCTAAATATGTGAGCCAGCAATACTTCATCTCCAAATAATGTGATTAGATGATGGTTGCCATATTGGGCAATCTGGCTCTCCAGGTGTAAGGCACGTACCGTACGCCGGACGGTACGTGCCGTTCGAGGTCCAGGACTTACCTCCCGTGGCAGAGCGCGTCTGCTCGCGGCAGGTTCCCAGTCCCTGCCGCCGTCTCGGGCGATGTGTTCTTCACTCCCCGCGTCCACGCGGGGAGCCGGGGAACACGCCGGCGACGCTATTCGGGTCCCCATGGAGGGGGCGGTGCTCCAGCACGCCGCCCCTAGTTCCTCTCCTCCTGCTAACGGTGTGCAGGAGGGAGGGGGAGGAGTGGGGGTAGGGGCTTCCCCTGGAGGGGCGGCACCTCTTGTGCCGTCTCACAGGGAAGAGGTGGTTGGGGGCGGAACAGTGGGTGGAGATCTAGACGTGACGTCAGACGCCACGTCTGGGATCTCTATAAAACCCTCAAGCTCCCTTATGTCGGCGCTCAGATATTCTGAGACGCTCTGTGCCCTACACAGCGTCCCCAGTACTGTGCTCCTCTACCTATTTGTATCCTGATTTGAGCCGTTACCTGACCCTTACCTGTGACCTGATTACGCTATTTGATTGCTGCCTGGACCTGACCCTTGCCTGTGACCTGATTACGCTATTTGGCGTCCTGCCTCTACCTGATTTAGTTATCGTGCCCTATCTCTACTATTCTGGACTGTTCCTGTTACCTCCAGTAGTCCTGCATTCTGGGCTCCTTCTACCCTGCTTTGTACATGCTCCATGAGCCAGTTGAGCAGATGAGAGATCTCATTTGTAATTGGCCCATATACACTATGATTGCGCAATATTCACTATGGAACACTGTGCCTAACCATCATGGCCTTCACAGTGAACTTACTCTGGCAGGAGAACTAATCATTGAGAAAATTGATTATTTAAGTACAGGTAATGCATAAATGTAACTGGTAAATGTAGTGAAGAGAGGGAAAGAGCTAAGAACATTTATTTTCTGTGTGTGCTATTTGCATATGCATATCAGGTACCTGATTATCAGTGCCCACATCCAGCATGACAGGTAGACACTCCTGGGGCTTTACTCCTCCACATGCTGTGTAAAGTGCCAGTTTACCGACGGGGATGCCCATACCATAACTACCCAGATCTCCAAGACCGAGGATCCTCTCTCCATCTGTCACCACAACCGCCTGGAAAGCAAAAACAGGGTTTATGAAATTGCTTTGCACTGTTATTATGTGTGGCCTATGCAGGCATTTGCTATAGGGATAACAACAATACATATGTGTTTAGCTGTTTAGCTACATTCTCAGGGTACAGCAAAGAAACTGGAATTCCCATAGCAGTTTAATATAAGTGTTACTGTGCATAATATTGTGTGTATGTTCTAAATCCCAAATCAGACATTAATCCCGCTATTTACAACACTTGTTGTAGCATATTATGCCAAATTGTCATCCTCAGCCCTAGATTTAGGCATTTTCAGATTTCTTTGGGCTATGTGAGAGCTTTTTCATCTGGTAGCTACGATGCAGTATGGAAATGTCTCAACAATGAGAGTTTTAAAAATGACCTATGTAACTAATGTACAGTATATGAGCAATTTTCTGCACTGTTGAGGGGGTTCTAAAGTGCAGTTCTTGAAAGTGACACTTTATAGGGCTCAAAATAAAATTAAAACTTATATTTTATATATTTTATTATAACTATATTAGTCAAAGCTAATACATAGATGATTATATAATTTAACTAAAAGAACACTGCAATTTTCTCTAAGGCCTTGGTTATTGACGTGTTTTGTGCATGAATGGGTGGATGGCCACAATGTCCTAAGTGGTGCTACTGATTACAACGTGTTCACATGTACTGCTGTCTGCGACGGCTCATAGTGCATTATGGCTGTGATTCATACCTGGCTGCTAAAGGGGACAACTTCAGCCAAATACAGCAAGAGCAGGCAAGTAGATCAAGAAAATTCATTAACACATATTTAACATGTCTAGTTAGTGTGCAGAGCTTAAGCACTGCTTTCAAATGCATGTATGCATATATCAGTAGATCCCACATTGCTCTTACAAATGTATGGTTGAAAAATTAAACTGAAAATAAGTAGTAAGTGAACAGTACTAAACAGACACTACCTTAATATTATTCTCCGGCCATGACTTCATCAATGTGGAAATATGACCACGATCATGGATTGTAATGAAGAGGCCTCTGTAAGAAGCAAATGAGAAAAGGACCATAAATATTGTTCATATACAGAATTGTGCACATCTGAAAAATACCTTTGCTGGCGAGATCTGCGGCTTACATATTCGTTTGTTCCTATATATATTACCTAAAAATATTGTCTTGTGTCCAAGACATGCAAATACGGTACTATAGAAGTACCTTCAAAAAAGTACAAATCAGTTGAACATAGGCAAATAATTTATTAAATGATTTGTAAATTGAGAGAGAAAATATAACATTTCAGGGACCTTGCAATTTTGGAAGGTTTTCAGTAAAAGAAATAAACAGTTAATTATTTTAAATTATGTAGAATGAATATTGCCAAAGATAACAGATGAGTCATCTTTTTTATGGCAGAATAAAGAATAGTTATTCATTCTGTTAGCTCAATCAGCCATTGATTTATCTATCACACTGTTGTTAGCTGGATCATAAAGACTTTGGCAAAAAGTTCTATGGAAGTTTTAGGTAACTTTAAACAGTAATAGCCATTTGTTTAAATATTGGTATATTTCCTTCAATTATGCTTTTCATTCCATGTTTATTTTGCCAATAGCTGTATCCCACCACCTGTAAGTCAACACTGCCATCTGTACTGTGCCTGCTCAATCTTATCTTTTTAAATAACCCCCATTGGGTCATCCTCCATATTCTTTTTTTGATCAAATATCAACCCATCTCCTGTGGCTCCTTCTATGTATTTGTATTATTAACAGCCACAAGTCCTTGATTATGCCTTTTTTCCTTGGCTATATCCAGTCCTATTACATTTTTCTGTGATTTACACAATTTGCCGTTGATGACGTCTCCTCAATTTTACGCTCTGATGAGTAGCAATTCTCTTTTAGTAAGATTATACTGTAGTTTCTTGTTCTACACATCTGGCGAATGAACAGTAGATGGTTTTTACTGATTATGTTCAATTAACCAATTATACTTCTGTGTGGGATTCATATATTTTGTATTCATTTTACCCAGTGGCATTGATGATGCCTGCTTAACATAATACATAATCATACGGCAGAACTGGCCATCAAGACCATTGAGTTAAATGGATTTTGTAAAAGCTTTTCTGTAATTACCATATTCTTAAATACCTAATGGTATTTTGCCAGTGAGGCAAGATGCTGTGTAACTTTTTCACATACAATATTGCTGGTATTATAATGATAACTAAATAGCATTACAGAGAATTTCCACATATTATGTAATCATATTCTAATGTGATATGGACAATTGGCGATTTTACAACAATCATTATACTTAAATATTTATGATGCTAAAGCATGATGGTTCTTTATTTCTAACTGTAATTATTTGATTAAACAAGGTATATTAGGCTTTAAAGGTAAAATATAATACCTATTTTTTTTATTTTTCATTCAAATATATATTTTTAATGGTTCTAAATTAAGATATTTTACCCAAGGTGTTGTCACCGGCACTGAGGTTTACACTTCATTTGGATTCATGTGACTACTTATTTCAACTTTAGTAAAGTAGTCAAGTCAAGATGATGTTGTGATTAGGTAAATAAATTTTTTTGCAACTGTTTAAATTTGCCTTAAAAAGTCATCCAACGTGACAGCCCTGGAACTTTAGTGAATAACCCCTAGATTAATGGTACATTTGTGTTGCTTTTTCAACTCATTGGTTTAACTATGTGTTATGGAGGGAAAATTGAGCAACTTAAGATGCTATACCCATACAGCTTATGTTAAGTGGGTGTAATGATTTTGTAAAAATATATAAAGAACCGACTCATTAATATAAAATATATAAGATTGGACTCATTAAGTGTGCACATCTTTTTCGATTTCTACCAATGCCAGCTTCGAGGAATGTTGATCTGTAATTATCAAGCTGCAGGGCAACACGAGCCAGGTACAAAAAAAGTCTCATATAAACATTATAGACATTTAATATCTTGCCAACTCTTAAGACTAAACATTCCAGAGGGTCTGCTTTGAAAATGTCATTGAATTCATCACTACTCGGAAAGTAGCTGGCTGATGTACAAAGTTTATATTGCAATGGGAGAACGGAAAGCAAAAGGGAATAAGAGAATATATAGTGTATAAAGTATATAATGTAATAAAAGGAATAAACAATAACAGTAACATAACATGCCATAGTGCGATACAATGGTTAAATAGCACATATCAATTAGTGCATAAAAATCTGGACTTAAAGAAACAAATAATGGGGAACAGCCCTGATTGAAGGAGCTCACAATTCACTTATGTTAGGAAGTTATTAAGTAGCATTTCTTATTTGCAAGTAGATGAAATCTGAGGAGTAGTGGTGCAGAGAAGAGAAATAAAAACAAGTGGAGGGGCATACTGAGGATTACTGGGATAATAGGGAAGCTGATGTTGCCGTTCCCTGCAGTTTCCCTCCAGTTTAACTCCAGTATTACCCCTATCGTAGTCCACTTATGAAGAGCACACTTGGGATAAGTGGATAGGGCACAAAGATCAAGGGCTACAACGGAGTGGAGCCAAGTGGGTGACTACCTGAGGTTTTGCCTAAGGTATCAGTAATCCTTGCACCAGCTCTGTTTCTGATCCCCTTATATCAAGCTTTCATCTTGTGTTTAAGCTTGTTATGTAATGCTTGCAAATATCTGCAAGGATATCATATTAAGGTCCAAATAACAAGTTAACATGTTTTGCAAACTTATCTGTCTATGTGACTTATCTGTCTATAGTTTCTGATTGACCTTGGTCTGCTGTATTAAATATGAATATTTTATATATAGTGTTGTGTGCTGGCTTAAAGTGTGCTTCTAATGCATCTGACTATCTTCTGGTTGTCCTTAGCCATAGAAAGCTAATGGTAAATGTGCAGACAATCTCTCCCCATTAAAGACTGTGAGGATGCAATCCTTATCTTTAGTTTTTTTCTATCTAGCTTAGTTGTTGTTTAATAATCAGGTCTGGACTGGCCATCTGGCACACTGGCAAAATGCGAGGTCAGACGTTGGCCTACAGTACTCCATATTCACCCGATCTGCTTCTCCAGTGGCAGATCAGGTGCTGCGGTATGTAGGCACTTGCTTTATATGCCTGGCCACACTTTGCATGAGCAAAAAAGTGTAATACGTGGCTACATCTATTCAGCTGCCAGCCGCACTTATGTTCTCAAGCAGCCACCAGATTTAAAGAGCCAGAGGCCACCATGTCATGTCCCGTCCTGTTCTAATACTCCTACTCAATGTTGAATAAGGCCTGGTTTTTAGCCCCCATGGGGGGTGGTACTGGAAAATTATTTGTACTCATTTTGCATTTTCCTTTCCTCACACTTTATGTTGTTTTGCAGCTTTTCATCTGCAGTTATGAATCTCAACACATTATGCTACCGGCTTTTGACACCATGTTCTATATAATTTTGCCCTGACGAAAGCCTTGTATGGCCGAAACTTTGGTAGGATAAACAACATTTTCAACACTACATGACTTTTGTCAGGAAAATAAACGATTTGTGACGGCAGAGTTTACATTTGCAGTTTTGTGTAATTAAAAGGACTTAGGGATCTTTGATAATTAAAATACCAAATTAAAACAGATGATGAGAATATTTACTGTAAAACTAAACTGTACTCACCACAATGTCAAGAGAATAAAAACATATCTGTGACCGAACAATGTTAGTTACAGAATGCCCTGCTTGAGAAATGCTTAGCATTTTCATGTGAACAGAAGTTCAAGCTTTTCTCATAGCCTTGTATTTTTTCGTAATTGAGCAAAATATTAAAGTGTGTACAGTAAATGTAAAAATTCGAACCCAGAGGATGCCAGTAATAACATTAAAAAGTATGAGACACTGAGATGATTTAATTAAGTTTATTTTGCTTTTCTCAAGCATTTCTTCTTACCAGTCGTGCACTACAAGAATTACTATACATATTAACTGCATTTTTTTTAAATAACTTTATGTTGCATTTGTGTGCAAGTTTTTTTTAATGGCGGCTGCATTATTGGAAAAATGGCTAGTAGTAAACTAGTACTATATAATGTTGGACTTAAAAATAGTGATATCTGTAAATATCACAAGGAAAAGAGTTTTCAGAACTAGAATATTTAGAAAAAAAAGCAGAGTAAGGACAATTATCTTGTTTGCCAAAATCAAAAGCTACAAATTCACTTAGACGGGACTAATTCTGTATAAAAATAGACTTTTTGGCATTATTAAGTTGACGTAAGACCTTTTCTTGGATATTTTGCTTCCAACTTCATTCAAATGGTGTGTATGGCTCCCATTAGTACTTTTAATTTTTAACAGTTCAGGCATAAATACTGGATTTCATCTTTTGGATTTAAAAAAAAAAATGGATGAAGGAAATATTTTGGCATTAATGTTACTAGTGTTCCTGCTGCTGCCACTGAATATTTTCTGCAAGCTAGTCTCCGTTTCCAAAAAGCTGAATGTGTATCTCGTTCCAAGAGGTATAAACTGTGCAAATGAAATCTGAGCTATCCTTTGTGTTCATGATTCTACTTTGTACGGAAAAGCAATAGTGTTACTAAACACTAAGAACACTAAGAAGTATTGATGAGTATTGATGGGGCCGACTGGTGATTTTGAGACGCCCAGTCGGAGATCATGCATGACTAAAACAGCAAAAGTAAATTATTAAGCGTTTCATTTTTCTAAAGGTATAAACAGTTGACCATAATGACCGATCAGGACCGCAGATTAAAGAGTGGACCAGTATATGGTTTGTAACAGAGAAAGAATACCTCAAGTATGAGAGAGAAGTGGTGGGAAGAAGGTCCACATCTATATGTCAAACCTTTGTGTGCAAATATATTTGAGATGCAATACTCTTTGGACTGATGTATTTACTTCTGTGCCTGGTGGGGTACGGAACATCACCAAACAAGCTTAATTTGCAGATTTTAAATAGTGGGAATGCCCATGCTCTGTTGTAATTGAGCACATTGCTGGAAAGCCAGAAACAGTTACCAGGATGGATACATTTGTGAAAACCTAAAGTAAATTTGAAAGAATCTATTGATCGTCAAAGAAAAAAACTGATGTTTTAATAGGGAATGATAATGGTAGTATTTGTAGCTACAAATAGAAGACTCTTTCAGGTTTAAACCCTTTGTAACCAATGACATACCTGGTGTATTAATTGTAACAAAAACAGTCCCACATCGCTGTGATCGGGGGATCACTGCTGTAGCCAACCGCTCCATGACCGGAGTGATCAGCGTATAGCAGACCGTGTGCACTTCCACGGATACAGTCATATACAAAGGTACTGGATGTAAGTGCTGCCTCTGTCTGGTTTTGTCTCTCTCCTTTCCGCTGGAGAGAGACAGAAAAAAGGAAGGAAAAGTGTTTCACTAAGTCACAAGACCTCGGTTTTTTAAATATATTGTTTTAATTTATCTTAAGGGCTACATTTTTATATATAAGTTTAAGGCATAGTGGGTGGTGAATTTGTGCATTCTAATTTGAACATATTTTAATTTTAACAACATTTTCTAATTTTGTTAATTTGTATGTATATCTGAAAAAGAGTAGGGACCCAAGAAACAATCAAAATGAAGCAGAGAGCTCTTTTCTTGTTTTTTTTCCACTCTCTTACTCAGGCTCTCTCACACCCTTTCGCCCTCTCTCTCCGTGTCTCTCTACCTTCTCCGCTAACTGCTTCCGTATCCTTGTCTCCTTTTCTGCAGCTCTGCTTTTTGTCTTGCCTCTTCTTGTTCTTCACTTTTTCTGTCTCCTTTTATGATCTGCTCCCCCAGGCCACCTGGAGTTCTTCTGCAATAGGGCAGAGCCCTAACAGGCTCCCCATGGCTTCATCCTTTTGCAGAAGTATTCCAAGAGGTCAGAACAATGCAAACAAATTCACAGAGAAAGAGAGGTTCAGAAACCTTTCTAACATAGAATATCACGGCAGATCCTCATAGTATAATGGTGTTCAAACCACAACAATAATCTCAGCGCTAATACCTCCTAAGTGTCCACCTCATCATTGAAACACTGACAAACTGAAAATTGCTACCCCTATTCAATTAAACAATGCACATTCATTATACATACTTAAGGGATCCTGATACTTTCCTTCTCTCCATATTTTATTGCCTAGTCTACATATAATACCCAATATGCTTTATATGTGCTGATTAGTCATGTATGTATATTCTGGGAAAATGTTATCCAAATGCATGGAGAGTAAATGAAAACGTAATTGCTTGTTTTTAATATATATAACCACAGATACCAAATTGTCTACGTATTGAAATATTTCTTACATTTTTAACATCCCAACCCTTAATTTCCTATTAAAATATGCATAAGCCATCATTATAAATTTGCCAGAAATGCCATAAACCAGAATTATGTACTGAACTGAAATAGTCAGATGACTAATTGTAAATGTGTAATGCTGGAAAAGATGATTCATTTAGCGTTCTATGGGAAAATGGACTAATACTCCATGCCAGTTTCTGTAGCATGTTTCATGTATTAAAACTGCATAGCTACTCTTCCTTGCTAAGGGACTTACAAAAATATACATTGTGACAGTGAGCTAGATGCACATATCCTAAGACTTTCATAATTAACAAACATGTCATTATTTTAGAATCCTCACAGGGCTTTATAAACCAGACACTATGGTAGTCTGTAGGTTATAGGCTATATGTTGTGCTGCAGCCTCTAGGACAACTCTTTATTCTGCAAGTGAAGGGAGTTGAGTTTGGTCCTGCTGACTCCTCACTGATCTACTCCAATATTAAGCTTGATATGGAACTGTCCAGGGAAGTCCCCAAGTATGGTCATGGGATGAGGAAGGTATGGGTATAACCACTCAAGGATGTTGACAGAATGAAGTTTGTCCATGAATGAGAGGGCCTTACAAATGAAAGGGTACAATCTTGTTGAAAATAACATTGGCATGAGCAAAGGGAAACTTCTCATATGTACTGGCCTAGAGACCTCACCATCTCTCTCCATATGGGATCCCTAGGGGCAGGTTGGATATTTCAAGGAGCCACTCTCCCATCTCGAGACCATCAGATATGAAAACCTGTCATTCAACAAGCCCCAAAGCTAACTCAGAAAAGTTACTGGTGTGCTTGATGCTATATTATTGCAAGTAATCATCCAAAGAGGTATAGTATTTTGATGATATCATTAATTCCACTTATGTATGAAGAAATCTGAAAATGGGCCAACTAAAAAAACAAACCTTTAGAAACAACATTATCAACTAAAAACTGGAAAACATGCTTATATATACAGCTCAAAGAAGTCCACATTAAGCTAATGCTTCACTGAAAATGTTTAAAATGTGGTCATCAAAACTACTCCACTCCAATTCAAAATTACCTTTCTGTTTGAATTACCTTCCATGGGGCTCATGATTAAATTCTATATTTTACTGTTGAAAAAAGGAATGTTACTCTGGTTTGAAAACTTACAAAACATGGTTGAAATTGGAAAAGTCAATGAGTGCTTCCATGAAAGAAAGGGTTTTTCATATCCTGGTCAGGATTGTATGTTACAACACGTGTCATTTGAAACAATAACAATAAAGAACTGTATGATATTTTTTTTCTTTCTATGAGATTTTATGAATCAGTTTGTTTTGTTCCTAACAAAAACCGAATACAATCTCTAGATCTTTATCGCATGTTCTTGATGTGGCCCCAAATCAGATGGTGCCAAAATACAGAAATAATGCAGAAATACAGAAATAAAACTGTCAAAGTTTGTGTAATTGGGTCATTGAGAATTGTAGCCAACATTGTTCAAGGAATGACACTAAGGGTTAACCTGGTACGTGTGTACTATGTATTTTTAAAGGGACCTTAGGAAAAGTGTTTTTTTTTTTATTTTGCCTCAAAGTACTTTTTGTTGACGCATACAAACTTTAGACTTTTTTTAACATTCCATGCTTGTTTTTTAATCTTAATAATTGATTATCCAGATATACCACTTTCATGTTGTTTGCATTAGGAAAATAACGTATTAATGATCAAAAAGATGAACTCTCAAATGAACCCATTCATTTGAGGAAAACCAACACTTCACTACTGCGATTCCTATATTTCTATGTGTCTATTGATAGGACACTATATAGTTTGAAAACTGGCCTGATATTAACTTAGGCTCTAGAGACAAAAAGAAAACACAGAAAAAATTAGCTCAAAGAGATGCACAATTTACCAAATACATCCCCCTGGTTAGCAAGCATACCACAGAAAAGGAAAGCCATGCTTAATCAGGATACTAAGAGAACAGTAAACAGAGGAGCTGTTAGACTGCTAATATACTAGACTGCTAATATGCATATTTTTACAAGACATGGAAATTGTAGCCCGGTTTAACCCCTTCTGAGACAACCATGTGTATGTGGTTGGCAAAACTAAGGGGAAAACATTTTCTGTAGTGTAATGGGATAGCTGATTGGCTCTTGAGTAGCTCATTTAGCAAATCTTTAAGTAGAAAAACGAAATAGCCACACTCCCAGTAATAATGGAGTTGGAATTGAACCCAACAATTAATAAATTAACACCGTACTAGATATCACTTTTAATTATACACCTAAAAACTAGGAAGAAAAAACAATAATGAGAGAGAAATAAGGCTATAAAGCCAGTTGTGTAGATTAATCATGTTTTTCGATGTCCACTTTCTAAGTGGGGCATGAGAAGTTCCAAGATATGACACTAACCCAAAAAAGTGATGCACTAAAACAAACAGTAGCTCAAGTAAAACCCCCTCGCCCTACTTACTGTAATCATTTTAGTCTCAGCAGTAGTAGTAGCCATAAATAGGAGACACAAGAACGGAAATCGTGATGATTAAAAAATTGTTATTCATGATAAAACTTTGAAAATTATTCATTTGTAGTCTCCTACAAAAGAAACATTGTAACTTACTTTAAATATTAATATACATAACAAAATAGCACAGTTATGAAAAAAGACAAACAGCTGGCCCTTGCAACATTTAATAGGTAAACTTATGATGAGATCTAGCAGATGTTTTGGTAAAGGGCAAAGTAGCAAAACCTAGGTTAGTAAATGTGGGAAGAGACAGCATGCACACAATTTTGAAGAGGGAAAACCTTTGAAATGTGCAAAGTGCAGCTTTAACATTAGACAACTATTATTGTGGCTTTACCGCTGTAGAACACTATCCATTAAATATTTTGAGTTTGTAGAAAAGAGGGACTTCAGTGGGGTATCGTCTAAAGGAGGGGGCACTAGGGATATAAACCGATCAGCCATAACATTAGGACCACTGACAGGTGGAGTGAATAACAATGATAATTAGGGCTGCAACTAACGATTATTTTAATAATCGATTAGTTGGCCGATTATTTTTTCGATTAATCGATTAATCGGATAAAAAAATGCAATTTTTAAAAAAATTTAAAATAATGTTATAAAAACTTACAATTTACACTTTCATCTCTTTATCACAATGGCCTCTCTCTCTCTATTCACCTTCTTAGCTACAAGAACCTAAACACAGTGTTTCTCAAACTAGGTTTTTTATACAAAGTTATTAGTAAATATTAATTCATATGTTAACTATTTTTTATATTTAATAAAAACTATGAGAAAAAAGCCTTGTTTATATTTTCTTTTATTAACCAAACTGCCCCCAGTTATGCACATCTGACCCCCAGCTTGCCACTCTGCCCCCATATATGCCTTATACCTCTTATATGCCAGAGATTCCACTGTGCCCTCTGATATGCCTTATACTCCTTATATGCCAGTGATATGCAACTGAGCCCCCTGATATACCTTTTACCCCCAGATATGTCTTATGCCCCCCTGATATGCCTAATATCGATATGCCCTATACCCCCTATATGCCACTGTGCCCCCTGATATGCCTTATAACTTCCAATATGCCACTCGCCCCATTTATGCCTTATACCTCCCTATATGCCACTGTGTACCCTGATATGCCACTCCGCCCCCCCATAAATGCCCTGCACCACCCTGAAATTCATTATACTCCCTGATTCACCACTCTGCCTCCCCCAGATATGCCACTCTGAAATTCATTATACCCCCCATACACCACTCTACCTCCCGCTATACACCACTCTAACTCCCCCAGATATGCCACTTTGTCTCCCTGAAATTCATTACACCCCCATGTGCAGCACTCTATTATTATATGTGATAGTTTATCCACGTTTGTGGTCTGTGTGTTGCAGCACACCTTAAATTAATTTGTATAATTAAGCGCTTATATCACTCTTTTTTTTGCTCAGGATGTGAATACATGGCTGGTGTGGAGCCAAGCACTGTTGACATAATTTAACAACTGGAAAATATGGTGACTATGGAAAAATTTGAATGCAATTTTACTCAACTTCTATATTACAAACATATAAAATTGTGATGTTTACTAAAAAAGATGTAATTTTAACAATTACATTAATGACATTAATTATGGATATAATGTATGGAATTTATACAATCTAAAGCAATATACCATGTTAACCTTGAAAGTAGTAGTAGTAGTACTCACTTTACAATAATAATCTTATAAAAGGGAACAGATTACAGTAATCTTTAAGGTAACTTGGTCTTAAAAACATTTCAAATATTAAAATTGAAACACAAAATTGTTGTATGTAAAGAGGCAAATGAAAAGCATCCAATGCCTCTGGCATCTTGACTATCTGCCAATTACATAGCTGAAAATCAGCAGAGCAGAGCTCTGCTTCTCCAAAACCATCTAACTGCAACTAAAAAAATAACACTGGGCATTAATAGAATGCCAATGTTGTGAACAATGGGTGGTTTTGTAGTGTATTGCGCATTCTTTTTGACACTCCAAGGTTTAAAAGGGCAGACATGATGGATTAAAAGTTTATAACGGCATGCCCAAAGAGGGGCTGTCCTTTGCAAGCAAGGATAGGTTTGAGGCAGGCTTTGATCATGTAGAAGCTATCATACTATTTAAACATAAGTCCTCAAATCAACATCTATGTTATATAAAATAATTTTACAACATGTACAAATTAATAAGATTGTGCAAAAAAAAAAGATGGATTGTGGGCCAATTCTAGTTTTTCTTTTTTGTGAATATTGTAATCACATGGCACATCAGCTGGTGTGCCTCAAATGCCCAGACTAATATTAATGACCACTGAGGTCCTGGGTTAGGAGTCTGGCAACGACTATGTTATATTTATAGGATATCATCATAAAAGTCACACAGTTCAATGAAAGAAAATCTCTCACAGCTTTATTTAGAGAAAGAAAATGTTAAGAATGTTAAAAGTTTCTAAAATTGGGAATGAATCTTTTAGGACTGCATTATCATGATCCTGCTTGTTACATATATCAATTCATCATATGAACTTATAAACACGATCTATAGTGATTATTTATATGCAATTCAATTAAAACTGAAGAAGTATTTATGGAATTCAGATCTATCAGCTTTAATCATATATTACTAAAGGATAAATAACATGTTTTCCAATTACTGGTAAACTAATTTCAGACTCAAGCCCAGCTCTATGCAATGCAGGCACAACTTTTATATTACTGAAACTAATCTTTGAGACCGTTAGCGTTCCAAACAGACAGCTCTTCAAAAAGTAATGGCTTTGTTAGGTAGGTTGTAATGTTCTATGAAAGAGATCATTCTTGGAGGTTTTGATTTCACAGTTACTATGAAAATCAGATATTTGGAGATAAACATTGTAGCCCTTAAAATATCTAACACTTTGATGCTTTAATATCCCCTTAAACAACATCAATGTCTTTGAAACTATTTATTCTCAACATCCGTACTTCCATTCTTTAACTCTGTTATCATATTTACATTTACACTTCCTCTTTTTAATAATAGTACCATTTAAAAAATGTGTCAAAATAATGAACAGTGAGGGATTTAGACCCTCTAGGGCTTTCAGACACAACCCCCTAGCCTAAAGGATAATCTAACACTGTTATTGAGCAATGGCATTCATAAAAAGGTGTATGAATGGGTTTTAATAATAATCTGTTATTATTTCTGTTTCGATTACCAGACTAAAACCTTCTCTTCACTAAACTGATGTAATGAATTGCTACATCCTATTAACCCCTTAACGACCTTTGCCGGTTCAGGACCGTCATGGAAAAACGGTCGCTTAACGACCTTTGACGGTCCTGAACCGTCAAAAAATTAAATAAGCTTAGAAAGTGATCAACGATCACTTTCTTCGCTTAAACGGCGTTACTGTAATGCCTCGATGTCGAGGCATTCAGCAAGGCCGAGATCGGCATCGGGGGCCATGTCTGGCCCCTCCCCGGGGCGTCAACAGCCGCCATACATTGTATGGCGGCGGACGCCCGTTTTAAAAGCGTTTAGGAGGCGATCAACGATCGCCTCCTAAACTTAAATGGTGTCGCTGGAATGCCTCGATCAGGAGGCATCCAGCGACACCAAACACTTACCTCTGGATGGGCTGTGACCGCTCCGGAGAGCGGTCACAGCCGCAGCTGCCGGTGATCTTCGCCATCAGCAAGATGGCGACGGCCCGGGAAAAAAAACAATGAAGAAGAAAGAGTTCGCTAGACGGTCTCCAGACCCTCTAGAGAACTCTGGCTCCACTTGCAGGTTGAATACAGGTACTGCACTCAACCATGCAAGTCAATGGAGCCCAGCTTTCTAATCACAATGTGATTAGTAAAATATTAAAAAAATAATAAAAAAAAAAAAAAGGGAAAAAAAAAAATGTGCTAACAGTTAAAAATAATTATGCAGTGATGTCACTAGATGAACCATCCAGTACCAGCAAAATGTGTAAAAAAATATAAAAAAAGTATTAAAAAAATAAAATAAAATAAAAAAATAAAGTTTATTATTTTGAGCAAGTGCTAAGATTTCTCAAAAATATCAACAAAGAGTTAAAATAAAAGCACTTCAAATACCCAAGGGGTGTCTAATATAAAAAAAAAATGGCTGATGGGGTAAATTGGAGTGGCCGAGCTCAAAGATAGGGCATAGGTACAGACTGACCAAAATGGAGAAAAAAAGCGCACTTCCCAAATGTGGCATTTTAACCCCTTAAGGACCAGGCTGTGTTTTACCTATTGTACCATTGGGACCGAGGCTGTTTTAATACTTTTGCGGTGTTCGTGTTTAGATGTAATTTTCTCTTCACTCATTTAGTGAACCCACACAAATTATATGTTGTTTTTTTCAGGACAAGAAGGGCTTTCTTCAGATACCATTGTTTTAATCATATTATCTAATTTCCCATAAAAAAAATAATAAAATATGATGAAAAATGTAAAAAAAAACCACATTTTCTGACTTTTACCCCAAAAATCTTTTACTCATCCAAAAAAGCTAATGAAAAAACCTACTAAATATATTCTACTATTTGTCCTGAGTTTAGAAATACCCAATGTTTTTATGTTTTTTTGCTTTTTTCTGCACGTTATGGAGCATTAAGTACAGGTAGCGTTTTGCTATTTCAAAACCATTTTTTCCAAATCTGGTAATTCTTCCCCCCATGTGCCATTTCGGGTATCTTTGAAGCCGGCCAATGCAATTTACCCCATCAAATCATATATTTTTGAAAACTAGACACCCCAAGGTATTTCAAATGCTAGTATTTTAACCCTTTCCATGCATAAGATTCTACCACCAGCCTTTGCCACACTTTGTGTTAGTATTTTTTTGGTATTTTTTTTTACACAAATTGTACTTTGGGTATACATTTATAGCTCCAGGTATACGTCACTATCAAACAACACCCTAATATGTGTTCAATAACATCTCTCGAGTACAGTGATACCACCCATGCATGGGTTTGACTGCTGTTTGGGGTTAAAAGGCCACATTTGGGAAGTGCGCTTTTTTCCCCCTATTTTGGTCAGTCTGTGCCTATGCCCTATCTTTGAGCCTGGCCACTACAATTTACCTCATAAAACCATATATTTTTGAAAACTAGACACCCCAAGGTACTTAAAATGGTAGTATTTAACCCTTTCCATGCATCAGATTCTACCACCAGCCTTTGCCACACTTTGTGGTAGTATTTTTTTTTATTTTTTTTTTCACACAAATTGTACTTTGGGTATAAATTTATAGCTCCAGGTATACGTCACTATCAAACAACACCCTAATATGTGTTCAGGAACATCTCCCGAGTTCATTCATACCCCACATGTATGGGTTTGTCTGGTGTTTGAGGTTAAAATGCCACATTTTGGAAGTGCGCTTTTTTTTCCCCCATTTCGGTCAGTCTGTGCCTATGCCCTATCTTTGAGCCCGGCCACTCCAATTTACCCCATCAAACCATTCATTTTTTTAAATTAGACACCCCTTGGGTATTTGAAATGCTTTCATTTAAATTTTTCCACATCAGGATTTTTGGGAAGATACAGCGCTAATTTTAGCACTTGCTCATAATAATAAACTTTATTTTTTTATTTTATTTATTTTACTCTTTTTGGACTTTTTTTTTACATTTTGCTGGAACTGGATAGTTCCTCTAAAACATAATAATTTTTAAATGTTACCATGTTTTTTTTAAGCTTTTTCTTTTTTTCTTTTTTTTTTTTAATTTTTTTTCTTTTTTTTTTAAAATATTTTACTAATCACATAGTGATTAGAAAGCTGGCCTCCATTGACTTGTATGGTTGAATGCAGTACCTGTATTCAACCAGCAAGTGGAGCCAGAGTTCTCTAGAAGGTCAGGAGACTGTCTAGCGAACTTTTTCAACTTTATTATTTTTTTCCCGGACCGCCGCCATCTTGCGGATGGTGAAGACTGCGTGCAGCTGCGGCTGTGACCGCTCTCCGGAGCGGTCACAGTCCATCAAGAGGTAAGTGTTTGGTGTCGCTGGATGCCTCCTGATCGAGGCATTCCAGCGACACCATTGAAGTTTAGGAGGTGATCGTTGATCGCCTCCTAAACGCTTTTAAAACGGGCGTCTGCCGCCATACAATGTATGGCGGCTGTTGACGCCCCGGGGAGGGGCCAGACATGGCCCATCATGCCGATCTCGGTGTTGCTGGCATTACAGCAACACCGTTTAAGCTTAGAAAGTGATCATTGATCACTTTCTAAGCTTATTTAAGTCTGATGACGTGTCAGGCACGTCATAGGTCGTTAAGTGACCGTTTTGCATGACGTGCCTGACCCGGCAATGGACGTTAAGGGGTTAAATCTCAAACAACACGACAAACCCACGGAGATGGAGGCAGAATGACCAAATGACTACCTGAATTACGCATGCCCCAAAAGTAGCCCTTTACCAGCCAAACAATCTGATAAACCCATGCATGTGGGGTATCGCTGTACTCAGGAGATGTTCCTGAACACACATAGGGGTGTTGTTTGACAGTGGCATATACCAGGACCTGTATATCTATAACTAAAGTACAATTTGTGTGAAAAAAAATAAAAAAAAATTACTATTACAAAGTTTGACAAAGTGTAGTTGTATAATTGGTGCATGGAAAGGGTTAAAATAAAAAACAGCATTTGGAATACCCTGGGGTGTCTAGTTTTCAAAAATATATGGTTTGAATGGGTTAAATTGAGTTAACCGGCTTCAAAGATGTTCCAAAGAGGAGATGGAGGCAGACTGACCAGATTTGTTAAAAAAGATTTGGAAATCATAAAACGCTGCTTGTACTTATTGCCCTATAACTTACAAAAAACAGCAAAAAAACATAAAAACATTGGGTATTTCTAAACTCAGGACAAGTAGTAGAATCTATTTAGCTAGTTTATTTACTTGCTCTTTCAGGTGAGTAAAAGATTTTTCAAATAAAAGTCATAAAATGTGTATTTTTTTCAATTTTTCACCATGTTTTTTTTATTTTTTTTATAGTAAATAAGATGATACGATCAAAATAATGGTATCTGAAGAAAGCCCATCTTGTCCTGAAAAAACCAATATATAACTTATGTGGGTACACTAAATGGGTGAGGAGAAAATTACAGCTGAACACAAGCACCACAAAAGTATTAAAACAGCCTCGGTCCCACAGGGTACAAAAAGAAAAAACGAGCCCGGTCCTTAAGGGGTTAAACTCAAGCGATGGTAGTATGATAGACAACTTTCATGTGGTTTTTACTTGCAGTCTTCTGTTTTCACAGACCAATTTAAAATCACTAAAGGGACTAAAACTTTTGTTTTAAGAAATGTGACTAGGGGAGTGACCAGGAGAGGGGCTTTAGTGAGACCAGTTGTGACCTTTTGATAACTATTTATGCATCTGAACAAGGCATATCATAGAAGAGTGTGTTTTGTCTACACATTTAATTTGTTAATCTATTTACTGCTTTTGATATACACATTAGTATGAGTTTTAGGGCACTATGATACAATTATACCCAACAAACATCGCAAGCTTCTATAAAAGTGGGACATCAGTAGAGGAACAGCCATGGCGTAGGTGTAGCTAGCAATGTGTAGGGTTTGCAGTCCAAATGCGTAGGGTAAATAATGTATACTCATTGATTTGTACTAATTAAAAATCAGCTGACTGTAGAAAGTGTCTATGGAAACTCAAGAATAATACTGGAGAGTATCCTAATGTAACATTTGAAAACATTAGACAGCTGGAATTTATCTGGCTCTTCGTCAACAAAAATGAACTTAACCCATAGGGAAAATAATATTCTTGTACTTTTCCTCTTCATAAAATGAATGACCTCACTACACAGGGCATTTTTTCTTTTATACAGTAATATGAGAGTAAGCCGTTCCTGCCAAGTAGTATAGCACTAGATAGTTCTCTAATCTGACCTATATCACTTTCAAACACACAATCTCTATGCAGTCTGAACAACGAGCTACCAATATTCCCAAAGGTAAAACAAATAGTTAGGACTCATAATGGAAGGACAGGAATCTGGACTAAATACAATGTTTATGAGGAGACAACGTGGTTAATCATGTTTTACTGAATTTAACTGAAACAGGATTTTAATTGTGGGGTTTTTTTCAAACTAGCAATATAGCTAACTGAAGCCAGAGGAATCTTATGAGCCTTGTGGTCCTCTTCTACCTTTAAAAGCCTAGAATCCTTCATTTCGATAGAACATAATAAAGTATGTAAAATAAAAGAAAACCAGAACCTGTACTAGAAGTATTACCTGAAATGACCTTTTAATTCAGAACAAGAACCAGCCTATGTGCTATTGCGTCACACTTTTGAGCATGTTGCATACTATATTTAATGTATGTGTCTTATTGTAGCACACATAAAACAATTTCTGCACATGGAATTATCATGTAAAGTTGAATTTAGATGACATGACAAGTCAACTTAACTAGTAGAAGAGTGGCAAGTGCATGATCATTGTGGGTAAATCAGCCATTCCCTACACTAGTGTTCCTGAGGTCTTCTTCGCATCAGCTGGTTCACACATGAAATGGAACGTGCAAGTTCAAGGTTGTGTTTTGCATTAATCCCTTAAGAACCAGGGATTTTGTAAACCTACACAGCCACAGCAATTATCATTATTTTGTTTCTTCAGACTCAAATTTACCTCTTTCTCATGTAGTGTGTCCAAATGTTATACTTTTTTGAAAACAGCTTTACTTTTCTACCACGCAGCTAAAATGAAAGCTATTTAATGGTTACCAATAAAATAGAGTAATAATACCTGCATGCTAATAAGGGCCCAAAAAGTGCCTTCCACACTATTACGTTTTGGTTTGGTAGACAGCAAATGTTTTTTTTAACTTTATAATTCTATTGGGAGGTGTATGAAATGTTAATGTTTTGCAACAGTTTTTTTTAAATATTATTTGATTTTTGCTTATTAAAACTTAAGTATTAATAACTTAAGTGGCTTCAAGTATTCCTCTTTTTAAAACCTTTTCTCAAATTGTTTTTACATTTTTTGAATAAGGAGAAACTAGTTTGCCTTCGTCCATACTGTGATCACCCTCCTTGAAGATTACAGAATGGTTATAAAGCATGGCTCTGCACCTTTTATTCAGGCACTCAAACATTTTCATTGTAACCAGCGCTTGTACTAATCATCATTACATTGAATCTATCAGATGAGAGAAGATCATGCTGGCTTTTTAAGACAGAGAGGAGATCAAGCTGTCATCAGACAAGCACTTTGTATGTTGCACAAGTAAGGATGGTGATGTTCTTCAACTGCTATGTCCCCCTGCCTCTTTCAGCTGTGAGAATGATATGACCCTGTTAAAAATATTCAGCGGGTACCACAAGGAAAACAGTAAATGGCGCACATCACAAACTGTGTTTTGAAATCATCTGAACACAACCTGCCTTAAGAAAGTGAGTTAATTCACGTAGACATCTATATCATATATAGCTTTTAATGCAGCTCTTGCTCTTCTGGTATTGGATATCACAAACAAAAACTATCTGTTCGGATAGGTCATGTTGGAGTGCCAACATTTTTTTCTATTTTACATGTAGAACTATTTTTACATTTTTGGAAAGAAAGATTGGCCAGTTTATGTGAAAACTTAACCTTTTCATTGTGTACATTTATGAGTATTAAATCTGTTTATTAGATTAATCATTCAATTTTATTGTATTCAAGCACATGCCAGCTCTATCCACGCTGACTTAACCCAGGTCATTTGGAGGTAATGTACCCCCATAAACAGTGCTTTGGATTGAAACCCCAATTAACACTAGAGAAGAGTGAGATTAACTGAGGTGCCTCTTATAAGAGGCGTTTCATAATGTGGTGCTAATTGATATTTGGCATGTGAGCTTCGTGTTTTTTAATACTAAACACAATGCATTTGAAATTACCCAGTAAATAATAAATCCTCTTTAAAAGTTGGCCAAGTGATTCAAGCACCACTCTATCTATTCCTGATTTTTATGGCATCTAAAAGAATGCAAAAAAGCAGTACTTTTTTATTATTCAGTAAAATTATTCTTTATCACGCTCACAAAATTATTTTTAAAAAGCCAGCTAATAAACACAAGGCCTTGATAAAAAAACTCTGTATGCCTTTTGTTCAGCTTCAGTGCACCTAATTTTCTCCCCTTACATGGCTGACTTTAACTATGTGTGTGGCCTGCCATTACAGAGTAACCCCCTTTCTTATATAGATTCCATTCCTTAATTGTTATTAATTGGGGATTTTTAAAAAAAAACCTTGTTACAGTCCATCGACGTTCTTCAAAAATGTAGACAAGCCCTATTCTGGTTATGCAAACACAGGAGGTGATTAGAATGCTATCTTTATCATAGCAGAAAATATTGCATTACATAATTAAATGCTGGCCCTTGCTGTCTAAAGGACGGCATGATTATGGTAAAGAAGATTACAAACTGTAATTCCTCATTTTAAAGTACAAGGTGTTCTTTGTACCTGAGGTCAAATGATTACTATAATAATGGCCATACTTATTCCACATTGTAGGTGGTCTCAATGGACAGGCTGTTCACCTGTAATGTATACCGTTCTCCGTCACTGTCCTCAGTGCTTGAGTACCTCAAGATACCTCTGGAAATCCATGGGTTTGCAGTTAATGCCTGCCTTGTCTCTTTATATGTACTTGATAAAAAGATGGGGTGTTTGAAAGCACAGGAACACAGGAATCTAAATAAACATTAATTTATAAAGCACCAGCAGATTCTGTAGCTCTGTTATAATCAGTGGAATAACTTAAAATCACACACAATAACAAACTGGGAGAGCTCTGCTCTTGTGAACTTCCAATCTAGTCAGTGGTTGAGGAGGAAGTGAAACAATAGGATAGGACTTCTTGGATGAGGGTGATTGATAGGGTCCAGATGATTTGAGAGTAGTAGGTATTCACAGAGCTTTTGAAAGTAGCGTACGAGGGAGAACATCTGATAGAATGAGGAAGGGAATTCCAGAGATGGGTTAGAGTACAGATGAAATCCTGAATGTGGTAGTAAGAAGAGGTAAAGATAGTAGAAGAGAGACAGACTAGGCCCCCTACTTCCACAAAAGGCAAATCTTAATGCTTCAGAATACCAAGACATTTTGGACAATGCTACGCTTCCAACTTTTTGAGAACAGTTTGTGGAAGACCATTTTCTGTTCCACCATGACTGTGCCCCAGTGCACAAAGCAAAATCCATAAAGACATTGTTAGATGAGTTTGGTGTGGAAGAACTTGACTGGCATGCACAGTCCTCCCCCCTTTGTGCTGGAATGGAGATTGCGAGCCAGATCTTCTCATCCAACATCAGTGCCTGACCTGATAATGCTCTACTGGATGACTGGGCAAGAATTCCCACAGAACCTCTCCAAGATCTTGTGGAAAGCCATCCCAGAAGAGTGAAAGGGTTATAACTCCAAAGGGAGGGACCAATAATTATATATTAACGACAATGTACAGGAAGCATAAAGGAAAAAGGGGTGGAGGAAATGGTGAAAAAACATTGAGAAAGAAAAATATTTCTACAATTTGCTTCCATGGGTTTGTTTTACAAATGTCCCAGGTTGATCTTAAGGAATACAGAGGAAACCATTTGTTTTATTTTTATTATTTGACATTTTTGTCTGCCACTGTAAACATAGGTGGGCATACCTAAGAACTTCCCAGGGTAGGGTAGCTAGAGCGCTCACTTTTTTGGAGAGTGACTTCTTAAGGGATATGGCTAGGCCCCACCAACGCACTAATGCTTCTAACTTTAACTTCAAGGGTATATTATTTGGTCCAGAGGCAGGATATCCCTTCTCTTGAATACAGCTATTCTCATATTTCTAGAAACGTGTCTTCTGGGCCAGCTAGCAAAATTCCCAGGAGACCTTTGATGCATTTCTAAAACAGACATACAGGATTACAGATGTGACAAATTCCCAATTCATTTTAGCCAAGTCAAAACATATGGAACATAGAAAAGTAATATTTTTTTTTATAAGATTAAGTCATTTTTCATGTTTTTTGCTTAAAGCATAAAAATCTTGACACTTTTAGGCAACCTTGCCATCATAAACATTTTGGCCTTGAAGCAGATGCAGTAAAGTCTACATAAATATGATCCTCAATAAAATATGGGCAGGTGGGCTATAATTTTAACAGAAGACTGAAAAAAATTGGAATTACCAAACATACAAAAATACAGCCACAAATACCAACGGACCAGATTATTTAAAACTTCCGATAACTTCATTTAACACATCACATGATTTGCAGACTTTTTAACAGAGCTAAGTATAATATAAATAAATATGCACTGACTTGAACAAACACAGATAGAAATAAAATGTATTGCAAAAGCAGATAAAAATAAAACAAGCATTGATCTAAATTACATAACATTTTTCAAGAAGGTACATTTCTTATTTTTAATCATCTTATTTTAAGATGTATTTTTCAACACTTAGTATTAATACTATAGAACAACAGGGCCAGTTTATTTTATTGGAGATACATTTTGGCAGGTGACAAACATGCTTACTGTGTGCACTAATGGTGCAGTTCCCTTGTATTCCATACTAAATGAATTGTGAGGTTTTAAAGATAGACATGAGCAGAGCAGCATCTAGAGTTTCTACCAGGTCCAGACCAGGTCCAGCTGGATGACAATGCTACACACTCACCCCAGGGTCACACCAGGTGCTGCAGCTTGTTTGACCATAAGAACGTAGCGGGCAACCAAGCCTTTCCAGCCGTTGCCCGCACTTTTGCCATCAGACGGCCCCTGGCATTAAAGTGCCAGGACCACTCTGTCATTGCCAGTCCAGCCATGGTTTCTTTCTAGTACCCTATGCAAATTATGCCTCCATTACTCCCTGACTGAATGAACTTGCTTGCCTACATAATAATGGACGTCAAGGCAGCGCCACTACCATTACAGCACTCTACATTGCCAGTTGGTTTGATTATATGGTAAGGGTGGTTATGAGCACAAACTACCTTGTAATCCATATGTATGTACTACTGGCTGCAACTTCTGACCACATTTCCATGAATTTGCTGTATATCATTAGTTATTCAATTTTAAAGCATACATAGACAAATAACCAGAGCTCAAATATATCACTCTATTCTCAAAGCAGGGTCAGAATTAGTTGCTTCAGCTTGTAATCATGGACATTTTATGAAAATGCTTTGTATATGTTCACCAGACAACAGACTGGAGACATAGTACATAGATGTGACAACTGAGGTTATAATAATGATAAGTGACATTGAGTATAACCGATTGATATTTTGTAAGAAAAATTGTTCTATTCATCCATACCTTGGTCTGCGAAATGCAAGGCCATATTGTTGACATGCCAGGCCCACGGTTGGAGTATACACGATAGGCATGAACCTTTCAATGTCTGAAGTTAGGACCTTATAGAAAAGCTTCTCATTCCGATCTTGAAGTCCCATCAATAAAATATACCTGCAGCAAAACACAATAAAAAAAAAAGAAAATGTAACTAATAGAAGAAAACAAAAAAAGAATATAACTCTGGAGCTATACTTACAGTATTTTTAAACCACATTCTAATGAAAAAAAAACAATTAAAGGTAAAATTTACTTTTATATTCTTATCTGTATGTATCCTCATACCTGGGAATGTTCCCATGACTGGCTATCTGGAGTTTCTTCTCTTCTAAGAGTGTGGCTTTAGTCAAGGATTGGAACTGGCTGGGTGTAGGGGCAGGGATAGACCCAGTCAGCCAGCAGTGGACTGGGAACAGGTGGAACAGGTAGGCAGCAAGCTGGCAGAACCTGGGCAGGGACTGACGAAGTGATGCTTCCTGCCCTTAGATTGAAGAAACCAACACAAAGGCCTGGAGAACCAGCACTCTTACCTCTGGTTAAACCCAGGAAGGTCTCAGGTATGTTTACATCACTCCCAAAGTTTGCTGATTAAAATATTTTACAGGTACTGCTCCTCCTGCTTTGTTGCATTCAACGTTTGTGTTATTGGATGCACATTAGAAACATCATTCCTAGTACCACTGAATACCCCAAACCTATATTTATGTAATTGTTCATTTATCTTTTTTCAAGGAATGCTTAGATGTCGAACACAAGCATTGATAGGTTATTGCCATCAACACTGAAAAAGTCTCAAAAGCCAGGGCCATTGTTTGCTACTAAGATAAATGTTCTTCCCTTTGTCATTAATTAAAAAAAAGACATAACAAATATGTGATTGTCCTGCAATGCAACCCCTGCTTTTAGTCACCGTATGGTTGCCCTCATTAATACTTGCACTTAACACAATCTATCCCTGCAAGGATCATTTACTATTATAATAGTAACTCAAGAGAATCTGTAAAAAATAAATGACACATTAAAATGCAACACCTGTAAAAAATTACAGAATGAGGCTGCCCTGTCTGCTTTGGTGTCAGTAAAGCCACCAGTTGCCAAAAAAACTGACTAGCTATTTTTAAATAATTATTTATATCATCGCTCTCAAGCACTGCCAGACTTATTCTACAAAATGGCCAAATTATACCACACCAGTTTCCTTAAGAACAGGCAAGGAAAATTGCCTCCAACATATTTAAACTGAGGATAAATTGCCATTTTGACATTATATTATTATATTTGGAAACACAGGGGAAAGATAACGGTTTAACAGTTTTATGCATTTTTGTTTATAATGCAACAGCACGGCAGGACATATGTTAATACATTAAATTGTGGAAATAAATACATTATTCTTTATCTAAAGTTACATAAATAGTTTTGAAATACGCCATAAAGTCACATAAAAAGTCTCGGCAGCTAGGCAAACCCACTAAAACAAATGTGCCCCTCCTTGGCTATTTGAAATCTTGGGAGGTACGAGACTGTGCTACACTCATATACACCAAACAGTCTGAGCTCCAAGAAAAGAGGAAGATGGGGCCGGCGGAGAGATATTTGGATCCAACAGAGTATGCTTTGCTAAATTAAGCTTGGTTCCTAGTGCATCCAGCTGCATTTAGCTCCCCCTAGTCTCTCCTGGGAGCTGAGGCAGCCTTCCAAGTTCAACTAATAACAGATGGATATAGTGTGATATACTGATGTGCTCAATGAAGCAAATGTGTACTCTTTGGCTCCTGATGAGGATTGCTTTAACATTATGGAAGGGCCTTAAGAGACTATATGGTATTTTTCTAACCCTCAAATGTTAGCTTTTTACCTGTCAAGATCACACTTTTGACGTTCATAATTCCTAAGCACCCTTAGAACTTGCACGTCTTGACTGAGGAAGCAAGGAGGCAGCAGTCCATGAATACCCAACTGCAAACGCTCCTCTAAGGAGAAGGCCATACCCTAAAAAAGCAAACACAAGAAATAATACAATATAAGCATGAGAAAATGTATCACATATAAAATGTTAGTTGGTGTGTTCTGTTGATTAGTGAAATCCTTATAAAGACTATTACTGTACTTCTGATTTGAACAATGACAACCAATTGTATTTTAGGGTAGACAGGAGCTAATATTAGTTTATTCTCACTTGGGCCTTTTCTAGGCAGTGACTCTAATTGAGATAGTGGCTTCTGGTTAGCGCAACACGCTAGGACACTAGTCAAATTACAGCGGTATTCGATGTTTGTTTTTTTTTTAAATTAAGGTTTTCTTTTAAGTACCATAATATTACATATATCTGAACAGCTAACTAGCAAACTTGGCCATATATACTACCATTCAAATGTTTTGGGGTGACTGGGAAATTTCCTTGTTTTTGAAAGAAAAGCAAACTATTTTTCTCCCTCACTTTTTTCTGATTTGTTCGTGCTGATCACAATGTGATCAGCAAGCAGAGTTCCATAGCCCTGCCGAAGATCTCCTGTCCTCAAGTGAACTTCCAGTGGGTGTCATTGGTGACGCCTACCGTAAGGAAATGCCTGATTGTGTGATCGGCATTCCTTGAATGATGGTGTACTAGTGTTCGCAGCCTGACAGCCTGGTCTCCCGTGTAGTGGCAGGGAGATGTCCCTGCAGCTGCAGCAAAGTCAGGACGTACCTGTATGTCGTAATGGGCTTGTTGCCACAAGTTTTAAGGACCTACAGGTACATCCTAAGGGGATTGAAAGGGTTAAATACTACCCGTAAAACAGCAGTCCTAACGTCAACAGTTAAAAAGTGACTCCGGGATGCTTGCCTTCTAGGCAGAGTTGCAAAGAAAACCCATATTTCTAAAATTGTAAAAACAACACTGGACAGAGGAGGAGTGGAAAAAGTGTTATGGACAGATAAACACACAGAAAAAAGTATGAGGTGTTGGGATCACAATGAAGAACATTGTAGAAATGAGAAAATGCTTAACGCATTCTCTCAGACATGGTGGAGGAAATGTGATGGTCTGGGGGTGCTTTGGTTGTGGGGGATTTGTGTAGGGATCTGGAAAAAAGAAGACTATCACTTTATTTTGCAACGTCATGCTGTTGGAGCTTGATTGAAGCCAATTTCCTCCTACAACAGTACAATGGCCCAAAGTTTCAAACTATGCAAGAACTACAAGGGAAAAAGCAGTCAGTTGGTATTCTGTCTATCATGTTAAATACTACCCGTAAAACAGCAGTCCTAACGTCAACAGTTACACATCCATGCTCACATACATACATACATACATACATCCCACCTCCTTCCCGCTTACCAATCACTGCTCCTGGAGCTTTCTCTCCAGCTGCTCTTGGTCTCACCGCAGGTTCATATGACGTAACATGAGCCTAATACGTTCCTGTCTCCCCGTACCGGTTCAAAATAGTTTAGAAAGGGCCCTTCCAACCTGGACCGGTGCAGTCCAGGTTGGAAGGCCCCTTTCTAAACAATTTTAACCCGGTAGGAGAAGACGAGAACAAGGGGTCTCAGGAGTTGCACCGGGCCCCCTAGAGGCATGGGCCTCATCGAAGCTGTGACCACTGTAGTTACGCCAGTGGTCACCGAATCTCAATTCTATTGAGCTGTTGTGCGAGAAGCTTCTTTTTTGACAACAGCAAAGTTTAAAGGGCACAATTATTATTTAAATTAAAAATCATTATTTCTACTTTTGCCAATGTTTTTCCTATTCATTTTGTAACTCATTTAAAAGAAAACAAATTTCTAAGCGAATTTAGCCATAGAGTTTTGATTGGGCCATTTGAATTGTGATGTCGCATTCACTGAGATTAAATGCTAATAGAGTTCACAATAATAGTTAGTTTATAGTCCAGGAAACATACAAAGCCTTTTTGTAGCTGAGATATGCCTTCCACAATGTTGTAGTGCTGTTTAAAGTTTTTTTTTATCACCAGCTGATGGATTATTTAATGAAATGAAGCAAAGCGTGAGTGCCAGACCTGTTTCTTTTTTTTATTTATTTATTTGGATTAACTAATTAACTAAATTAATGTGTAGTTGGTCCCCTCTTTCCAGCTATAACAGCTTCCACTCTAATGGGAAGGCTTTCTACAAGAGTGTTTATGAGGGAATTTTTGCCCATTCATCCAGTAGAGCATATGTAAGGTTGGGCACTGATTTTGAACAAGAACGCCAGGCTCACAATCTCAATTCCAGTTCCTCCCAAAGGTGTTTGATGGGGTTGAGGTCAGGGCTGTGTGTAGGCCAGTCAAGTTCTTCCACAGCAAACTTATCCAATCTTTTCTTTATGGACCTTGCTTCATACAAAGGGGCACAGTCATGCTGGAATAGAAAAGGACCTTCCCCAAACTGTTGGTCACAAAGTTGGAAGCATGTCTAAAATGGCTTTGTATGCTGTAGCCTTAACATTACCCTTTACTAGAATGAAGGGGCCTAGCACAGACCCTGAAATATAGCCCCAGACCATAAACTTTCCTTCCACCAAAGATTGCAGTAGGCACTATGTATTCCATTAAGTAGCGTTCTCCCAGCATCCGCCAAACCCATATTCGTCCATCAGTCTTACAGGTGGTGAAGTGGGATTGATCACTTCAGAGACAGATTTCCACTGCTCCAGAGTCCAGTGGCACACCGCCAAAGAGCACTATGCATAATACCAAGCGTTGTCTGGAGTTGTGTAAAGCACACAGCTTTACACAGCTCCAGATAATGCTTGGTATTATGCATAGTGCTCTTTGGCTTGTGTGCCATGGAAACCCATTTCATGAAGCTTCTGACACACAGTGCTTCCTTCCAGATGCAGTTTGGAGCTCTGTAGAGAGTGATCCTACAGGGGACAGATCATTTTTCACACTATGCTCTTCAGCACTCAGTAGCCCTGCTCTGCAAATGTGCGTGGTCTACCGCTTTGTGGCTGAGCTGTTGCTACTACTCGGCATTCCCTCTGCAAAATAATACCACTTACAGTGGACTGGGGCAGATCTAGCAGTGGGCAAATTTCACAAACTAACTTGTGGCATCCTATGACACTACCATGTGTAAAGTCACTGAGCGATTCTACTGCCAATGTTTGTCTACAGAGATGGTTGCGTATGTGCTTGATTTTATATACCTGTTAGCAATGGGTATGGCTGAAACACCTAAGTGTCCATATAGTCTTGTCCATATAGTCTATATATAATGTATACACCTGCATTCATACAAGCAGATCACACACCTACATACATAAAATTCTCTTCACATATGCATTCTAACAGAATCAGGAATCTAGTATTCTTTTCCAAGTGTGCTGCCATTTAAGTAAAATCAACACATTTGACTAATGCATTCCAGGAATGAAGGTCTCCCACAAGTTTCTTTTAGATAGCTCTGATGAATAGGCTGGTACTGTATAAACGAATAATAATAATGATTTGTTTACTATTCTTACTTGTTCCGACTCCGTCAGTAAATCATTCAGAACTACCATTTACTTATATAGCAAGTCATTTTCTAATGAATTCCTTAACAAAAACATGGTTACTAAAGTTTTCACTTATAGTCATACACTTTTAACCAATACTACATTTATTGTGTTGCACATAAGATAATCATAACTAGTGAGTTTGGTCCACCAAGAAAATATTGTGACAACTATAAGCTATTTCTACCTTAATTGTCAAAACACAAAAAGGATCCCTTTGATTTTAAATTTGGAAGGAAGGTGTCTGTGTTTTCAAAGATGTTTGGCATTTTGCTTCTTTCATCAGAAAGCCTTGTGTCAGTCAGTTTCTTTGAGTGATTGCAAATTGATTTCTAAAGTAATTCTGAGAGATCATTTGTATTCTCATGACTGCTACGCTCATTGTGTTCAGTTGGCATAAATTGATAAATGACACTTTATCACATCTTCTGCACAGTAGTGCCCATGCACACATTCTCACAGCCAGCCCATGCCATAATAAGGGACAGTGCTCAAAGTGAGTATTTCTTGCAGCTCCACTATACTTAATTTATGGTAGGTCAGCTACAGACTGTCCGGGTGTCAAAACCAATGTTAAGGTTTTCTTTTTAATTTTGTCCTCCATTTATTTAATATTTGACATATGGTAAAATAAGAGAGTATTGGTCCTGTGTGCGTGAATAGAGTGGGCAGCCTACCTGTCACTTTTGCCATCAACAATATTTACTATTTATGAGCACAATGTTGTGTTTTCTTCTAATGTTATAGATTTGCCTATTACATGTATATTTCTGTTACATTCATTTTAATAGTGAACTTTTTTTCAACGATACATGAAATACAGGAGTTCATTCTCAAATACTTTTCTATTCAATCCAGAAAACAAGGTGGCTATTCTTCTTTATTTCAGTAATTTATTCTTATTTTCTCCTGGGATAACATGCTGAATACACCAAGGTTCAGGCATAACTAAAATATATTTAGTCCAAATTTAGAAAGGCACTCATTGGCTATCACAAAATCTCATTCATTCACTTATTCATTCATTTATATTGCTTTTTACAGTTTTTACTTACATATTATTAAATAATTATAACAAAAAAAATATAAAATAAGTTAGTGCTTTCCTTTGTAATATCATTACTAAATATAAAATGGTAACAAAATATGAAAAATACAATATCTATTTGTAGTGTGCTTTCTCAAATAAAATGTTTATTTAATCTCTGCCAACTTTCAAAATGAGTTGGTGGTTTAAATTTCTGAAATTTCAATAACTACATTATGTGCAACCTTTGTGTTACTGTAAAAAGAAGAACAATGGCTTATATTTTTAAGACTCAGATCAGAAAAAGGTTAGAAGCATCAAATCACACCAGGGCACTGAAATGGAAATTGTTTTTGTAACCATCCACCTGTTAAGCCTAAGCGCTACTCAAATCAGCAAATGAGGTGATTTTTCTCATATTAAGCATTAAGGACAAAAGAGTGTTTCACTAACTAACTAGTAACAACATGTAATCAAATATATAAACAAGCCACATAAAAAACAGTTACAAGTGATACCAATGAATTTGTTCTGCTACTTAGAATGAATAACTCCTTTTGAGGTGAATCAATATAAAGATAAATATGCTGTAATCTATGTTGTAAGAATTTCTTACATAGAGAAACGGCGTCTTAGTTAAACACATGACACGCGTTCTGGAACATGATTTTGATTAGTTGGATTTTTTTTAGGGTCACATCAGCTGCTTCTGTACTGTTTCGTTATTTCAAAACCTATATGTAAATGAATTAACACTCATTCAGTCCTTGGTTGTGTCTTATATTTAGGTTAGTAAAAATGCTTAAAATGCTTGAAAAGAAAAGTATGAACCATATGAGTTTCGTTGGTTTCACAGCCAGCTCCCTTACTTCTTGTTCCTTGGGATGGTTTTCTGTTGTGTCATTATATACTGTTTCTGCTTGAGGACCTCATTTAGCAGTAAAATACACATTTTTTCCACCTGCCAGTTCAGGGCACAAATGATAATTCATATCAGACACGGGATAGTTATGAATGTAACAGATGTTAAGAGCTTTTAATAACATAATGAAAAAAGCAACAGTATATATACATGCACATATGGTGCTTATGCGCTCATATGTCTCATCGTTAGTTGATCATTTTACAAGTGAATGATGAATATACTGCATTGTGAAGTAGACCATTTCCTGCTCCTAATTAAATTTCTCAGGCTCCCTGTGTGGCTAAGCTGTAAGACTTTCCACTGAAGCAGAACATACATGATACTAATTTGTTACTGGCAAGAAACTTGATGGACACTTCAAATAACTAAAGGATAAGAATAGAAGGCACTACAACCAATGTAAAACGATGGTAAATAAGGAATTAGGTGAGTGCTGCATAGTACATTTCATTATATTGAATCAATCATCCAAATCTCGCAGGCATGGGAAAGTAGAATCTAAACTTCAGTACATTTTTTGTGGTCTTCTTCTTTATTTTTACAAAAGAGTCATTATTTGGATATTTAACAAAAAGTATTGTGACACAGGAAGGCTTTATCAATGAAAACAAAACGTGTATCCAATGTTAATATTAGAGGTTTATGTTTATATTGTTTGCTGAAGAAGCTAAAGATTTGTTGCCCCTATATTTATTTTAGTTTTTAAGTCTTGGTGTAATGCCTGATTTCTACATCAAAGGTACATCCCTTTATAACTTCAGTTCCAACTCCCTATTATTCTGGAGGACATGCTTACACTTTAGAGGCCTAGTTAAACTTGCTAATTTCTTGGGTGCAGTGCCTGTATTAACTGTATATTGTGTTACCTGAGCTTCTATGCTTTGTTTCTTTTGTGTATGACCCTTACCTTAAACCTGACTCTGAATTATCCATCTATATTCCAGTTCCTGTGTACGACCTGTGTAAGCTTGTTCTGTTTTTGTCCTGGGCTTCGTACCTCAATTTGTCCTCGTCCTGTCTTTGTCATTGTCTATTCCCTGGTCCGGTATTGCATCCCTGTCTCAATCCAGTAGATTGCCTTTCTACAGTTATCACCTTCTGCCTACAGTATTTTCCGTGACATAATGTGATGTAATGGTACCGTACTCTCAAATAAAGGCAAGAACAAATAAGCTTCGTAATTAGATGACTACTGCCTCAAAATGTGAAGAACATATAGACACACATCTGCGTCCATTTACAAGAATCTCGATTTAGTGGCCAATCATTATGTCTAACGGAGTGTTCAATATTAGGATGCGTGGCTTAAAATGTTTTATTTTGAAGAAAAAACTAATTCTTAAGGAAAACGTTCCAGAAGTAGAAATTAGATGTGTACATTTGGACACACATCTTTACACTTTTGTACATATTCTACAATTCCAACCTCTATTAAAAGGGTATGCCATTAACAGAGAAGATAATAATTTACTTTCTAATACTTTTGTATCATAACATCTCTACATTCTGCTTCATTAACTAGCAACTACAGTTTGTGTACTACGGTGACCAGGGGCACAGCCTGTGATTGAGACTTTTGTGCCCAGTTTCTGTTTGTCCACTAAAACCCTGTTGAGTCTAAAGGTAAATTACCGATATGTTTCAAAAGCAACTTTTTTCATTTAAAATATAATTTAGATTGTTTACCCTTACACTATAAAAAGCATCTCCAGACAATTTATATTATTGAATACTGCCATTAAAATATCTTTGGTGATATTGAATTTGAATTCAACATGTTAATGAAAATGTTTGTGTGAGTATACCAGTTTTGTTAATAGTTATTCTTTGCAGCATTGCTGTATGCAACAATAATCTGTAAGCATAAACCATTATACCTGCTACTAAAAGCTTAATTCTATTGAAGGGACATATTTAATGCTTGTTATGTCAATTTTATGATACTTAATACACTAAAAAATACAATTGCTTTATTGCAATAATAAATGTAAATCCAGTAGTAAGCAAACTGTGGAACTATATATCAAAGAACAAGAATTATAATTAGTTAATGACTAAAAAAAGAAATTTTTATTTTAACATA
The DNA here is from genome assembly GCA_029215755.1 of Spea hammondii. Lineage (NCBI taxonomy): Eukaryota > Metazoa > Chordata > Amphibia > Anura > Pelobatidae > Spea > Spea hammondii. Next base: position 76,505,774 of record JARDYJ010000003.1, on the reverse strand, counting down.
TTAATTTATTCGATTTATTTAGCTAGGATACAAAGGATGTAGTGGGGTTTTGGAAAATTAATACAGAAAATGTTTTTCAGTAATTTTTCTTGTCCATCGCTTATGGCAACATAAAAGGTCGGAAAACATATGGTTTATATTACATGAAACCCCAGATACATCTTAGAAATACTGGCTGATGATTCACCATTCATATCTCTGTAGTTATTTTACTTAAGATTTATATTATAATCTTATACTCATAGTGTTTTACATTACGATAACATTTTCATTAACTGTTTTAGTGATATGCATATCTGTTTTTATACATTAAACATACTTACAGGCTGCCACACAGGATGGCGAGACATGTGGGTGATGGTCTAGTGGAGCAGGCTGATATCTGTACTTTGAGTACACAGACTTCTGGAGCTCGATCCATGGCAATATGACTTAGTATCTTTACATACTGGTCGGTGCCACTGCAAGAGTAGGCAAACCAAAGAGATCTGTGGTAGTGGGGCTAACTGGTCCTCAAGGCCCAATTTATCTTGCATGATAACCAACAATGAGGTAGGACACTGTAGTTCCTTGAGGGCTCCCAGGATGCTAGGCCCTGCATGTCTCATAGAAAGACCTCAGTGAGTTATTTTCAAAATTAAATAAAACTGTTAGAGATCATATATACACACATACCCAGCATCCCTCAATGACCAGGTTCCTTTACTTAACCTTTTCATAGATTTTTTAATTTAAAAAAAAAATTATATGCATTCAACATTGTTCTGAGATTTTGGCACTTTTAGCTCTGAGTTGGATTGTACTATAGTTTGTTTTCCTTGAGAATTCGTCATCAGTTCCATTTTTAACTTTCTGGTTTGCTTGATTTGGTTCCAGGCCTAGTTTAGTAAAATTGAATTATGTTTCTCTTTAATGAAGATAAGGTGGACAGCTGTCATTACTTGTAATCATAAAAATATAGTTAGATGAAAGCAGGGATGAATATATGTAAGAAAGTTCACGCAGAATAAGCAAACACGTTCCATGCTGAATTAAAGAACTTTAAATAAAGACAGATTTATTAAAACATAAAAGTGACCAACATGTACATTCTTTCTGAATGAAATGCACTTTTCTGCACATCTCAGCTGATTTTTTTTTCAAACCTAGACATTACTCATCTGTTTTGTTCTACTTTGCCTTAAAGACGCACAATAATCTGTATTAAAAAAACCAAATGGATTGTATACTTCTTTACCTCTGTAGAACCCATTCTTTGCTAGTATCTCATTTTATGTTTAAATAGTGGAAATATATTTTTTTGTATGGAAATAACATAAATATTCATAATCCCTTATATCTAACTGAAGTATTTGAAACAGATAATACAATATGTATCATGTCTGTTGAGAACGCTTGGACAGTTAAGCCACATGTTCTTGTGTCCTTATGATGAGGTAACTCTAGGTCAGAACTTTATTCCATTATGGTTACATTATCTTAAAAAGTAGAGTTTATCATAGAACCCACAATCATAGCTTTTGATTTTACAGACTATTTTATAATTTAAATGTGCTGTTTTATTTATTCTGCTAAATTAAATAATTTTGTACAAAAATACATTAGAAACAGCATTCATAGTAATGCTGAACACCAAAATATGAACTCTCATTCCATCTAGTGTTGAGGGATATCTTGTGTCAGCTAATGATGATGATCTTATGTACATTAATAATCAAAATGCTTTTCATAGCATTGTGCAATAATATTGATTTTAAACACTACATGGTAAAACAAGAGTATGGCTGGGGGTACTTCCTTATCTTGCATACAATGAACCTCAAATACTACACACACCAAACTAGTTCTGCAATCTGCCAAGATTGGCTAACCCAGTGCTGGGAACTACAATTCCAGTTTCTGATGAGATCAGGATGAAACTTGTAGCTTCCAAAAGTTGTGATGCAAGAACTTTCCTATCTTTGTCAATAATTACGATCGTCTCAATTTAACTCTTAAACATATGTACTAGAAATCTCATTTTAATTTTCTGTGTAATAAAGACCATGAATCACACCAAAATTAACATAATTGCAAATTACAGATTCATTATTAATATGAAAATGTATAAAATCAATATGTGTTGGTTACTGCCGAAAATCATAGTACATATATATATATATATATATATATATATATATATATACCATTACATAAGTTATGGTGGGTAAAAGGTGATGGAAACCCTTCCACTTAAATTTAAGGGGTAGTAGAAGTATTATTAAACACTCATCTACAGACACCAGACAAGCCAGAAGGCTTGCTTTTCCCTCAGAAATCTCATGGTGCTTTCACAACCACAATGGATTCTGGGTAGGCACATGCAAATAAGGTTAACAATTATCACCTTTGCCTCTATATCCACTTTATACATGGATCCCTTGAAAGTAATTGCCCGCTGTACAAGACAGCCTTTAGACAAAACTCAGGAAGAGGTACAATAGCCAGATCACCACTCATGGACAGCTGTTTCGTCCTTCATGGGACTCGTCAGCATGAGGTTGTGATACTGGCTTAATAGTTGAGGCTTGGGGTAGCTAAGAAATACCATTACATAAGTGGTGATCTGGCTATTGTACCTCTTCCTGAGTTTTGTCTAAAGGCTGTCTTGTACAGCGGGCAATTACTTTCAAGGGATCCATGTATAAAGTGGATATAGAGACAAAGGTGATAATTGTTAACCTTATTTGCATGTGCCTACCCAGAATCCCTTGTGGTTGTGAAAGCACCATGAGATTTCTGAGGGAAAAGCAAGCCTTCTGGCTTGTCTGGTGTCTGTAGATGAGTGTTTAATAATACTTCTTCTACCCATTATATATATATATATATACACAGTATATAATTGATAACATACAGTTTGTAAGTAAATATTATACTGTGTACTATTCACGTGGTAGAACCCAAAGAGAAGGAAGTGCACTATAGTCAATACAAGCTTAGGCAAAATCAGAAAAAAATGTGAATATAAGAGTAAAAACGAGAGAGAGTATTTTTTCACCAAAATATGCACCATGCAGTTTGATAGCTTCCCTATAAAAGAATTTGTTTTGGTCTGGCGTGGTGAACTTTAGAAGCATGGGAATTGTCTGCAGTGATGTATTCTGCTCCAGGCTGACTAGGCCTAGGCACTTGGCCAGGAGGTCCAGGGTGCCAGTAGTTGCTCTGCTGCAAAACTGGGTAGGGGGCAGGGGAAGGCTACTACCTTCTGACCTGGAGGGTAGGAAAAGCCAAGTGGCCCCATCAGCAATTGCCCTCTTGCTTGCCAGGCCAGCCTGCTCCTGGTAGAGGGCAGATTAAAGATTAAAGACAATTTTAGCTTATATAAACCCATACAGTCCATGCTACAAATACACTAACATTCATATAATGCTGATAGACAGTATAGAAAGACATGCAAATGCATGGGATTAGAACAAGGTTATTGATAATAATGGAATTTTACACTAGTGAGCAGGTTACCATTTTTAGGAAGTTTAATTGATAAGAAACACATTGATAGAAAATGGAAGTAGGAAGGGGGTTCATTTCTCTTTTAAATGGATACATTGGGGGTTATATAGGAAAAGTCATTCTGGTACAAAAACATAAACCTGTAATATTGCACCTCCTCATGGGTGGGCTGGCAAAGAGGAAAGTCCCCTGGGCTGCAGTGATTTAAACTTGGGAGGCTTGCTATTCAACCATCTCAGACATATTGTTAAGTTACTTTTTATCTTTGATTGGTTCAGGTTAAAAAAAAAATCGGAAATAGATCAGATCCAGGCTGGCTTTGCCACAGGCTGCCTCCAATCTCAGCTTTCATGAGGTGAACTTTTAAACTCTAAAGTTCTCTTAAAAAATCATACATATTAACAAACAAGTATCACGAGCTGTGTGTAGTTTTCTTAAATTAGTTATGCTAAAAATGTCTCATTACGAAAGGCCAGTGAGGCGTGGAATTGGTTTAGAATTTGCACCGTGTTGTGTCCTTATTCAAAAAACAAAAACACTTTTTTAAATGTAAAACACGTGTGTAACTTATATATTTGTTTTATTAAACTTTTTCATACATTAGACAATGAAGCAAAAATCTTATTTTGTTTAAATAAGAGTAGTAATGTCGGGAAGAATCAATGCAAGTGATATGTCATCTGGGAATGCTATCCTAAATAAACAAGAGATCAGCCTCACAGAGATAAAGTGTATGCTTTTAAAATGTGAAAGCAAAGAAATTATCAAAGCTTTCATGTTCTTTATTCTGTGGCCAATATACAAAAATATTTTTGGATAACAATCCACTTTAATGTTAAACTTTGTTTTACAGTTGTACACAGATGTAGTTGAAATAAGGTGATATTTGAGGTCTAAATAGATTTAATTTCTTTTACATTCCTTATTCTGTAGAACTGGAGGATTATACAATTCTGCTTATATTCATTGGCATTATGAATAGCTGGGCTTTAAAACCTAGAATGACAACAATGAATATTATGAATTCTGTAGCAGTGTGCACTTCTGTGTACATCGCTACATCTTGGTTCCCAGTGCAGTGAACTATTTGCAAATAAGGCAGTCCGTGGGGCACAGATTGGTACTCAACTACCTCGTGAGATTGCTGCACTTGGCTAATCACACCAACCACATGCTTCAGAAGCTGTCACATTCAGTAATGTAATACATAGGATTCCACTGCTTATTATGTCTCGCATTCAATAAATTAATATTAAAAAATACAGTTTTTTAAACTCTTATCACATGCCTTTTGCAGTGTTGTGCAACTTCTTGTTTTTAGTGTTAATAGGGAATTGGGATTAGGGAATTTGGAGCCTGGGGTGGTTTACTTGTTGGCAGGTAGGTAGGTAGAGAAGTAAAAACTTTTTGTATGTAAACTATGTTTTATTCATTTTGTTTCAATTACAAAATACCAAGCAGATGGATTTTATAGTGGCCTAGACTGTGCCAACCTGTCAGTGTCTAACAGCACTCTCACAGCCATGGATATGGCACATCTTAATCTCCAAAAATTGTGTCTATCCCTATTATCTGCCCACATGACCTCTTGTAACCCATTTAGTCTAATTTAGGTCTACAGCTCACACCAGAATATCTGCATCAACAAGTAACTGATGAGTACATAGGAGACTTACAGTATGTAAGTCTCCCCTAACCATGTGCTTCTGCCAAGTTTTAAGAAAAAATCAAAGCCTTTTTCTATTAAGTTTACTTTTCAAACATATATACTAGACATGTTCAAATGGGCCAAAAACTATTCGGTCAAATTTTTCGGTTTGTTTTGAGCCCATTCGTTTTCGGGCAATGATTTTCATTCCCTGCTCATTCAAGAAATGAGTTGCTCGGCGCCCACATTCACTCTCATTCACTCTCTCACACTCTCATTCGCTCTCTCTCGCGCTCTGAATATGTTTTCCTACCTTGTCAGCCGACCAATAACACTTTTCCCGATAACTTCCGCTTCCGTATCTACTTCCGCATCTTCTTCATCTTCTCCCTTCTCTTCTCTATTCTATCTTCAATCCTTATGCCTCCGCAAGCATAACCCGGCAACTTCCGCTAAAATGTCAGCGCTGTGGTGACTTCCTCCCAGATCATCTAATTGGGGAAGAGGATGTCACCAAAAGCTCCAACTGAGGGCAACATGATGGCGCTTGTGGTGGAGCCCTCTCCTGATTCTCCAATCTGGGCAGAGGACCTCACTGCAAGCACCGCCATTGTGATCATGCCCTCGCCCCACTCATGTTTTGCCTACTCCCCACCTAGTTCTCTTCCACGAACGGCTCTCTGGGGCTAGTCTCACCCCTACGCGCCGCTAGCATGCACCTACATGAAGCCACTCTGCATGTAAGGAAATAGCCAGATATGCAAATAAGAAATTTACATGGAATGGTGACCCATGTAAACAATAGGTCAAGTTTGGATGATAATGTATATATTAAATTAAGTTTATTTCAGTATTCAGTGTTCAAGGTATACAAGCATTTAATCCTTTATTAGCCTATTTTCACCCTGGCTATGATTTAGAACTCAGCCCTTTTTGATCTAGGTGTCAGAAAGTATAATATATCATCAAATCAGCATATTATTTTATGTGGCCTTTCCTCCTGAATAAATAAGACTTACATTTATGCAATTTTACTAGTGGACAAAAGTCTTTGATAGTGATTAAAATCTCAATATATTTTAATAATTTATTAAATAATCTGTCCCATCAACATTATCAATGTCTTTTGTTTTACTCTGCAGCTATAAATATTTTCCTTGTTAACTATTAGTTTAATCTGATAGTTTTGCTCAGTATATTCACTCAGCCAAGCAAAACTTAGACATTCCAAAGTGGAGATAACAGAAAGCTTTGGTATTTCAAGTTACGTATTAGGTAGAGTGTTTTTTGATGATCCTGATACTATAATCAGAGTTATCAGCAAATGACCACATAGGTGCTACAATAACTACATTATCCTTAAACAGCCTCACAGCGTTTTCAAACTACCCAATATTTTCTTACAAACACAACAGGGATTATGTATTAAAAGTTATTCTGTCACAAAGTTTTAAAAGTGGCTTATTCCCATAGCAACCACTATAATGATCCAATTGGTAGGTACTTTCCACTGGCTGCTTTGCTGAATTTTTGTTCATTAGCTCCAACATAGTTCATTTAGAATTACAATTTCTTGACCAGTCTATCAGCACTAAACAAATTTAGATTAGAACCAATACCAAGTAGCAGTAAAGATAGCAATTGGAGAGCAGTGTGGGTCAATGCTCGATTCCCCTTCACCATAAAAGGTCCATGCCATACTTTCACTATCCAATCCATGAACCCTGGAACAGGTAAAAGACATAGACATTTAATTCCATTGATGCCTCATAATCAGAGAGACTGTTGGAGGGTGAGGTAGTTCTCCTGCACTCCCAGGGCAAGGAGAGGCCCTGAAAGAAGACTCCCTGAGCCAAGTGTGGCTTTACCTGCCTGGACCTGTGAGTGTTGTCTGTGGGAGATTTTCCAGAGCTTGGCTTGACTGGCTCTGGCTTTGTTTAGGGTGGTCAGTGTGGGCCAGTGAAGTATAGGCCAGATAGGGCTCCAATTGGGAGCTAGTTTTTTTTTATCTTTTTAGTTCCGGGTAGTTGTTTGTACATTTTTAAATAAAAATCACAGTTAACCAGAATATTGCTGTTCTTAAGCCTCATTACCATAGAGGGCCATGCTTATGATCCTTGGACATCTTGTGACACCTATGGCCCTTAGCTACAAGGGTTTTGTTGTGCCAAAATTATGACACACAACAAAAAATGTTGTTGCTAAATATAGTTCTTGCCACAGCTGTCAATGTTCTTTTGAAGTTCCTTTTGTATTTGGTAACCAACAATTTTTGAGTGCATAGTTCAAAGGAAAATCCTCTAGCGCAATGATGAAAGCATAATGCTGTATCATGCGACAAAAGGGTAGACTGCGTGACTGCCTTTCAAATTGATTCTTTGAAGGATATTTTAACACTAGCAAAAGCAACATGTAATCTGGGATTACCTTACTACAGTAGGTGTACATACATCCCAACATTCCAAACTGCTGCAGGTATTACACAACTCCCCCTACCAGCAGGACATACTCTCTCCAACCCCACACCACCCATTTCAGGCACACTCGCTTTGCACTACCACTTGTAGACACACGCAAACCTCTATCCATTCACAAACTCTTACTTTCATGCTCAGCATACTCAGTGGATCCCTCACAGTCTTTTTCTCTTACTTTACCGCCTGCCTGGCACCACCTCAAAGCATGCCATACGTGAGAAGATGACCTGCTGCATTGCAGCACTGTTCTCCACATTGTGGGACAGTGAGCCAGAGTCCCATAAATCAGGGTCACTTTAAGGAAAGCTCAGTTTAAGGTTTTTATGCTCCGTGACATGCGGCCGAGCACATCCAACCGCATTTGCCCAGTGTGCTAGATGGCCAGCCTGGGCCTGGATTAAATGCATTATAAAGGGCAACCTAAGCTTTTCTTGCAAAAGAAGCTTACTGGAGTCATCACTGGAGAATGGTGTTATGGTGATAAAATGTTTAAGTCTTTCACTACATACTGTCACGTCCTACCCAGGCTGCAGAGCTGCATATCTTACTTGTTTCAGTTTCTCTGTTTTGCTTCGATCCATTCCTGGATTTCCTTATGCTCTGTTCTGATCTTCCATTCCTTGCTTCTGCTTCAGCTCTTTGTTTCAGCTCTGTTTCCTTTATAAGGTGTGCTCCACCCGTGTGTTCTGTTTGTCTCAGTCTGCAGTCTAAAGGTATGTCTCAGTGCTATGTGTTTGGGTTTCATGTTTGTTTGTTTAGTTTATCAGTACTTTCGTAGGCAGGGCTTAGCGTTAGGACCCACTGTCATTGGAGTACTTTGGCGTAGTGGTGGGCTAAGCATACTATGGCCATATGATGTGACGGAATCTCCAATTGTTATCATATAGTTCTAGGCTAGTTCCTGTATTCATGTTTGTCTGTCTCTTATGTACCTTTGCCCTTCTTCCTTGTATCATCTGAGGATTTTGGTTCCTCTCTCCTCTCCCTTTGTCCTAGTCAATATGGCCTATCCTTGCTTAAAGGAGAAGCGTCCGAGGATTCCGGCTCCTCACTCCTTCCCCTGTGTTCCTTGCCTTGTTCCCTGTCCTTTGTTGTGCCCTGTATCATGTATATCTTGTCTAGTAATGTTTGTTCCTTGTCTGGTTCACTGTGGTGCCCTGTAACATGTATATCTTGTCTGGTTATGTTTCGTGCCTGGTCTCCCTGTCCCTTGCTTGTTATGTTTCTGCTATATCCTTTGCTTAGCTTCCATACTCCCAGCCTGCAGCATCCTCCACGTGATTCCAGTGATATGTTTCATGCCTGCTCCAGGGTGCCTGCAGGATATCACTTTGTTTCATTCTGGACTTCATCGACTGCTATATCGGGGCGCTGGTGTTTGGCTGCACAACCCTAGGTGCTCAACACCTGGGTGAGTGTGGTCTCCCTGCAACCAGGCCCTGTCCAACTCCACTACTGCACTGTGACTCCTGCACACAATCTTTGGGCGCGCTGGGTCCTTTCAGTCATCTGTTTGGACCCAGTCCGTGACACATGCTCTCAGTTTAGTAAATATACAACTTTTGTAAACTCCCACTTTAATGAGCACCACCGTATGTAATATTATTTTTTGTGTGTAAGAAAGCATAAGTTATGATGCTAGAAAGATAGAAATAGAGAAATATTAGCATATTCTATACTATTTAATAAGACTTAACATGTTTTACTTTTGCTTGATGTATGAACCCTGTTACCCTATTGCACTTGCATTAAAGTACTGCTCGCGTGTATTGTATTTGAAGCAAGTGTGCTTTCTTTAGATACTTTTGAAAGCCAACATTGATTCTTTCAGTAACAAAATGATATACATTTAGATTTTCAGCCCATTCCATATTCGCATAGATGGGAACGTCCCAGGGTAGACTACCCAAAGTTCTTCTTCTTCTGGGGGACTGAATTTGTTAGAGGCTGCACCCAGGGGTAGATCTAGCCCCAGACAGCCTTAAACGTCCCGTGGCTGCCAACGCCACTCCTCAGAGCTGCCCCTCTCCCGCAGGAAGGACCACGTACAAGAAAATGAATGGATCTAGTCACGCATATGAGTTGAGGTAGCCCAAACTAGACTTGAAAGTTGTGGGGAGGTCACTAAACACTGACCCTAAGGCTACATAATCAGCTCAGATTTCACTAAGAAGCAGAAGCCATAAACATGAAGATTAAAGGGGACACAATGTCACTCAAAAAAATAAAAATGAAACAGCAGCTTTGGGGACGTGCAGATCATAGCTTGGAAAAAGAAAAGGCTTCTTTGCTAATTACCAGGAGGGACAACACACTAGTATATAATCATAGATACTTATATTTTAAAAAATAAAGTACACTTTAAAATATTGAAATCATATTTAAGGCCTGAAACAGAAGTTTAAGGTGTGATTTTGTTTATTCTCAATATATTTCTGTAATAATACCTAGGTAATATGTCATACAATGTGGGTGAAACCTTTTTAACCTTGACAGGTTTATAACATATTTTCACAATATCACAATAATACATATTCTTCCATGTTCAATTACAACAATAAATTATAACCATAAAATATTTTTCAATCAAAAACCTTATCTGTATTTTGTTACTGTGACCATATTATCTTTAAAATCTTTCAAACGATTCCTTTTACCTAGCTTCCATCAAGATCATTCAGTATTGTAAAGATTAGATCCCATGATAAAAGACAAAATGATTTCACAGATAAGAAGTAAATGAATACCCGCTAGTCTAAATACGAAAAAAAAAATGCAAAATGGTAACTCACTAACTAGTATCTGAACAGAAATACAGTAAAATAATTCCTTTGTAATGTTCAAGAAGATACTGTTGAAGAGACTGATACAAGACATATATATATATATATATATATATATAATTAGCTTTCTAAACCACAAGTTCATCATACAGAACATATGTTTATACAGTACACAAGGCACGGTTAAACTCTGCTATAAGAGGTCAACCTAGAAGTATACTCATGTGCATAAGGACGTTCTCTCCTGTGTACATAGCTGGGACTTATAGAGTCAATTGTCCAGAAAGGATGGAAAATAAAACTTTACTGTTAGCTGGAGGCCCTAAACTGCTCCTTGTGCAAGCCTTATATATATCCACAAAGGCACCTTTGCACAGTGCAGAATATTCTCTTAGCGTTGGCCACTGTTTTTGTTTTACATTAATTTCCTATTTTCCTGACGAACTTCCTTCTACCAACACGTTTTGAAGACATTGTAGATAAAGGATCTTATGCTGTTTCTTGTTTCCACTAGAAATAAATTAAGCTTCAAGGCAAAGGGTACAGTTTAGAAGTGAGAGCAGCCCATTGAAAGAGAAGAGTATGTTTTTTATGCTTTCATCAGGAAATGACTATTTATTTATTTATTCAAGAGACTAAATGCTGTACTGTACAAAGAACACATGATGCTGATTATTTCAGATTACCCACTGCTGTTGGGTAATGTATATTTTACATGTGTACATGTCTTTTACCTCTCTACATAATTTATATACTACATGAAGTAATATCACAATTATGATTTAATTAAAGCATTGATTACATATTGATGATTTATTTACACACATTACATGGTCATCACATAGTAAGGGGTGAGAGGGATCAGCGTATCGAACATTTACATCTATGTGGATCACATATAAGTAGAACACACCAACAATAAGGACGATCGAGCAGTTTAGCGGTCCACCACATGCTTTCTTTGATGTTCGGGGCAAATACAAGAAAGAGGCACCAGAGATATAGTATGCCTAGGACAAATAGATATGCTAGGTCTAAGCATATTTATAAAAAGCGATTCTGATGCAACATTTGAAATGCCATATAGCTACACCAACCAAAGGAATGTCCAATTGCCAGGGACAGTACATTGGTTGATATAGTGTACCTGGATTTGAAAGGCAGTTTGCTCTACTGTATTCTCTTCAAATATCATGTCATTTAGACCTCATTATCAATGCTAGTATTGACATTTGAAGTGTGTCACTTAAGGCCATTATCTATTAAGTGAAACATTTGTTTGCTGTATCATATCCAAATCCCTCACAAGACTAGGCAAACAATAAAGAGAGCATAGCAAACAGATTAACAGTAAATGCGGTCAATGGTCAAACGCTGGGAGGGCACATGTTATAGAAATTGTCACATGAGTCTGTTTCGGGAATGCTAACTGAATTCTTAAAATCAGATTCATGTCGTTACTTTATATACATTAATCTCAAGTACAAGAATTTAGCTCCTGTACCAGGGATACAAAGTAGATGTGTATTTTGTATCCTTGGTACAGGAGCTAAATACTTGTACTTGAGATTAATTTATCTGGGACAGTTTTTCACACCAATCCTCCCACTGACATTGCAACAAATGTCTTCTCTTTTATTGTATTCTAGATATACATTGGGAGGTGTGTAAAATTTGCCAGGATACTATATCATAACAAAGGCTTTAGATTTGATGCAGGAGGCTAAAATGTGTAACCTCAAAACCCATTCCGACCGCAACCTAAAGGGTCAACTAAGTTCTTGCTAAAATTCATCAGACTTTAAGAATTATTTATACTGTTCTATTTGTTTTTTTTCTATGGGGGCATGTGGAGAGTCTGTGCCTATATTTCAAGGCTATTAAGTACCGGTACCTTCAGTATCTTCAGCTTTACAAAAGAAACCTCCTGTATAGTTCCTATAATATTATATGGCATATTAAGAGTGCCTCCAACCACTCATATTACGCCAAGATGTTAAACCTAAGTTTATCTAAAGTTCCCCATTAACAAAAATTGGTATTTAGGCAAAATGTGCTATCTGAAGTAATTAATGTAGCATTATTTGGATTTTGATCATTTGATCAGGAGGTTAAACTCATCAAGCCGTTTCACATCTCCTAAGTCTTTTCTCTGTATTTGTGTTTTATTCTTTATCTGGCTGTGGCCCCGGGATGTGATGCCCTAGGGCAGAATATGCCACTGTATATCTCTCTCTCTCTGTCTCTCGTGTTTATGAAAGATGAAAACATAAAATGCCAACACTCCAGTAAAATGGAAAGTGGTTTAATGGATATTCATTTAGTTAGAAAATACTTTGAAGTCAGCAACGATAAAAGTAAGATAAGACCTTTTATCTAGTGTACACACAAAACTTTGCCCAGAAAGAGTTTGGCTTAGGTCAATTTCAAGCTATTCATTAAAAGTTTGATTCTCATTTTTCAGTGTACCTAAATGTTTGTTTCTTACTAGAATGCAAAAACTAGAATAGTTTCACCCTTGAGGAACTACAGAGTTAACTGTAGGACATTTTAGATGAAAAAGGGGAATGCTGCTATAGGCTAAACAAGGAAAAAAGTGCTCAGAAATTATTATTTTTATTATTTTAAATATCCACATTGTTAATTATGATCGGAACTACACCACCTGTAAACTACAATTCCCATCATTCTCAAATATCCACAGCTTGCTATATATATATATATATATATATATATATATATATATATATATATATACACTATATGACCAAATGTATGAACTTGTTAGACATCCCATTCAAAGAACGCAGGGATTGCTTTTTATACAGGGGCAAAGTCATGCTGGAACAGGAAAGGACCTTCCAACTGCCACAAAGTTGGAAACGTACAAATGTCTACGATGTTTGCATGCTGTAGTGTTATAACATCCCCTCCATTGGAAATAAGGGGCTCAAACCTTGAAAAATCCCCGTCTTAATTGAGTATGTGCCACTTTGTTTTGTATTGGTAAATGCCAATGCAGTCCTAACAGCAGACTCTTTATGCAAATTATACTCAGTAAGTAGAATTAGGGAAAACAAGGAACTTCCTTTCACACACACAATTTGTTGACTCATCTTCTTTCAGTTCTTAATAGAGAACTAAGAATCTTAGAGTTCTCTATGGAAAGCCTGTTTTGCAGTGGGCAGCAAAGATCCGGATTTCCAGATCCCCAGTATTCATCAACACAGTGTAAAAGAACAGTATATTCTACCTAAGCCATAATGAAATTGTTGTAAAGGTAGGTAAAATAGTTAATTCCAGGAGAAGACATTGAGCTGCAGGGCAGAACTGGAGATGACTAGACAGCCGCGCACTATAGCACCCAATCTTCCGCTAAAGTTTGCCACACTCCAAATGATTCAACATCGCTGCCTTAAAAATCAAATTAAAACAAATTACTTTAAAGAGCGTAATATAGCTGCCTTGATCTAATCTGAGAATGTACCGGTAATCTTTATTCTGGAAACATGAAGACAGTCCCTTATTGCCAATGGCTTGCTATCCTGTTACGTGGCCTATTTTTCTGAACTTCTGGCTAATGCACATATTTATTATTATTATTATTATATAATTAGTTACAATTACTTATTTAATTTTTTATTTTATTTGTATTTTTTGGTTTTTGCACTTCTTCTGGGTCACGCTCCCCAAAAGGGATATGCAATCTCTTCATTCCCAGCCAAAAGTCCTACAAGAAGGCTAGACCTTCTTGGTCCCCCTCTAAAGATCACAAAAAAGCTAGATATTTAGGGACCCAGGCTCAGCCTTTTCAGTGAACTCAAAAACATGCATATGTGTATTATCAATCGCCCTGCACTGCATCAATAACTATATAAAAATGTGTCAATAGGGCCCCAGCCCTAGGGCTGGCATTATAAAATGTTACCTTCACTTGCCAGCCATAAGGCTAAGGGCTGGTGAGAAAAAAATAAAAAGTGCAGGGAAAGATCCACCACTACCTCCCCTGCTCTTTTTAGTGCTGTCAACAAAAAGTGTGTGTGTCTCCTCACCGGTACACCTATACGACACATGACCAAACTTGACCTTATCTGGATGATCACAGGTTCTCACTTGATTTTAGCCAAAAGGCTTTATTTATGTATGATATCCAAATTTTGACTGATGACTTCATGATGCCATTCACTTAACATAGGAAGAACATGATATTGTGATGCAGTCCATATATTGTACCTCAGCACAATTTTGCCGAGGTACAATTTTGCCATTTTTTTTTCAGTTTTATGCTAGCGTATTATTGTGCCTATATCCACTAATGTGGGAGTTAGCAAGAGGGTTGCAGTTTAAATCAGTGACTTTACTATGCAAAGATCTGATCTGGACTGCATAATGCATAGTTCAATCAGTGAGGCAATTTTTGCATTTTATATATATATATATATATATATATATATATATATATATATAGTGTGCATGTGTGTATAAACAACTTGAACAATTATTCATCACAGAAGTTGTCAATATAATAACATGAATTCTGTTTATTGTAACAACAACTTTTTTACATTGGTTATTTTAACTTAATATCTTAATATGTAACTCTACAGTTCTGAACTACTACTCCCATGATTATCGGCCAGCATCTCCCTGGGAATGGCTGGTGAAGGATCATAGTTGATATATATCATTTACATCTGAATATGGCAGGCTAACACCTGTCATTGCCAGGACTCTTCACACAGAGGTAGGCAAAGTGTATGTATCATTGGTTCTTTAGGGAACTCGGTGATTTGTTGCTGCCTACTCCAGTGTGTACCTTATAATACCATGTATTAAAAACCTGACAAAGGTTAAACACAACAAGTGCCATTCCTGAGGACAGGTGAATCTGTTGGCAACTATTACAATTGGTAAGATAATGTGACATGATTTGCAAATTCAAACAATATAACTGACTTTTATATTGTTCAGTACTAAAATGTCTGTATTATACCAACAGATATTTAATAAATAGATAGATAGATAGTTCGGTTAGATAGAATGGTTTGAGGCATTTTTTTACCTACATAGTATGGAGCTTTCTTATTGATTGTGAATAAACAAATAATTAAATAAAGCAGTAAATAGTAAATACATTTATCATCCACAGACACACAGATACTCTAACACAATCACAGCAGTGTAATAGCTGAACATGAAGCACAGTGGAGTAACTAGTAACTAAGACATTCAGCATCTTAACTAAGAAACTCTGCATCCTGGGCAGGCTTTCTAGATAGCAGCCCCCCCCTTCAGCCAGTTGTAAAGATACAATGAGCTCCTTTATTCTGCACTCAGACCTTCTCTCCTTTCCCTAGTCTCTCCACCGACGAAGCATTACAGAGGCCTGCAGTGCATCATTTTAAAGTTGGTACCTTGTTAAGATGAGGGTCTCGAGTGATGTCATAGCCTCTCTTCCTTGTGTACAGAAAAGTTTGGTGTTCATTCTGCTCCTCCAAAAGTTGGCTGCTCTGCTCCACTTTTCCTGAGACTCTCTGAGAAGCCATTTTTTTAGAATCTGTCACCTGGGGGTGTAACTTTTATTTAAGCTGAAACAAGACTAAATGTTACTTGAAATTAATCTTGGTTTGCACGCTTGTTAAAAACGACGGTTTTGGAGGTGTGCTTAGTTTGAGAGCTAGCAGAGCCGGAGCTGTGAGGATCAGCTGACAGGTCGTGTGTCACACCAGAGGACAGGAGGAGGGAAGTGCTGAGTCACTAACAGAGAGAGCCAGAGATAGCGAGACTCAACTTGCACAAGGCTGCCCTTGTTTGTCACTTACACTGTAAAACACTGTATGATCTGTGGACTACGTGTGATCCTACGGGCTATGTTACCGTATCATCTCGTATGCCCTGGATAAATTACAAGCTTAATGCTACATTCACTGCAGAAAACTGCAACTAGAAGCTAATATTATGTAGTAAATAACTAAATGTCAACCCCTCTAACATTCTCACAGAGCTGTCCGTTTTATTTCCTTCCTTGTAAAGCATCCAACTCATGCTCAGAAACCTTGCAAGTTAATGTGAATATATGCTTTACCAGAAACGGTACCAGAACCCCTGCGTAACGTCTACAGAAAACCTCCTCCAACCCATACAGATAACGTACGCTAAAACACATGCATGGAGGAATAACCATCGTATACTTGCATACACAAACTGATATCTATGACATCTACAGACACATTAGAAAACAATGTCTGATATTAAACCATTCTACTATTATTTATATACATAGAAACATGTACAGGACTGCACAGATATGAGTGGCAGAGAAAAACATAAATTGCTTTATTACTCTATCTGTAAGTACGTTTTTAACTCGGTTTATAGCTTTAGAACATATTTGCTCATGGGATCCAAATAATATGTACAAGTAATCATTCAAGGATAGTATTTGACAGCAGATAAGAACCATTCGGTCCATCTAGTCTGCCTGTTTCTCTTTAATCAGTCCTTGGTCTTGTCTTAGATTCAGGATAGCCATATGCATATCCTATGCATGTTAAAATCCCCTTACTGTATAAGCCTCAACCACTTCTACTTAGCTACAACTGTCTCATTAAAGTAAAGCCTCCTTACATTACATCTAAGCCTCTGACCTTCAAGTTTTAGATTATGACCTAATGCTCAAACATTTCTCCTCTTTCCCTTCTGCACTTTAATTCTCATTAAGTATTTAAATGTTTCCATCACATCCCTCCTCTATTTTCTCACCTCCAATCTATACATAAGTAGGGGCGTACCTAGAGTATTTGGCACCTGGGGCGGATCCTGTAAGTGGCACCCCCTTACACACACTTTAAAACTGCATAGCTTCTATCTGTATGCACACATTGAAGGGGGTACAGCATAACTGTTATTACATACTGAGGCAAACATTGTTGGTGGTACAGCATAACCGTTATCATTATATACTGAGGCAGACATTGACGGTGGTACAGCATAACTATTATCATTATATACTGAGGCAGACATTGCCGGTGGTACAGCGTAATCCCTATACATTGAGCCACACATTGACAATAATGCAGCATAACCCCTATCACTATATACTAAGTCAAACATTGATGTGGTGTAGGCCTACCACTTTAGTGTCTGGCTTAGTATATAGTAGGGATGCATCCAAATGAAAATGAAAATTCTGGACCGAAACTTGGCCAAAACTGAAAATGCCCCCCCCTCAAAGAAAACCCCACACTTTTATTGAAAGTGAATAACACACCAAAATTGGACCAAAAAATTCAATAACATTAATATACATATATATGATTGTTAACAGCAATCACAATCCTATCATGTCCAGGCATAGCCAGATTCCAGCATGCTCTGGCTGACTTAGCATGATAGGAGTATGATTGCTGCGATGTTGATAAAGCCTTTGACAGAATCTTCTGGTCCTATCTTTTTATACATATATTTAGGGCACTATACCATTCCCCTACGGCACAAGTCACAGTGAATAATGTAAACTCGAAATGGTTTCCTTTGGGCAGCGGTACACATCAGGGATGTCCACTGTCCCCTTTACTTTTTCATTTGGCCATTGAGCCTAGAATATGCATTATTCAACACTCTGTAGAATTTGAAGGAATAAAGGTGGGAAACGTTAACCTGAAAATTGCTGCCTTTGCAGATGACCTCTTGTTATTCCTATCTAACCCCAAGGCGATCATGCCCCATCTTCTTCATTTAGTTGGTCAATTTCACAAAGGATCGGGGTTCTTAATTAATCAATGCAAAACTGGAGCACTCCCCATTTTTCCACAAGCAAAACAAGGTTGGAGAGGGATGTTCCCGTTTAAGTGGACCCACTCTCCTACTCTAAAATATCTGGGACTCACAATTCCAATAAATGTAGCTTAACTTTTATAAATTAAATTTTACCCCATTGTCACAGGACCCGGTTGCTGCTTTGTGGGGCAAAGAGGTATGGAGCCCTCAGAACGTTGGGGCCCTGGAGCTGACCACTTATGGACATGGCTTAGAGTGATGGTGTTTTCCATTATTGAGATTTCAACTGTATTTGTTTAACAGTATCTACTTTTAAAGGATAAACCTAAAAAGGGGTGATCTTCTGGGCTTCTGACCAGTCTAAGTTCAGGCTATTAGGGGGTATGAAAAATAAGGAAGTCGCTTAGAGAAGGATAGTTCACAAATTAATGTAAGAAGTGTCTGATGATAAAATGAAAATATATCAATATTCTGGAACTGGAATATTTTTGACTTTTTCTCCCTACATGTAGGCCTTATAAGAGAGTATAAGAAATTGTCTGGCTCTATCCTACGTTAAAAAGGGAGTGTATAAAATCAAGCTGAGGGGTAATAATGCAGGCAAATTTCATTTATTACACCAAATCTGAATATCTAGGACTATGTCTGTGATGACCCCACTTGTCTAGAGCTCTCTCTCAAATGCTAGTTATGGGAGGTGGGAAGGCAAGGTTAGCTATGCATGGCAGCGGCATAGACTCCCAATAGAAATGATGAAAACATAGGTGGAACTAAACACCATTCACCCCTCATGGAGATTAACGGCTTGCTTGTAATCAGACACTGGGCCAAACACAGAATTCAGAGTATATTCCTAAAAGACTAACAAGTCATATTTTGAAATGTCCAGTCGTCAACTTGTGCCTACAACACCGCATATCTGTTAGTACTTTATACCTTGTGAACATTGTACGCCTTCTAAATGAGTTTATTTCATTATAACATGTATCATCATTAATTCCAGGGCAATAAAACGTGTTATCAGATGCAGGACTGTACTATTTCAGACCATTCCAATGTCCTGAACAGTGTACATTGAACCAATTTACAACAGCTGTGTACCATATCAATTACCTTTGTGGTGATAAGAGCTTGGTGAATGAATATACAAAATGAATATAAACACAGATATCATCAATTTCTGATAGAACTTGTTTAAACTTAATTGCAGACTAGTTACTTTAATTCAGAAGTATATAAGTTATATAACAAATTACACTTTTTATTTGTTTTTTGACAGAATATTAGGCTTTTTTGTAAGAAGGCAAAAAATAAGTATATCTATGTACATAGGTATATAAATTGACAAACCCTTAACAAGAAGTATAATTTGGGAAAAATAGTTGATATGTTGTATGTATATATATATATATATCCCCTTAACAACAATGGGTTTAAGGACAACAGGTTGTCCTTAAACCATTAATGACAATGTACATGTACGAGCTTTGTTATGAAGGCGATCTATCTATCTATCTGTCTGTCTATCTATCTATCTATCTATATAATCTTTGATTAGCTATTCATATATGTAGTTTGTATATCTTACTTCAGTCAATGTACTTGTTTCTGAGACATGGAGAAAAGCTACTGTTAACTGTATTTACTATTTAGGAATATTTAAGTTATTTACAAACTCATACAATTAAGCATTTGTGTTTGTGGTGACCATCCCAAAAAAGGAATCTATCAAACACATTAATAATAAGTATACGGCCCCACTCAATTGCATTTGAACACGCAATAGATTCCAAATGGTAGAACATATACGGCAGATGTACTGTATATCTTGTCACAGGAAATATTCTCCGCGCTATAGACAGGAAGTAGCAATGGAACAAACCACTTGGGGAGATCTTTTCTCAGTTTTACCTAATGTTTCCGTCTGTTTCTCCGTCTCTAAGCATACTTTGTTACATAGGGGTCAGGCGTGAATATGTTTATTAAAATGCATGACATAGATTTCATATACACGGTGTGGCACCACAAAGTGCATAAAACATCTGTAAGACAGATATATATCTTGTCACAGAAAATATGGGAAAGGGGTTACACGTGTCTTTGAAAGACAAGTGGGTAACTGTGGAGGGGCCCAGAGGATTTTTGGGCTCTCGGCAGCTGCCCCCTTTGCCTTGTGGTGACATTGACCCTGCAAAATGATAATAATTGTAAATACTTAGTTTATAAAAAAAAATTGGACATCCTAGGTGACCCTGAATAAAGACTCATCGCGTGCATGATTTTCCTTTAAGGTGCTTGACCTTTATAAAGAACATATTGCCAAGGCAGTAAAAAGTCCCATATTAAGTATTATGGTAATAAGACCATAAAATAATTTTAAGAGATGGATAAGTTTAGATAGTATCTAGCATTTTTCAGCGGGATGTACTTTCTAGAATATTTTTCCCATATGAAATACATTTGCACATATTATGATCTACTCAATTCTCATTATTTCTGTAGGTGTCAAGTGTTTTGTATTAACTTGTTTGGCTAATATTTGTATAGCATTCCTTTGTGAAATATGTAGGCAAAAATGCTCTTTTTAATTTAGGACTTTATAAACACACGTGTTTTGTATATATTGTGCTGTATCCTTGTCAAATATAAATAAAATTCATAGTGTTCTTTTGTATTACAATACATTAACCAAATTAAACTGACAGCAGATCTGTAATTTTTCCCAGATCATGTGGTTTGCAGTTTAGTGGACTATGTAATGGCGTTTATAAAGTGAAAAAAATAGAGCGGCCTTCCTGACATCCATTTCTCCTCCAATAAGCTAAGTTGCTTATTAGTTGTTTGAGGCAACCTTTGAAAAAGGATTAGTTATGCTGTCTACCACATATTCTCTGAAGGTGAAATAGTCCATTACTTATGAACCAAATATCTACAGAACAATACCCCTGATTGATAAACAAGACACACACATTACACAGCTAACTGCCCCCTTTACTGTATAAATAACAATGAAATGTTGGTTAATGTGAGTTTTGTTAAGCAGAAGGTAAATGAGAACAGTCTAATAAAATATTGCTGTTTGGCTATGGGGTGGTTTTAGTCATTGTAGTGTGCAGAGCTGCTCTGATGTTTCACATGGTACTAGGTCAGAAGGCTTTGTGGCACTCCATGGCTATCAGCAAGTCAGGAGCAGATCTCTCGCTCCCCATCAAGCTTGTTGTTCTCTGCAGGTCTTAGAGGAAGAAACTGCTGGGATATGACATCATATGACAGCTCTCTGCTTCAGATTTGGAGGGATCATAAATATGAGGGCAAGGCCTGGTGGGGGAAACCCCCTTGTCCCTGCCTAATGGTGGCTTTGGCACTTTGCTTTGTTGAGACTGGTTTTTAAATAAGCGTTTTAAATACTCTTGACCTTTCATTCAAAGTAAACTCTGCTCTTGTTGTTTTTGTACTGTAGCAAAACGGATGTTAGGTTTAACGATAATGGATTTGATATTGGGATTGAATTATTGCTTATTGATCAGGGACAAATATTAACACAGTGATGAAATATTGGCTAGGTATAAGGCATAATATAACAATAAGATGCACGTATTTCAATCATCTCAGAGTTCCATAGCGATCCTCTGTTTTGACTCATGGCTTATACTTACAACATACAGTAGGATGCACTTCATTGCTAAACTAAAGTTATTTGTATGAACTGGAATGTAAGAATTTATCGTTTTACGGAACAGTGTGTTTTAAATGCCGTGTAACATGTTTGTTTAAATGTCTGCATTTAAATACCACTGCCTCCATAACAATCAGTTTTAACAAGATAAGAGGGAGTTTAAAACGGTTCCGTCTGTCTTAAGAGTGACAAAGTGTCTATAGTGCTCTTTGTTCAGCTCGGAGAAATGTTGAAATTCAGTAAACAAAAAAAAGCAGATCACAGAAGCGAAACACCTGCCCTTTAACTCAGTTATGAAAACTTTGTTTTAATTTAGGACTTTGTAAACATACACATGTGTTTTGTATATATACCACAGTGTCCCGACCAATTATAAATAAAATAAAAACATGTATTATAGCACTTTAAGCCAATTTACAGTGGGTCTGTCTAAAATCCTATGTTGTACCGATCCATGCACTAAATAAACCTGTATAATAGTCAAGAAAGAAGTAAAGAAAGAAAGAATGAGAGTAAGAAAGAAATAAAATCTAAGGAGATGACATTAAAATTAAGGTTCCCCCATTATGAGACTACATTTCTAGTCATTTCTACTCATGCTTGTAGAAGGTGGACTCAATATCTGGATGCGCTTGAATTCAGTATGTTACTAGGAGAGATATTGGCAGAGTATCTACTTTATCAGAGTCTTGCAGTCCTTTTTAACAGAAAGAAAAAGTGTATTTCCCAAAGCTTTATTTGGAACTCATTTAACTCCTCTACTTAAACCTGGAAGTGTAAACATGAAGCATAATTTCTGCACATACTAAGTAGCAATCCAATACAAGTCTTTGATGCTGAGCTCCTCTTGAAATCATTGGGAGTAGAGGCAGTCAATCACACATATTCTAGAAAAACATCAGTGTTCAAAAAACATACATGTCATTGGCTGCTGTGACTCCCGTTGTTGTCAAATGTATTGAATACCTGTTTAGTTAAACAACTATGCCTACTCGCAAAACCACATTGGTTGCATGTGCATCCCAGGAAAGAAAGAAGGAGAAATCTCCTCTTTCCACTTATTGATGATTAAGAATCAGCACCCTGCTGTTGACTACCACCCTAAACTTTTATATCAGTGTGGGCAGTAGTTGGTGACCCCTGTAGTGAGGTGTATAACAAACTCACACAAATCAATGCAGGCAATCAATGCAGATGAGCAGTAATATATACCAATGCAGGCAGTGCATACACTCGTAAATGGGTGGCAGAAGATTTTAGATGCTTCTGTGCTCAATCTGCTTAATCTATATGTACCTGTATATATGATAACATGTGTAGACATATACATTCCCATCCCTATATTCATCACTGCATTCCTATTCCCTGTATGTGAGCACTAGCATCTTATGTTTTTTTGGTTTTTTTTGGTCAATTTATCTTCAGAAGTGCTAAAACCCCCCCTCAAAATTCCCCACTCACAGAACATTTATGACCCTCTGGAGGGACACATACTTTTACAACATCTCACCCTCCCTTATCAGATCTGGGTAGAAAGCCCCCCTCCCCTGCCACACAACTTTGAATTCTATGTCGTTTTGCACAGAAATGTTTTAGAATTGAGAAAGGGAGAAGAGCTCCTGAAAGCTTGTCATTCCAAAATGCTGTTAGTCCAATAAAAAAGGTATTATCACAAGATACTTATTCCATCTGTTATTTGATATATATATATATATATATATATATATATAAGTCTGTGCAGAGCTGGGTTGTTACCTCGCTAATCTCAGGTTGTGTCCCACTTATTACTTCTACAGGGTGTTTAGTGAATAAATAAATGACTAAAACTAGCTCTTTTTTGTGAGAACAGCAAGACAATAATATTTATTTTCACAAGATCGACAAGACACATATGCATAAACATGCTGTTTAACCCATCTTGCTGAATACAACAACTGCATATAGTATCTAAACATCTTTACCAGTGAGTGAGCAAACATTGCCAAGAGTTACAAGTTTCCTCATGTCATATTTAAATTTTTGACCGGTCAGATTAATTCTAGTGTGCTATGAGAAACAGCAGTGGACTAATGTGTTGAAAAGCTTGCTCACTATAAGGGAAGAATAATGTTTCTTTGTTGTTTTAATAAGATATATAATAAAAATGTCTGAAGACGAATTACATGTGAATAGAAGAGGTAATTCCCGCAAAGTGAAACAAAGTATCTTCTACCAGGGCATCCACACCAGTGGCCTCCATTGGCAAAAACATCATGTAGCTACCACATCTCTTCCACAATTCATAATCTATTATATATACATACACTCTCTTCCTATCCTCCTTTCTCTCTCCCCCTCTCCTCCCCTGGGCTCCACTAACCCTAGGCTCACACCTGACATTCTAACAACATACGTACACACAACATATACACATTTAACGCCATGTGCTGATATTGTTATGTTACATACTACTTGTTTTGTCCTGTCCACCCATTGTACAGCGCTACAGAATTTGATGGCGCTATATAAAACAATAAATCATAATAATATCCATTTATTTCAGACACACTTTGCTACCCTAAACCTTTTTAAGTTACAGGTCTACTAAAACTGACATGTAGTCAAATAGATATACTCAGTGGCCAGAGAGGACACTTGTATCACATGCTTTAACCGGTTTCTATTTGTGCTTATTAGGGGTTAAAGTTTTTTTTAAAAATGCAGCATTATACTGTTAAGCCACCAATGTTACGTTATTTACCATAATTGAAAACTTCAAAACCTTGATTTCTAAATCTTAAATATTAGCCAATCCTTCCATATGGTATGTTGTCATCCAGATTGCATGGTGTGCCAAAATAATCACTTTGAATGACCCGACTGTAATTCATGCATCAATAGTTAACTAATCAACATTTAAAGTGGTTTGCGAGATTGCTTTGTTGTTTCATCAACAGTTGGCAATGGATGAAGCTTGTTATTAAATTATATGATTTGTTTAAGCAGCGGGACAGCTATACAGATGTGTGTGTGTGTGTGTGGAAAGTGTAAATTAATGGTACTGTTCCACTTAGAAAATGAATTACTCTCTACTACGTTAAAATATCTTAGCAGATCTGCCATCTCAGAAACTTTTAAGGAACATTTTCAGTTTCTTTGGCAACAAGAAACTGCTTTTGTATCACTTGACAATTAAATGTTCCTCACAGAAATTATGAACAATGCAACTTCATTTAAGAATTATTTTTTGGGAGGCTGCTCAACATAAAATATGTTTCTAATGTTTAATTTACTAGTTGAAGTGAAAGATGTCGTAGAGTAGGTAGAACGACACCTTTAATAAAACCATGATGAAAGAAGAAAGCCGCTAGTATCAAATAGAAAAAGATGATAAAATAATGCAAATACACCCATAAAATCATTTGGAGAATTTGTCCACATAAAACATTTTACCTGAAAAACATATTTTGTTAGAATGCATATCTGTGTATTAACTAGAATTTATATAAAAAGTATCAGTTATATCCAATTAGGGAACCCATGTAACAGTGGGTAAGGAATCAAAAAGTGACCCCCCCCTCAAAATTCCCCACTCAGAACATTTATGACCCTACTTTTACAACATCTCACCCTCCCTTATCAGATCTGGGTAGTAACCCCCCCCCCCTTGCCACACAACATTGAATTCCATGTGTGATTTTGTTCAGAAATGTTTTAGACTTGAGAAAGGGAGAAGAGCTCCCGAAAGCTTGTCATTCCAAAATTCTGTTAGTCCAATAAAAAAGATACTTATTCCATCTGTTATTTGATATTGACACCACTGGACTAATACGGCTACAACCTCTACTCTAATATATATATATATATATATATATATATATTGTGACAGAAAGGCCGGTACAGTAGTGGATGGGCGGTATATACGCCCTACTCTGGCTAATTTTGTGTGTCCTTATGTGTAAAATTAAAGTCCCAGGGAAAGATGTTGTTTGACTACAAACTGCATTACTAGCAGTTTGCAAAACATGGTAAGGGTCCCTGGGGCGGAGCATCTGGAAGAGCAGGGTGGGCCAGTGCTCCAACAGCACTAATTGCTGTATTGATCCAATCCAGAGTCTGCATTCTGGACAGGAGCTCCACAGGTGTGGACTAAGTAGCAGCTCACCTGTGGTTGATTAATTAGCAGGCAGAGGGTAAAAGGAACTGAGCCTGATTCAGAGAAAAAAGGCCATTGTTATTCCAGCTAGGAGAGCTAAGGAACTGAGGAGTGGTTTCTCTCTGAAAAGCCATTTTGATGGAAACTTGTGACTTGTTGGAAGGTGAATGTTTGGAGCTGTTTTGTACTAAGTCAGTGCTCAAGCAAAGATTGTTATCCGGTGCTGCTTATAACTGCTGCTGTTTCTTCCTGTAAAATAAACATTGAAACTGAGCTGGATGTATCCTGGGCTTCATTTACCCTAGAAGACTGTGGTAACAACCAAGATCCTTGAAAAAATCCCAAGGAAAAGGGAGGCCTGTCGCAATATATATATATATATATATATATATATATACACATATATATTGCCAAAAGTAATGTGCTATGGAATGATACTTTTGTTATTGGACAATACAATACTTGATCATTCAACATGGGAAGCCTGAAGCCACAATTTAGTACGACTAATCCTTGAAATCCTTTAAACAACACAATACCTTAACTTTTGCACTAAATGATTTCAGGGCCTAATATTAGACCCTGCTGCCGATATATATATAAATAGTAGATCCTGCTGCTGATATATATATATTAGCCCCTGCTGCCCATATATATTAATATTAGCTCCAGTTGCCGATATATATATTAATATTAGTCCCTGCTGCCGATAGCAGGTATAGATCAACACATTAACACACAAACCCAGCTTTGCATGTATAAATCAATTGAAATTCACTTGTGATCTCAGCACTCAAGGTATATATCAAATAAACAAAATCAGACATACAAATCCTGTATTTGGAGGTATACAATAATAATATATGAAACGTAGCATTGCAGGTATAGATCAAATAAATACATGGAAACAGCATTGCAGGTATTAATCAACTGAACAAGACATACAAACCCTGTATTTGCAGGTATACATAAATAATGGATGGAAACATAGCATAGCAGATATGGATCTACAGAATAACACAGAAACCCAGCTTTGTCGGTGCAGATCAATTGGAATTCACATAAAAACATGGCATTAAAGGTATATTTAAAACCCCCACATAAGATTTGCCATCTTTGTCCCATATACACCCTGCCTGTGCCATCTTGGTCCCCAAGGCTCAAACATCCTGCTAGTCCCATCTTTGCCCTTCCACAATTATACATCTATGATACACACAAACACATTAACTCATGCTCTCCCTCATTCAGACAATTCATCCACACATTAACTCATGCTCTCCCTCATTCAGACAATTCATCCACACATTAACTCATGCTCTCCCTCATTCAGACAATTCATCCACACATTAACTCATGCTCTCCCTCATTCAGACAATTCATCCGCACATTAACTCATGCTCTCCATCATTTAGACAATTCATCCACATATTAACTCATGCTCTCCCTCATTCAGACAATTCATCCACACATTAACTCATGCTCTCCCTCATTCAGACAATTCATCCACACATTAACTCATGCTCTCCCTCATTTGGACAATTCATCCATTTTAAGAAACTACGCCCCTTGGAGCTTCAAATGAGGGGTTACATGTATTTCTAGGACAAACATTGGCTACCACAGTGATCATTTAGCTAGAATACTTAAACTTTTTTTTTTTTTAAGTTAAACTACTTTATGTTTAAATAATTTCGTTTGGGGGTCCCTCGGCAATTTTGATCTTTTTTATCTGCCTTTAGAGACCCCCAAATCATTTTTTTAACTTTTTTTTACATTTTTATTTTTTTAATTTAAGATTTTTTTATTCTTTTTTTACAAATACATTGGGAAGGTAATTACCTTTCCAATGGTATATGTTGGGGGTCTGTAGCTGCTTAGATGCCTGAGATACAGGCATCTAAGCAGCATGCCCCCATACCTCTTTAACTGACAATTGCCCCCCTGTAGCGACGCCACTGCCACTCAAAGAGCCAAAAAAGGAGGCTCACCATAAAGAACTATCAAAATATTTCATACAGACACATAACACTTGGGACTTACTTGGATCTCAATAAAGACAGACCCACATGGAATGAGTTGTGTTCATTTTGTCTCCTGTTTCTGAAGACTGTGAATGCTTAGAAAACTCAACATGAAAGTATAAAAGTACATTTTACAGAAGTATAGGTTATCATAAACAAAGAAAACATTCACATACAAAGTGTGATTTCAATCCAAACTGTGTTTTTTGTCTTTTTTTTTTAATGTGGCTTTGCATCATGAAAGGTTCCAAATACAAACCCCTAGTGGAGGAAATTCATTAAATGTATAAGTTACCAGACAGACCTTCAAAAATTACTTGTAACATTTTTGTGTCAAGTAGTGCTACAAATATGTTGAATTTAAAACTGGCATCTCTGCTTTAACTTTTTGAATTCAGATTTCCTAAATTTTTCCCACTTGGAAGCCCATTAATGTTAAGGAATAATACTATATTATATTTACATGACAACCTTATAAACAATTTTTATTTTATCTAATAAAAGCTATTGTTAGGATTTTCATATCTGAAAATTTCCAGGCTCCAGCCATCATAAGCACTTCTTCTTCGGGTAGACTGATGATGTCAGTGGGTGGGATGGATGACATTTGTGGGTGGGGCCAATTATGTTAGTGGGTGGGGTCAATTATGTTGCAGGCAGACCCCAAACATTTTATTTTTTTATGTGATGGAAGGGGAAATGGCCATAGGTGGGCATTGGTGGTATACCTACAAATGATTATGCTATGGAGTGTAGCAACTCCACTGAAATAGTTGCTACTCCCTTCTGGGTATGGTGCCTCAAGCTGTCATTTGAAACAAGTAAAAAATCCCAAACAGGCTTAAAACATTATTGCTGTTAGGGACAGTAAGAGAGACTCACTGTTTTATTTCTAACTTCAAGTTTAAAATTAGTAAATTCTTCAATGACTAAGGACAGAAACAAAAGAAAACAAAAGCCTCAATAGAGTAGTGGTCACTATTGCTGTTTGGGAATTTTTTTTTTCTTTGTTTGATACAAATGTTGTGCCTGGCATAGGACTTGAACTTGGGATCTCACAACTACAAGCAGGTTCTACATTCAATCCGTCAAGTTGTGCTGAAGCCACTATGTACCTGTCAAGAAGACAATGTCAGAGCTTACGGGCCAAGTCAAAGATGATCAGTAGATCTCCCTAAAATAGCTCAAAAGTGAGAACTGGCCCATCAAAAGTGGATACCTGAGAGGTATGAGATTTTAAAACAAAGCCAATGTAGTTGACATCACTCAACATAACGCACTCACATATGCATTTTATTATTGGAAAGGTAACTATAGTACTACTGTGTTTTATGTGTTTGTGTTATTTTCTTGTTATGACACCAAAAGGTGGCTCCTGTTACATCACAATGTCATCACCCTAATTGTTTTTAATAATAATATTTCCTTTTTTCCTACATGCTAGCAACCTGATCTAATAATAAATCTGCAACCAGCAAGCATGCATATGTATTTATTTACGTGTGGACAACCACAGAAACCACCAGACTAATCTGTTGGTTCCATACACAAAAAAAACAATCAAATAAAAATAAGTGGTGGCAAAAAAAAGAATGTGACATTTTACAGCAAGGGTAGCATTAGTGCACAAAACCTGCTCCATAAAAATATCTGAAAAAACAAGAATAACCCTGTGCAGGATAATACATAAATCCACAAGCGTGGGTACTTGATAAAAATAAAACTAAACCTTCTCACAGTCGTCAAATGATAGTGTCCGTAAAAACTAAAGTAAAGAGAAAGACCTAGTATAATACTGTAAAAAAAGTGGTCAAACAATAATGGTCAAGCAAAGGAGGCTCCAATAATAACATGGAGCTGTGTATATGCACTCAAGCAGGACCTCCAGGCATGTAAAGAAACACTAGATGCCAGATAATGAAACTAACTTTTTATTATTTGTAATCAATAAAAATATAAATAACGTAGAAAAACAAGTATAAAGTGTCAGGTCTCTGCAGTCTCACTGTCTTCCTCTATCAGCGCTCTTAAACTGAGCGTAGGTTCCAAACACTAATCTACGCATGCAGTCGCTAACCTGCACTCACATTCACTGACCTGTTCAACTCTCTAATGGTCCCTCAGCATTTAACCTCAAAGGCAAAGCTTCTGAGAGACTACACAATGCAAGATGACTGGAACATGGAGGGAAGCACTACTAATTGGCTACACAAATGACTGCCAGCCTCAATACACACAGAAAATAGTATCACCAACAAGAAAGTGAGTTGGCTGACATGCTGGTTCCACTTTGCCATGTTAATACTTCTGCTGTTTTTTTCTAATTAATATCAGTATTTTTGTAGTTTAGATATTTTATTACAATTAACATACTGAGGCAGTTTATAAAATTTCAAATTATCCACTTACTTTGAAACCCAAACTAGGTTTATACAAGATTTATACCCTTGATCAAAGTTGGAAGCTTTCCTTTTTTTCTCAAATGATTCCAATGTTTTTCTATGATCTAATATGATGCTCTGCACAAAAAAAGTTCACATAGAAATACAACAAAGATGCTTTTTTATAATTATATTATTATAAGTAGTTTGATAAAAGAAAGACACAAATAGTTCAGGGCTATTCCTTTAGTTGCCTGTATTTTCAGAAAAAATATACAATTAATAACACAGTGATGTTTTTCATATATTCACATGGAAAGATTTTTTTTACTTTCTCCAGAAAACCACTGGGGAAACTCATTTGCCTAAAATTTAAAACAAAATAATATAAAATACAAATAAAATACAAATAAAATACAGACACATGAATAGGTTATTTTTTTTTAAATAATATAACTACCCTGTATAATGTACTTAATTATAATAATCTGGTGCTAATGACCCTGTAGCAAGTCTCTGTCATTCTCCTGTAGCGGCCGAGTAACTGTCTGCAGTGGCTTCTCCGCGGGTAGCACTCTCAGGTGTCAGACCCTTCTCTACAGCTCACCACAGCCCCAGTGGCCATTGCTGGTAATATATGCTCACTAAGTAAGACTGTCGTAAAGGAGCCTTGTACCAATTTCTGTAGGAGCATTCTCAACTGGCCAGACCAGGGTATTTATACTCCTTAAGCTTTTTGGAAGACGGTCACTTGTTCTTTAGAATTCCCTTGCTCCTAATACCTGCCCACTACCAAACCTCCTTGCTTGTTCCTTTGACACGTGCTGTCTCATATCCAACCATCGGCTCCACTTACGTCATTTGGCGGCTGCCGTCTTAAAGTCATTGGGCCACCTCATCATCCCCACTGCGGTCCTGTCAAAATCTCAGTCTCTTCCATAGATGGTTTAGCTGACAAAAACTATTGTGTTTGGTGCCAATTCCTACAAAGTATAAAATAAAAGGTCACCAAGAAATATGCAATTTGCTACTTGATTAAGCACATCCAAGCTTAGCGACTAAATATTCTGAATAGACCACTGAAAACTTCAGGCACTGATTTCCACTTAACAAAAATATGTTACAGCATTATTCAGTGGTACTAGTTTAAGATCCATGCTGCTCTGTAACTAATAAAACACCAGAATCCTATATTATTATAGCAAACATTGTAGATTAAGAAACAATTTGTCCATAATTCTCCAAATTTCCTGCGGGAGGAGCCTTCACATTGATTAATGGGACATGTCAAAAAACAATAAATCACAGAATCTGCATTCAGTTTCCTTGTAGGTACAAAGTCATATATTATGTTACTATAAATGTTCATGTTCAGTAGTACTTATTTATTGAATCCAAGCATTAAATATATGCTGTTTTTCTTCATTTGATGTTTCTAAGAGGGAGATGCATGATACTGTAGCTAGATAGATAGAACCGGGGACAGGGTCATGGGCGGCCAAGGCTCATTGATGCACGTAGGGGGGCGAAGGCTGGCTCGTGTGGTCAAATCCACCAGACGAGCTACTGTAGATCAAATTGCTGAAAAAGTTAATGCTGGATATGTCAGGGACTGGGTCCATACAGACGACTGTAATGAAACAGAGCGCCCAAAGATGGTGTTCAGGAGTTATTGCGCAGTATCGGAGATGGACAGGGCCTGGTGCAGGGCGGCTGCACTCTCCAGGGTGTTGAGCACCTAGGGTTGTGCTGCCACATACCAGGGCCCTGACATAGCAGCGGATGTTGTCCAGAACAAAGCAGAACTTAGAAATATCCTGCAGGCACCCTGGAGCAGGCATGAGACGAATGTGCAGGATGCTGCAGGCTGGGAATAGGGAAGCTAAGCAGAGTAACAGCAGAAACATAGCAAGCAAGGGGGACAGAGCGAGCAAGGGGGACAAAGCGAGCAAGAAACATAGCTTAACAAGACATACATTTACAGGACACAACAAAGGACAAGGAACACAAGGGATGGAGTGAGGAGCCAAGATCCTCAGACGCTTCTCCTGTAAGCAAGGATAGGATATATTAACTGGGACATGGGGAGAGAAGAGAGGAACTGAGATCCTCAGATGATTCAGGGAAAGGAGGGCAAAGGCACATAAGAGACAGACAAACATGAATACAGGAACTAGCCTTTATTACATTACATTTATTTATAAAGCGTCGGGCCGATTGCGCAGAGCTGGAATCAGCCGGCGCTGGAACATAGCCTAGGACTATGTGATAACAATTGGAGATTCCGGCACATCATATGGCCATAGTATGCTTAGCCCACCACTACAACAAAGTACTCCAATAGTCAGTGGGTTCTAGCCATAATCCCTGCCTACTGAATTACTAATAATCTGAAACTAAACATTAACTCTAAACACAAAACCAAGAAAGACATACCTTTAGACTACTGACTGAGACAAACATAACAAACGGGTGGGGCACAATTTATAAAGGAAACAGAGCTGAAGCAAAGAGCAGAACTAGAATCAAGGAATGAGAAGCACAGAACAGAGCATATGGAAATTCCGGGATGGGGAAACTCTAGCGAGACCGGGGGAACTCTAGCGAGACTGGGGGAACTCTAGTGAGAAGCAGCTCCGCAGCCTGAATGGAGCCTGACAGTATACTACATGTTGGGCTTCCCGGGAAAAAAAGGAAAACTCAATCTCCCACTTCTTCTGAGCACATAGATACCACATACATGTGGTATGTCAGCGCTACAAGAGACTCCAAAATCCTGAGAGTACAAAGTGGTTTCACCTTTTTTTATAGTCAAAATAGAAAGGCACATTGACCCTAAACATCTAAATAACCCCTATAAACTATAAATATTCCCTGGAAGCTCATGACCCAAGGACCACAAATATACCCCACGTACCTTTCTAAGTGTTCTAAGTTCCTTACCAAGGGTTTAAGGAAATTTTCTACAATGTTTTTTTTTTTATTGGTGCCTCTCTTTCCCTGGGTTTGGGGGCAATTTGTTGATGTGTCAAAGCCAACTAGCATGCAAATTATTAACAAAACATCTTAGTGGTTATATGTAGGGGGTATAGGCTAGTAATGAGTAGTGTTGTGGTACTTTTAGTTGATAGTGACAGTGTAAGGTATGGGTATATGTTAGGGTGAGGTTAAAGTAAGTGTATAGTGTTAGTGATAGGTATGATGATCAGATTAGGTCACTGGCTATTGTTCGATGAGCCCACTAATCTTTGACCAACTCACAATTAGTAAGAATAAAACATGTTTTTTTTTATGTAATTGCCATCAGTTGACTTATAGGTAGAATGTTTAGACCACTGACATTGAGCAGTGAGACCAATCAATGATCAGTGAACTAAAGTGTCACTAATCAGTAATTAGATAGTATTGTAATAAAATATGTAAAAATTGGTCAGGAGTGATCTTATCATCATCAGCACATTCCTGATTGGCTCAACAGTAATTTGAACTACTGCAGAGCTAATTCACAGCAACTGAGCTGGAAGCACCTTTGACTTCCAGATCATTGCTATTGAAGATGTTTTTTTCTTTTTAAACTATTTTAATGCTAGTGTTCCCTAGGAGCACAGCATTAACTGTTACTGGGTCCTCACAAGCTTGTGGTGGCTGAGAAAACAAATGTTAACTCTTTCAATGCTGCGATCACTTCATTGACATGGCCGTGGTATTGCAGGGGTTAACACTGCACCATCGCTCTCATGAACCAATCGTCCAGATTCTTTCAGGAAAACCCTGCTCTGAGATACGTGGGAACATATTCCATCCATGCAGGGCAGCGTTATTAGTAGCTATAACCCACTGATTGGGCTAGAGGAAAGGGAGTGCTGCTATGTTGTTTTTTTTGCTAATCATTTCTAATCATAACATGGCTATATTGCTTTACATGGAGCTGAATCATTGGGTCTGCTTTCATTTTTAACCCACTGAGACTCTCCTGCATTTTAGAACCATCATTAATGAGGCACCTGTGTGGTAGAAAGGGTGCTTAACCCAGAAGTCTATTTAAGTGTATGGTTAACAAACACAAAAGGGAAAGCATATACTCCAGAATGTTATGAAGAGTGATCAGATGAATTGCATTCAATTGCAAAGTCCTCCTTTGCCATGAAAAACTTAACCCCAAAATAAATTTCCACTGCATTTCAGCCTTGCCCTAAAAAGGACCAGCTGACTTCATGTCAGTGATTCTTTAGTTAACATAGGTGAGAGTGTTGATATTGGACAAGGCTGGAGATTACTCTATTATGCTGATTGAGTTAAAATAACAGACTGGAAGCTTTAACAGGAGGGTGGTGCTTGACATCATTGTTTCTTCCTCTGTTAACCATGGTTACCTGCAAGGAAACACGTGCTGTCATCATTGCTTTGCACCTAAGATTGCACCTAACTCAACCATTTATCAGACCATCAGACCATCAAGAACTTTAAGGAGAGCGGTTGTGGTGAAGAATGCTTCAGGGCGCCTAAAGTTGATTTAGCTGCGGGATCAGTACAGAGCTTACTCAGGAATGGCAGCAGGCAGGTGTAAGTGGATCTGCACACACAGTAAGGTGAATACTTTTGGAGGATGGCATGGTGTCAAGAAGGGCAGCAAATAAGCCACTTCTCTCCAGGAAAAACATCAGGGACAGACTGATATTCTGCAAATAGTACAGGGATTGGACTGCTGAGGACTGGGGTAAAGTCATTTTCTCTGATGAATCCCCTTTCCGATTGTTTGGGGCATCCGGAAAAAAGCTTATCCGGAGAAGACAAGGTGAGTGCTACCATCAGTCCTGTGTCATGCCAACTGTGACAGAATGATCTGTCATACAGGGGCCCAAGGTACTCAGAGATGGCTCCAGCCTGGCTGCCAAACAGGCAGGAACTCCATTGTTAAACTAATCCCATTAACAGGATGGCTACCAGGGGGATATTAAATAGCTAAACATGTACCTGTTTATCAATGTTAATTTATGTTAATGAAGTTCTGTGGCTATCAGTCTATGTTTTACAACAATAAAGTGTTCATTCCTGCTGTACTCAGTTCAAGGTAGTTGTGTCTACTTATTGGGTACACATAGCAGGGTTCCAAGGTGTGCATGCTGCCTGCTGCTGGAAGTGATTCCGGGGACAAGAGGAGGATACATGTGGGTGATCTCTGGGAGTTACTACAGCTCTCTTGGTGAACCCGTTACACCAACAGTAAAGCATCTTGAGACCATTCATGTGTGGGGTTGCTTGTCAGCCAAGGGAGTGGGCTCACTCACAATTTTTGCTAAGAACACAGCCATGAATAAAGAATGGTAACAACACATCCTTCAAGAGCAACTTCTGCCAACCATCCAAGAACAGTTTGGTGATGAACGCTGCCTTTTCCAGTATGATGGACCACCTTTCCATAAGGGAAAAGTGATAACACAACTTGGAACACAACATCAAAATTTTGGGTCCATGGCCAGGAAACTCCTCAGACTTTAATCCCATTGAGAACGTGTGGTCAGTCCTCAAGAGGCGGTTGGACAAACAAAAACCCACAAATTCTGACGAACTCCAAGTACTGATTGCAAGAATCGGCTGCCATTAGTCAGGATGTGGCCCAGAAGTTAATTGAGAGCATGCCATGGCGGATTGCAGAGGTCTTGAAAAAGAAGGCTTAACACTTCAAATATTGACTATTTGCATAAACTTAATGTTTTTGTCAATAAAAGCCTTTGACACTTATGAAGTGCTTGTAATTATACTTCAGTTATAGTAACATCTGACAAAAATATCTAAGAACACTGATGCACCAAACTTTGTGAAGAACAATACTTGTGTCATTCTCAAAACATGGCCACGACTGTACACTGAAATAAAAAATGAGGCTTAGGTCATATAAACACTGAGCTATCAATTTGCTATTATTTCTTTGTGTATACATATTTGTGAACTTGTGTTTATGTATCTCCTCTTTTGAGACATTCATCTTTTATTTCATAGAAAAAGTATATGTAAAATATTTAGTTAAATGTTTAATCTTTATGAGTAAATGCAGTTAGATTTTGTCTGTTTATTTTTCTCATGAATTTTCAGCTTGACATTGATTTCTGTACTGTGTTCTGGAACAACAACTACATTGACACAAACCAGTTCTATATTTGGGAGCTGTGGTTATACTGAAATCAGGCCCTTAATTCAAGTAGACTTAATGTCACATGGAACTCATTTTGCCTTCAGTGAGTAAACTATTAGTGACAGGGCTGTATGTACAGATCACATGCATTTAAGTGCTCTGTAAGCACTGCTTCCTATTCAGGAGTGTAATTAATAGCTTAACTACACAGAACTATACTTTTGAATATTAGCCGATGAATCTTTCTTTTCTGCCTTCTCCCCCTAAGAGGGCTAAGAACTATAATAGTCAATGGGGCATTTAAGAAACATAATTATTATTCACACAATGATGATGTTTTTTTAGGCATTTTACTAAGTCACAAACATAGCCCTCTATTGGGGATGAGCTGCAAAATTATGCAATAGTGTAGTAAAAGGTTCAGAAAGAGAAGCGTTTAGCTCTTTTAGCCAGCCCAGGGTACTGCATGCAATATCTCCTTTCTGTTATTTCTTAATAAGGTAATTAATACTATATTGAAAAATGAATACAATTATATTGAAAAATTAATATAACATGAAAATCTACATATATAAAATGTAGATAGATTTGTCTACAATACAAAAAAATGTATGTACAATTTAAGCTAATAGCATAAACCACACCCGAATAGTTAATTTCCACAAATTTCCTGTCTCCTGTACAGTTTTTAGACCATATAAGACGCTTTTTGAGAATGGATCAATCTTGATTTTTTGGACTATCATTATCAATGAATAGGCGTGATGATTTTTCTTTTGAGTGAATACATAATTCCCAGCCTTGATGTTGAAGACATAGTTTTCTCTTAAAAGAGAAGATACACACATTAACTGATACTAAAAAGATCAGTTTAACACATATGAATACTATGAACTAATCTCGATTTTTTTTTTGGGGGGATCCTCTTTTTCATTTTTTATATGTTTTACATATTTATATTTATATATTTTTCTTTTTTGCAATTTAATTTTTGCTGGTTTATTCATAAGATAAATTAATTCTAGTTGCTCCTCGCTTATTTGTTAAAATAATATTTTTCATACTTAATATTAAAACTATTTAAATGGTGTGCAATCCTGCTTCCATTCTGTGCTCTACACAAATATATATAATCAGTATGCATGTACTCTAATACAGAATTTGACCTATACATTGATGGCTTAAGTGAACATTACAATATGTTGGCCAGGAAATTTGCAAAATTCCACCTAATCTTCCTTCTCACAGTAGAATCACACTATTAGTTTCTGTTTGAAAGGTAAAGTGTTTCCAAAGTGTCACACGCCTTTGCAAATCTATACAATAAATTCACAAAGGCCACACAAAAAACTCACAAAGGCTTTGTGCAGCCCCCTTGCTTTTCTGGCTGACTGGTTAATATTCCCCCATACAAAGGTTAGCAGTGTCTGCTTTTAGAACAGAAACACAAGCCCGAATAACTGGCAAAATCTCATTCAAACCTCATATGGCTGACAGGAATGCAGAGAGAGGAAAAAATTTGTAATTTGGACAAAAAAAAGAGATGTAGCTGGAGAAAGGGTAAATCATACAAAGTTCTAAATACGTATATATAATTCCGCAAATACACTGCCAACACAGATTGCATTATTTATACTCCCTAGCATTTATGTGTCCTTATCTGAACTATTCAAAATAAACTATAAGTTATTTGTAGAGCAACAATAATTGTAACAAAATAGGTTCTGCTGAATACTATGTTTCAGTTGGCAATAAATTGCTGAAGTTCAGAGAAATGAAATGCACCGTAAAGGGTCACTACCGTATCCCAGGCAGCCTTTAAAACAAATAAAGCATTTTCAAGTACTTTGTAAGAATTCATTCTTTGCCTGAAAAAAAATACTGTTCCAGAGCTTCATCATTACACGAACACATGAGCAAGACCCAAGGTAGATACTTCATCAGCAAGGTCTCTCCCCTGGAAAAATTTCAAGGCAGACAGGGGTTTCCAGATGTTCTGTCCAAACCTTTTTGAAGAAGTACAATGAAACGGTCAGTGTTGAGGATTGTAGATGCAGTGGTCTATTTTTCTTCCCCTTATTATGGTTTCAAACATTTTGAAAACATAGTCACGAAGAAGGTGTCCAGAAGTGCCATTAGTTAAGCATTGGCAGTGGGACCCTGGTAAACCCATCTGCTGTCCGGAGAAGTCTGGTCACAAAATCACAGGAGCTGGGGTAAAATAATAGCAGTCAAAATGTAAAATAATTGGCTGTAGCACAAGGCAGTTTGTTCAACCGAAGGGCTGGTTGAGGCTCCGTGCAAGTTTGGGGCTGCATTTCTGCAAATGGAGTTGGGGATTTAATCAGAACTAATGGTTTCCTCAGTGCTGAGAAGTACAGGCAGATAGTTAGCCATCATGCAATATCATCAGGGAGGCAGCTGATTGGCCCCAAATTTATTCTGCAGCACGACAATGACCACAAACATACAGCCAAAGTCATTTAGAACTATCTTCAGAAGGAGTCATTGAAGTGGTGGTATGGCCCCCACAGATCACTGATCTCAACATCATCGAGTCTGTCTGGGATAACATGAAGGAAGAAAAGCATCTGAAGCTGCCTAAATCCACAGAACTCTGATTAGTTCCCCAAAATGTCTGGAACAAAATACCTGCCAAGTTCCTTAACAAACAGTGTGCAAGTGTATCTAGAAAAACTGATGCAGTTTTGAAGGTAAAGTGGGTAACACTAAATATTGATTTTTCATCTTTTCATTCATCTTGTATTTTGTTAAATTACACAGTTTAGGATAAAATCACCATATCCTCAACTCATTCTGTAAATTCTAGCCTGGGCTAGTTTTTTTACTCAATAATTTAAGATTTAGGGGATGGACTGCAATATTTTCAGTAAAATTCTGACATTACTACCAATAGTTGGCAAAGATTACGCACATGGCCATGATTACCTACAAGGGGTATGTGTAATTTAGTCAAAAGCTTATGTCCAGAAATTTCCATCATGAAATATATTGACGCCTACCACATTTTACAGCTATAAAATATTATGGGATATTATCCTTTGTTGTATTCTATAAATATATTACATGACACAGGAGTTTCTCAACATAAAAAACATTTTCTGTTACAAGTGTTCAAAACCCAAGCATCTTATAATAGTCAAATCACATGGTGAAGGAATATAGTCTGAGAACTTTACAGTTGACAACTTACATACTTTGGGGATGAGTTTTTTTTCATGCTTATAGCTCCAACTTTCTGAAATGCTCCATCTTTGGACATTTTTAAAAGTAGATTCCAGGCACATTTAATTTATGATTACTTTCAGAAACCTTCTGGGAAAATCTTTATAATTTCTATTTTTCTTCCCTTTATTATGGTTTCAAACATTTGAAAACATAGTCACGAAGAAGGTGATTTATCCAAGTATTTATTTTTTATTATATTTTGTACTTCATATGAAGAGCTTGGATGAGAGTCTGCCAGGGTTGTCTCTTGACAAAAGGGAACTGCCCTTGTTATCCAAAGCATCAGAAGGGGTAAGTGCAAGAGATATTTAATTTCCAAAGTGGGCCTGTTCCTCCTAAAGAAGGACACTTGACTAGGTATTTTGTAGCAGTTGGGTACAAAATACTATTCTTACTAGAATACTTACTATTCTACAGCTACACCTGTCTCTCCTAGATCCTTCCTACATTACCTCTGTCGCCCAGCCCATTTGCCCATGTTGGATATAAATGCTATGGTTTGCATGAATTGAGGTATACCAGATAGTTTGTGATTTCCATTATTGGCCGATATCAAGTAGATTTGAGGTACCAATTCTAGATTTATTCAAGCCTTGACCCTGAAGGTATTACCATAGGGGAAGGGCAACACATCTTGCTATAATGTGTATGAACCACTGGAAAACATATGTCCATAATCTTTAAACCTCAGCACAGTACAAAGCTCATTCATGGAATTGTCAGTGATGATGGCCAGTGGTAATTTAGGATGACGAGTGTGGTTTACCTAGTATCTTCCAAATTATCTTCCATATTTATGAAGATGTTATGCATTCAAGTAAAAGCAATAAGAAGCTCGACCATTTGGAGATGTATATGCAGATACGTTTGAGAAGTGGTTTCTAACTCCTTACGCTAACTTAATTCCATAGATTATTTTACAGGAAATGTTAGAAAATATTTTTTTAACATTTTTGTAAAGATTGTAAGGTTTCAAGCACCCAAAAAGCAGATCAAATCAGTATGACAAACGACATGTGCATTTAACAAGTGTATAATAGAAATGTTATTTGTGACTTCAATCTTTTACAGCTATATGGAAATGTAAGGGTAAAAACAGAGGCATTCGGTTTCCATTGGTTCCTTAATGGACACTTGTCACTTTTTTTTTCTTCACATATAAACACTGACCTTGGGGGTTCATTAAAAAAACAAATCTATAGGTTTTTGGAGGTAGTCAGGATTTTAATTTTGTTTTATTTTATTAAATGTTTAACCACCTCTATCCCATATTACAGTAGATGGTAAGGGTTACCTTTTGCTTTAACCTCCTATCCCTCACATAATATATCTCACTTATTTTTAACTCCCTCATCCAAATTTTCTCATGATAGGGGGTGTGGAGGTACGGATAGGCTGTGTTCCCTGGTGAAGGCAAATTATGAACCCCCTGCCCCACCGTACACAGCAGGGGTGTAAATAGAAACCACGAGGCCCCCAACTTCAACAGCTGGTCTGTGCCATCAATGGCCCTAAACAACTTGTCTGTGCCTCCTCTGCCCCCATTCCAACTTACACTCTGACTCACATATGTAAACACACTTACACAAATTACACACACTTACTCATACTCACTAACACACACATACACATTAATTGTAACACATACTCCATCTCACCCCACTTACTCATACATGCTCACAAACACATACACATTGGTGCTTGCACACACACACAATTACACATCCATGCTCACACATCCATGGTCGCATACATTCATATATATATATATATATATATACAAACACATATATATCTCACCTCCCGCCCACCCCTGCTTTCCTCTCACTGCTCCAGCAGCTTTCTGACCACCTGCTCACACACTGTGTGGGCAGCCTCTGTTTCACTACGAAGTCATGTGACGTAACATGACACCGATACGTTCCTGTCTTCCTGTGCTGGTTCAAAATAGTGTAGAAAGGGACCTTCCAACCTGGACAGGTGCGTTACAGGTTGGGAGGGCCCTTTCTAAACTATTTGAAATTGATATGAGGAGACAGGAACCTGCAACCCCTGTAATTACATCGGTGGCACACAGAGTTGGGGAATAAAGGGCCATAATGGCTCCTCCATGGCTATTATGGAGTTCTGGAAACCCACATTTTTTATTTTATTTGTTTATTTATTAATTTGAGTAGTCACACCTTATATTAAAACAGTTGCTCAATGGCTTTTGCTGAATTAACAGAGGCAGAAGCAGAAATGGTATGGTGGAATCCTATAAAGAATATACAGATAAAAGAAATGGAAACAACACATTTTAATTTTGCTACCCAGCTTCAAAAACATTGAAAATAAAGTCTCCTGGCTTGCTGGAGGTTACATAAGGACTAATCCAGGAGCCATTATACTACATGATGATGCAAATTACCATAAAAAGTCATGCAGAATTCTTTTTTTCGTATTGCAAATGCAGAACCTCTGTTCATAACCAAACTTAGAAAGGGAACTTAATAGTTTGCAATTGGCTTATATGGTTCGACATCTGAAAACCTTTGAGAGATTAAGGCTGGCAATTTATAGAGTATCTGATGTTTAACAGGTACAATTTAATATGCACCTAGGATTTCAGTCAAAATAAATGAATAATGGTAAAAAAAAATTGGTTAAGGCTAGTATAGCAAGAATTGTTTAACATGAGATCATTCATGCTCATGCACAGAGGAACCTTGCAAACAATTGGACTCTTTATGTGTTCATGCCTATGCCAGTTTCCACAATTATTTGAGGCCATATTTCATCTCACATGTTACTGGGTTTAGACACCTGGAATATTCTAAAAGAAATACATTTGGCAACATGCCCCTGTACTAAGTACCATCCTGGCACAAAATTCCCAAATTAAAATGTTAAAATGTATGCCTCGAGTTCTCTTTTATTCCACAGTATATTAGGCTTTCTTTTTTTCACATTTTAAGGAAGTGTCTGTTCTTTTCTGACTTATACCCATAACAATATGACCATAAGATTTACATTAATATAAATATCCGGCTTTTCACCATATGATTTCCTTTTCAGGCATCTCTTATACATGTAATCACTGGAAGGTGATCTTGGATCCAAACTATCTTAACTGGCTAACCATACCTGTCGCTGTTTCTCTGGTATTGCTAACTCAGTTTGGATCAACCTAACAATCTCTATGAATAGCTTGGCAGTGACAAACTTGCCAGGTATTCTCAACTGAGCCAGTTTGGTTAAAACTGAATGTTTATTGGCAGTAACCGGCATCTCAAGTAAATCCACCCGTCCACCACATACTTCATACTCAAACTAGTTTGGGGGGTTCTGCACTGTTTCCTCCAAGCAAACCGGTTACTGGATATTTTTTAAATGTTAGCCTGAGGACAGGGTTTGTTATCATTGTTTAATTTATCTCTATTTATTTATCTGACACACACTGATTTTATTGGAAAATGTGCTATTTACCCTTCTCATGATTTGGAGGGTGTTTTTTTTTCATTGGAAATTACCATGGCGCAAACTCAGTCCTTATATATTAGGCTGAAGTTAAAGATATTTTTTTGGTGAGTTGGTGGGCATTGGCCTTTTGACTGTTACTTTGGCCTTACCTGAGGAAAGTCAGCAGAGCCCTTTAATTCCAGTGCCGTTAAGCACAAAACTCTGGGAAGAATTTGCACCTTTTGTTCCCTAAGCCCCTGAGCTGATTGATAACTGAAGATCTAGCCCTCTCCCTGAATCTTCAAAAACACTGTCGCAGTTTTCATCATAGTTTTTATTTAGGGTTTAAAAAGTGATCAATGTATGTGTTTCATGTATTGTTTTTCATTAGTAGTGTATATTGCTATTATATGAATAGTTCCTCCTTGTAATACATTGTTAGGGGCATACTAACGCGGGTGATGTAAGTATATGGCATCCAGTAACCAAGGTGCCAAGTGGGCCACTTAACACGTGTTACGTGACCCCGTGGTAGTAGGGTGGGAGAAGTGTGGCAGCTCACATGGAGAGTGTGCGGTGCAATTAAGACAAGGCTCTGCAGTGATCATGGGAGAGGGTGAGAGTGTGTGTATATATGAATGTATAATATAGTGTTTTTGTGATAGTATACGGTGTTGGATAGTGTGGGTAGGTATGCATAAGTGTATGATGTTATTGTGAGCATTCTTGTGTGTCAATGTATAGTGTTTGATAGTGTTTGTGTGTGTATGGTGTTAGGGAGTGTGTGTATGTGTATGGTGGTTGAGTGTGTGTTACTGTATGGCAGTAGAGTGTGTGTCGGTGTATAGTTAGCATGTGTGTGTGTATGTTAGTGTATAGTGTTAACAAAAGTGTGTGCTAGTATTTGGTGTTAACATGGATGTGGGATCTTAGTGGTGCGAGGAAGAGGATTGAGATAGTATGTGTATGAAAGTACTGTATGTGTGAGTGTACATGCTAGAGTGAGTGGGTTAGTGTGTAGTTTTCTATTTTCAATGGGGGCACCGAAGA
The DNA here is from genome assembly GCA_029215755.1 of Spea hammondii. Classification (NCBI taxonomy): domain Eukaryota; kingdom Metazoa; phylum Chordata; class Amphibia; order Anura; family Pelobatidae; genus Spea; species Spea hammondii. The sequence continues at coordinate 76,461,509 of JARDYJ010000003.1, read as the reverse complement.
AATACTGCACTCAGGCTACACTAATCAAAGGCTCACCCATGCTGTGTAGATTTAGAAGATATTGTACCTCCTTGTGCTAGCAAAAATGTATTTTCCATGCTAGCGTAGAACATATATATACTAGAAACCAGAACAATACTCCATACAGAATATGAACTTGGAGGAAGGAGTGAAATGTTTAATTTGCTAGATAGATGTGTATAACACCAGAATGCAAGGGAAAATTCCTGATCATCTACTTCTCTTATGTAAATATACATAACAAGCAGCCGCTATGCATGACTTTTAACCTCTATCACAGTAGAGCAGATAAAAGTTTTTGTTGGTATATATTCAAAAGTACAGCTGATTAAAATATGTTCATTTCAGCAGCACCCATTGACTTGATAAAGGGAGGACTCCCGAAAGCTCGTCTATTATTTTAAATACTGTTAGTCCAATAAGAAAGGTATTACAAGATTCTGCAATATTCTGTTTTTTTGCATTCTTATACACTGGACTAACTACCCCAAACTCCTGTTTTATATATTTTCACAAAAAATTCCTTTCCTAATTTGCTAGATTGTAAGACCAGAAGGAAGAAGGTGATTTTGACACTTTACAGTTCAGACATCATCTAGATCAGGGATCTGCAAACTTGGGGTCATATAACCCAGCACTGGGTTTTCCAGGTCTTCACTGGGTCATATCGGGACTCTCACTCTGCCCTTTACTGAGCACTGTAAATAACATTATACATGACACTGTAATTTCTGTCACCAAGAATTCCTAAATACCAACAAGGAGCCAACTCTACTAATTTTCATATTCCAAATTACTGAACCACTTGGCTGAGCTTAACTTTTGGGCCAAAAGTCACCCACCCTCCCTTTACCTCCCCCGGGTTAGCCCCCCCATATTAAGAATTTTTACAAAAGATCATTGCATTTGTTAGATCATTGTTAGGTCAGGTTTGATCAACTGTTTTTTTCGTTAGATCTACTCTAAAATAGGCAATATTAACAATCTTTTTCAGGGGGGGCTAACCCGTAGCCAGCCCCCCTCAACAAATATTTCAACAAAATGTTACTGATTATGATAGCTCTGCGTTAGATCAGGTTTGATCAGACAAAATTTTTGTTAGATCTAGTCTAATTACTGAGATATTGCATATTTAATGAGGGGGGCTGCCCCCCCCAACTGAAATTTGGAAAAAATGTTATGGATTTTGGTAGATATTCGTTAGATCCGGTTAGATCAACTGTTTTTTTCATTAGATCTATCACGCAGGAGGCGGTATTCACAATCCTATTTTGTGTGCGGGGGATGGGTATACATACGAGTTGGCCCCCCTCAACTGAAATGTGGAATTTTTTTTATGGATTTTGGTAGATATTCGTTAGATCCGGTTAGATCAACTGTTTTTTTCGTAAGATCTATCACGCAGGAGGCGGTATTCACAATGTTATTTTGTGTGCCGGGGGTGGGTATACACCCTAGCCTTGGCCCTGTTCTCATAAAGTGTGCTTATGGGAGAATGGCAGAATGATGAGTAGAGTAATGGGTGGAACAATGGGATGTACATGTGGTGTGAGGGGCATGGGGGCCTAGGCATTAACCCTGACCTGGGCCCAGAGATTTAAAAATGAAAACTTCTATATTTTCACTATGACTTATCCCATGCTAATAGTTAAAATGTAAATTAAAACAATATTCATAGTGGACAAAAAGTCAATTTTTGCCTTTGGCTTTTGCTTACAGAAGGCGATGAGCATTATTAAGTTTAAAAATGTGGTTTCAGATAATTGTGATATTGGGCAATCTAGTTGCAACCATACATTTTCACTGAATTGGGCATAATGGTTGGCTATAAAAAGAACATTGATTCTAAATTAGGAAAATGTGAGAATGTTTCCCACATAAAAAATACACCGGGCTCACATCCAGCTTCACTTTACTGTATTTAGAAGTGTAAAACACATTATCTCAAATTACCCTGATATTCTTCAGAGACCTTACTTATGGAGAAGTTGTACCTTAAAAAAGAAGCTTGAATTAAATACCTTTAAAATTGCGTAACCTATCCTACAACGGATGTGATGTTCAGAAATGTTCAGAAAAAGCTGCTTCCTTTACCAAGTGGTTAAAGGTTTCTTTCCTTTGTAAATACATTTTTTAAAATGATAAGTTTTTTAAATATAACGGTACTGGACTGGAATTATAAAATTTGCCCGGCACATTACCATACAGCTCAACATTTTAGGGTCTGGAAATGGAAGGGGAATGGAAGGAGGTGGGGCCTAAACAGGACTGTAACAGCATAGACCTCCATCGATTTTACAGCTCTCTGTGTAGGTCAGGGTGAATCAGAGGATCTGCCCAACAGACCCACTGCCCGCAAAAGCAGGACTGTCCAGCAGAAAATGGCAGACGGTTGGGATTTATACTTTAAGGAGGGCAACATGTAGTCATTTTCTGGATATGGGGCATCATACATTAGACCACCAGGCATTTGTCTGGGGTGTCAACTGCCAATAATGTCTGAAGTTATTCCATTCTTATTTTCTCAAAGTGTGATTCTAGCTATACCTGGGAACTTCACAGGGCTCATGCTGGAGCTGTTCCTGCGCTGCATTTAATGGTATCAAGGAGGAGGACACTTGAAAGGGGCTCAGGACAGATAGTGGCCAGTGCTAATAGGTCAAAGAGTGGCATGAGTAGACATTTCACGTGTTCATTTTAAACTGGACAGTCCTATGTTTGTGCTTTCTGTCTAGGGGAACAAACAAGTGTATGGCATTGTTTTTTAATTGCACAGTCCAGTATCTGTACCAAATTTTGTGTATTATCGTATCATTCTGGGTTATGCAACCCAAGCTTAGCACCTGCTGCTCTTTTAAAAGTCTATGACTATATATGCATATGTGGGAACTTCCTGGTGTAGGCTACTCAAGCTCTCACTCTTCTGAGGGAATGACTTCAAGAAGGGATGAGGCTAGTTGCACTAGGCAGTATCCCAACACAGCAGGGATAAGCAACATGTCTCCACAAGGACATCAGTGTACTTGGCAAGGTTTGTGAAGGTCCATAGAACATCATTAAATTGTCCACACATACCCCAGCAAAAGTCCACCATGAGCAATGTTAGTGCCTACCCCTGCAAAACAGGGATGATTCCTTGGGGTTTTGAGGTGATTACTCCAATTTTTGATCACATAAACCCAACCCATATTTTCTTCGATTAACAATCTTAAAAAGGTTGTCATTTTGAAGGCCTGCCTTAAAAGGATTTTCACAAAGGGATGCATTCCTTGAATTAGAAGAACATTTTGTTACAAGAAAGGCATAATTTAAAACGTGACTAAGATTCGGTATGGGCTCAATGGATTAAATATTTAAAAACTACAGAGCACTTGAAAAACTCTTTTGCAAATTTTACGTTAGGGGCAGTGGTTTGCTGGCTTTTTTTTATGCAATCCCTCTTAATGGTAATGATGTTTATAATAACAAAGGCATTATTAGTATTTGTTCATATTGATTAATAGCACTGCTATGCTTCCAACTTTGTGGGAACAGTTCGGGGAAGGCTCTTTTCTGTTTCCCCATGACTGTGCCCCAGTGCACAAAGCATGGTTGGATGAGTTTTATGTGGAAGAACTTGACTGGCCCATAAAGAGCCCTGACCTGAACCCCACTGAACACCTGTGGGATGAACTGGAATGGAGATTGCGAGCCAGGCATTCTTGTCCAACATAAGTAACTGACCCCCAAATGCTCTACTGAATGAATTGGTAAAGATTCCCACAGAAACTCCAAAATCTTGTGGACAGCCTTCCCAGAAGATTAACAGCTGTTATAACTGCAAAGGGGGGGTCAACTACATATTAATTTCTATGTATTTAGAATGCAATGTCATAAAAGTCCCTGTGGGTGTAAGGGTCAGGTCTCCCAATACTTTTGTCCATATAGTGTATGTTTTGTGATTCTACACTTATGGTTGCCAAATGGACGGTATTTGTCTTAAACATTAGTTTGTTTCAGTACTCACTTGGTGGACATTGTGGACGGAAGTCTACTGAGACCCCATGTGGTCATGCTCAGAAAGTGGTCTGATTGATTGAGTAGCACCACTAAGGGCATTTGCAATAAAGAGGCAAAAAAACTAAAGATCCCTGATTATTATGTATGATCCCGCCACACTGATTCCTCTCTGTTTAATGTTTGTTTATTTATTTATTTTTTTAATAATATGCTCTAAAACCTTAAAAACTTCCTTAAAAAGTATTCAGAATCGTGGTCTTCATGGAATAGTCTAATAAACAAGAAATTACCTTTTTAACTTGTGTATGTTTATTTTTTCAAATGAATCTAATAAGCCATCTCTGTGCTTGACCAAAGGACTCGCACGCTAAACACTCCAGTCTTGGCTTCCCCTCGGAAAGTGGGATTAGAATGCGCCGTGTGAGTTATGAAAGGCACACTTTTTTCTGAAGTCCTTACGTTTTGATGCCTTGCGTAAATGAAAATAGTGTTGGTGAGCTTTAAGGCTTCCGGACGTGAATATATTCTTGTTATCCTGGTGCTTGCAGATGCGGGTGGGGTGGAGATCACTGGACTTTTGGCTGCACTGTAATTATTGGAAGGCATACAATTTGCACATGAATAGCTATGTTAGAGAACACTTAACCTTGATCTTTACAGCATGGAAACATTCAAGACTAAAGTAGCAATAAACTTGAAATAATATGTTTAGCCATGCCAAAGTGTGGAAGCATTCTGCTGCAAACATTCATGCTTAAGCAGGCAGTTCCTTTGAAATCAAATATATTCCAAAGAACAAGGTACACACGAGTCCTACATCTATCACAACATTGTTTATATTGTATGACTTACTTCTTGATCCAGGAATACATAACACAGGTATCTCAGTTCATTCATGGATTACTTACCTCCTAAGAAAGGGTTAACCTTTCTCAAAGAGAAGTAATTCAGGAATAAAAGACACCATTTGTAAACACTAAGATCCATGTTTTTTTTCCATAAAGCCTACGTTTGCCCTTGAAGACCCCATTTGAGGCATAGCGACATAAGAGTAACCATGTCAGTCCAGATCACAGCAAGAACCCTTGGTCCTGAATAGGTATCAGATTGTGGTATTACACTGTATTAAATACTTTATGGATGAAGTTAAACGACCTCACAAAAATATAGGAAAGTAGTCCCATTGTTTTAAAGTCTGTTGGTAGATTACTAGATCCCATTCGCACAGCAAACATCCCTACTTTATAGGTGATGGTTGTACTAGATTTTAGGAATTTAATGACTTGCCCAGATGTAATATTTTCAGTATTATAATTCCATCTTTCCTGTCCCTAAAGCAGCTTCATTTATCTATACTATAAAAAAAAACATTTTGCGATCTTATATCTCTTGACTTAGATAGAAATGTCACTTATATAACACATTAACTGCATGCTCAGTTAAGCAAATAATCCTTATCAGATCTCCTATCTTATAATGTTCTTTAATCACATAAAAAATGTTTAAGTAGCATTTTCAATAGAAATAACCTATCCGTGTCTGCTTTTGTGTCACATTACATTTAAGTGTTACTGGCAAGAATTATGAATGAGACAAACTTACAAAAATTACAGAATTACGGTAATTCAGGGAAAGGTTTGGGCATTCAACAGTAATAGGATCGTTAAGTCTTATGTACAATATAGTTACAAAAGTGTTAAAGGAGCTTTAAAGGAAAAACTATTCTATATTTCATAGTAAATTTAAGATATCGCCTTTTGCTTATCTGCCTATGCAGTTGGGTCCCAGTGATATCTTCCTGTCTTAATGTTTATTGTATATATAATATGCAGTATATTGACGGATAATATTGGTAATACAACTAAATAGCACATGGCTGAGGAACTGCAAGATAAAGTACACAGTATAATATAATAAGACATTTATAAATGTAAAAGATGACTGTGTCTATAGCGCATAACAATAAGCGACATAGAAATGAACAGAGTGTGTAACAGGGTTTTGCAAATTTCATCTCAGGTCTGTTCACACAGTAATAAATTAAATCTATCCTCAGGGTGTAGAGATACTTGGACGGTCTGCCCTTAACTTGAGTCTTTAATTGAAAGGAGAAGCCAGCAGCTACTTGGAGAAAATGCTTTCTTATGGTCGATCTGTAATTACAGCTGAGAAACAGCACATGCAACAAGAATGGTTGAGAAACACAAAACCGACAGAGCCGGCTGTAAAAAAGCTTCCAAACTAAGGCAGTCAGGTAACTAACTAATGCAGATGATATGGCAGACAGATGCTCAGCAAGAGTCCTGTTGCCAAAATCCTAGTCATCTAGACAACATCTCTGCTGTCTGATTTAATTCCATTGAAATGTGTGAGCAAAACTGAGCTCTCTCACGCCCCCTGCCTGTGATGGAGATCGGTGCATCTAAACCACACACTGGCATCTTGCTACTGGAGGGGCAGTGTATGGTACCCCACCTAACACTCCCCTCTTCTTAATGTCTTCATTCTCTCTGCTTGTGCAGAAAGAGTCAGCTTTGTCTTGTTCCTCCCCCTTCTCTTTCCCTCCCTGTTTGCTCCTGCCCTCCTTGTAACCCCCCTCCTATACTTGTCCCTCCTATCCCCTGTATGAGCTGGAGGTACACAGAGATCTGCTGCTAGCTACCTCCAGCATAGGAGTTCACATCTACTCTACCTCCTTCAAGGAGGCTAGTAGAGTGCAGCATTTACTGGGGATGTGGACCTGGGCTGCTGGGCATCATTTATTCAACTCTAGGTAAGTAAGTGCATATCTTTTTTAATGTACTGGGGATAGAGAATGGATCTTTAGGGGATTCCTTCACACACCTGCTGTTCTATGGGCACTTAAACATTTCACACTGACAAGTTCTTAGACATTATATATATATATATATATATATATATATATATATCAAAATATATAAGCTCTCCTACATTATGTGATTATGGAAATGGGGCTGTATCACACTGCAAAGCATCTGCATGAGCCAGATCTAGATAGTGACTCCATCAATCAATTGAAAATCCGACTATATATATATATATATATATATATATTTGCATGTATTTATTTATATATATATCTATATAGATATAGATATCTATATAGATATATATATCTATATAGATATATATATCTATATAGATATATATAAATATATATCTATATAGATATATAGATATATATATATAAATAAATACATGCAAATATATATATATATATATATAGTGGGATTTTCAATTGATTGATGGAGTTGTCACTATCTGTTTGCATTGCTATTAAATCCATCCATTAATCCACTGATATGGAGCATAGAGCAGAGTCTAGAATGATATTTAACCATTTGAGACTTGTAATAAATAGGTTTATTGGCATATACAATAGTATTTGGGGAGCAGGGGTTCCTGTGTACTTGGAGTCAGAACACAAAGTTATAGTTCATGTACTAAGTCCATTCTTGCTCATCTTTTGTCTTGAAGTTGATGGAATTAATTTGCAACCCACCCGGAAAATTGTGCTGTAACCTATTAAATTCACATTACTCCCCACTAGAGGATTTCACTTACAAACATTTGTTGGGCAAATAAGGACTGAGCATTTATTTCCAATAGCTTTATAAAGGGATTTTTCTGTGCACATATGAATTTGGGAATACATTTCTAAACGTCCCTGCTCTAAAAAAAACCCATGTATGACGAATTTATTTTTATTTTTGTTCCCTATAACATCATGAGAGATATAAGATAAACTATAGGATGGGAAACAGCAAATTACGCACAAGCACCATGCATTCAGGGGGACCAATCTATGAAAAGACTTTGTCTGTCTGTATTACTTAGGTTAGGCTTAAACATGAAAACATTGACTGGTTATGATCCTAATGCAGTCTCCCCCCCCCCATTTTTACAACATCTATAAAGGCATTTGGTAGAATTTATTTTAAAACAGATGTCCTAATTAAGCACTTTAGTCATCCCATTACTGCCAATTTACCAAGAAAAAGCAATGCTTGGACAGAGAAAAAAATAGTCCAAGATTTATTCTAGTTTTTCTTAGCCTGCTCTGCCACCTACTGGACGTAATTAGTATAACATAGAATTCACTTTCTGACTACACGTTTATAGAGATTTTAAATAACCCTGATAGGTATGGACAAAGAACTCATGTAAACTAATTATTTCGGGAATATCAAATATAACTATAATGTATGTATGTATGTATGTATGTATGTATGTAACCGTGGCATAACTGTTTATACACACTTGATTTTGTTTATAATGTAAACCATTTTAATACCAACAGTGGTCAAATGTATATATAAGAGCACTGCTGGTATATAGTGTTAGATGTAATACAGTCTGCATTCCATTAGTTTCCACAGTGATTTTTCACATATTAAGCCAGGAAAGTAGAACATGATCTTATTGCTCCCTGGATCACTAATTCTAAGATGTTAGGTCACTGACAGAACCATTCTTTACCCTTTTTTCTGTTTGCTCCCTTTATAATATGTTAGGGCAGTTCCCTTTGGGGCACTGTCCACATACGATAATACAATGTATGTGTTGCTTGCCATATGCCCTTAGGGCAGCTATATTGCCAGGCCATGAACCTGGACTTGAAAAGCTGAAAGCTGCCAGCCCTCCTCTGTATGGAAATTAATATGGTCCATGCTATGATTGATACTTGGCCCTGCAAGTTCCATTATCTCAAATTTGCTGCATGTTTACTAGACTGCTCCAGAATACTATACAAACATTATGGAATACTAATAAATATATATATATATATATATATACACACACACAAAAAGATGTGTTTTTAGTTGAGTTCTTTTCCTATGTTTCTCATAGACCAAAGAAGCAGCATACTATCCAGATTATTTGAAGAGTTTTAGCCTAGTTATGTACATTACACATACATTTATGGGGCTTGCTTCATTATCCTTCTGAAAAGCTTTCATGGCCTACGCATATTTATTTATATATATATATATATATATATATATATATATATATATATATATATATTTGATTGAAATGCTACAACCATTTGTGTTCTAGGCTATTATTTTTAACCATTTGTTTATTTAATTATCTAGACCAAAAAAGTTTGGAAAAATGGCCCAAATTCGTATTATGTTCATCCTGTCCTTTGCGTTGATGTCAAACCTCGGAAAAGGAGATGACTTATATGAGGACTACACGTGGCATGTCAACAAAATACCTCGGATTGTAACTTCAAATGTTTTCCACCTTAAAAGTCCAAATTTTGACGCAGAACCCAAGTTGGAGCTGAATGGAACATGTGGAATTGAATGCCAGAAGACTTTACCAACTCCATCTCTAATGGACTTGGAGCATTACCTCTCCTACGAAACTATGTTTGAGAATGGTACACGCACCCTGACCAAGGTTAATGTTCGACACTGGCCAGCTGGGCATGAAAACGTCACAGTGGCAAAACACTCTTTGCGTAGAAAAAGACAAGTGTATGGCACTGACAGCAGGTTCAGTATATCAGACAAGCATTTTATGACCAACTACCCATTCAGCACAGCAGTTAAACTGTCTTCTGGCTGTAGTGGCATTCTCATTTCGCCCAAACATGTTTTAACGGCCGCGCATTGTGTTCACGATGGAACAGATTATGTTAAAAATGCCAAGAAGCTACGTGTAGGTATCCTGAAAATCAGGTCCAAAAGAGGCGGTAAAAGACGCAAGGGGTCAAAAGGGAACAAAGGGGGCGAGCCTGAGGATGCTGATTCTCCGTCAAAAGGTGGTAAGAAGCAGAGGAGAAAATCTGTTCAAAAGAGATCAGCTGCTGAAGAAAAGATAAGCACTGAATCTGGAAGGGAAAGAGGTTCTTCCGGTGGGAAACCATCCTTCCAGTGGACAAGGGTAAAGTCTATTCAGATCCCTAAAGGATGGTTCAAAGAGGTTACAGAAAAAATGTCCATAGATTACGATTACGCTGTTCTCCAACTGAAACGACCTCATAAGAAGAAGTATATGGAACTCGCAGTCAGCCCCGAAGTAGAAAAGATGCCAGGAAGTAGAGTGCACTTTTCAGGATTTGATGAAGACAGACTGGGCCAATTGGTGTATCGTTTCTGTAGTATTTCAGAGGAATCTAGTGATCTGTTTTATCAGTATTGTGACGCAGACCCTGGCTCAAGTGGTTCAGGAATTTACATCCGTCTAAAAGAGCCAAATAAGAAAAAATGGAGGCGCAAGATTGTTGCTATCTACTCAGGACATCAGTGGGTTGAAGTTAATGGTGAACAGCAGGATTACAACGTAGCTGTAAGAATTACACCTCTGAAATATGCTCAGATATGTCTTTGGATACATGGAAACAATGCTGATTGCACTCAAGGGTGAACTTGGCTGAAACCATAAAGTCCCATTGAGATCTCCAGTTAATGGAAAGTAGCAATAACAAAAATACTGGAATAGTGACCCCTACTAACCCACAAGGGTGGTATACCTGTTACAGAGAATAAAACCATGTCATTAAAACTAGTGTCACCATATGCTCATCTTAGTAGAACCAGAGACTGAAGGCACTTCCAAAGTCAACTTTAAAATTTGAAAGCGATATATATCTGTACAATAACGTTTGATTTTCTAAATATGCATTGCCTGAGCTGTAAAATATTTTTCCACAAGGTTTTTTGGGAAGACATGCATCTTAACCAGCCAAGGGCATACATATCTTCTACTCAGGGTTTGCAGTCCTGCATATCTCGCTTCATATTTCCTGCAAGCACACAATTCTATATGCATGAGAGCACCAGTAACCTTGTCATTATGGTAACATAATCCAGTGTTTACAGCAGGCAATAAATGCAGCCAGAGCGAAATGTTTGTATTGTAAATGAAACATGCTTAAAAAATGATGCTGTATACTATTACAGTAGGCATAGCAAGTCACAATATGTGTCCGGACAGTCGTTAGCTATCCAAGTATTGATGGTACTTTAGAACTAGTAGTCCACTGTACAGTGCTATAGAATATGATGGTGCTATATAAAAGAATAAATAATATTAATAGTAGGAGCACCAAAGATACAATTTCTGAAGCCTTGCAAATGAGAATTGATTTCTGCATATTCCACGAGAGTATTGGGGACCTGGAGATTCTTCAGTGATGGCTTCTGAACATACTGCCATCTGTTTTACTCCAGAATGAAACTGGTCTCTTTTTTGACTTAGACAAAGTAACCTTCTACATCAAGCCTTGTATAAAATGTAAGATCAAGTTTCTGGAAGCCCAAGCACATAAACATCTATGGGTTTTGGTTTTTTACAAAGGAACCACCAGTACCTTATTTTCATAATTTAAGCTTTTCTCTCTAGATGCAAAGACACAGAAAAAAAATTAATGTTTTATTTTATTAAAAAAAAAATCTTCTGTGTTTCGGTGCTACACTCATTGCCTGCTCCTCACATTATAACTCTTGAATAGGCCACACATTCTGACTATCCTTATTTGAGCAGGATCCTTTGATTGAACCGTGTTCAAGCTTTGATATAAAAAACTGTTTAGACATTACTAATCTCTTATGATCACTTTATAAACTGCTCAGTAAAAGAATAACATGTTAAATAGTTTTTTAGGATTATTAAGCATGTTTTTTGTATGACGTTCCATTTGGAGGTGTTATTTGCTTAATTAGGTCCACGCACATAAATCTAATGATACCAGGCATTGCAATGCAATCTATCACCGCCTTTGCCGTTGTTATGTGGGATATATCAAGTCTTTCTGTTGGAATGTTTGTTACCTGCTCATGCGCTATATATATTTACCGCTAATGCTGACATTATTAACCTCACCATAATTAACCAAAGACTTCAGGGACCGTAACATTGTATACTCATCAGTAAATGTCTGGTACACAGAGGTAATACGCATATTGAGCTCCATTACTGTAGTCATTTCAGGGGGTGCAGTTATCACTTTGGCTTCTCCCTGGTGGTCAGGCAAAAGTGGAATTTGGGCATTGATGTCACCAATGTCCACTGTTGAAGTAAACTGCAGAAGGGGAGAGCAGGAAAATAAATTGGTGGCATCAATGACCAAGTCCAACTTTTGCTTCTCCCTGGTGGTCAAGCGAGAGTTGGATTTGGTCATTGATGCCACCATTTTCCATTCCTGCTGCTTCAGTTTACTTCAACAGTGGAAATATTAATGCAATATGCACAAGTATAACCACCAGCTTTTCTTAGAAACCATTTAAATTGTTTCCTACCCTACTCGAGATCAGGTATAAAAATAGAAGGTAACGGTAATGGTTACAGGTAACAGTAATGCAGGAAATTAGCAAGGGGAACTTCTGCTTTGTTGTTACTGTCACTTTACAGTCTTGCTATTTAGAATACATTCATAGTACAAATGTAGAATATTGTATATCAGTGTTTCTCAGATTGTTTCCCAAACACCCCTTGATATTAAACCCGTTCTGTTTCTTAAAACTCAAGTCATCACCACTACCCTAAAGTGCACATAAACCACAGGTTGAGAAATTCTTGCTAATTCCTAGCAAAAATTAAATAAATAAGAATGTTATTCTTTGCAATATATCGGCCTACAATGGAGTTATTTTTTACCCCCTGGGCTCATAAGATGCCTACTTGTTACTGAAATTTTACAGTCTCATACTGTATATGGTGCTAAAACAAGGAACATAATAACTATTTGCCTATGTTACATACTACTCACAGGATGTTTTAGGTGCTATCTTTATATGATCATTTATTAATGTATTATAAACCAGTTGGTTTTATTTAAATTTACTACGTTAAATACTTAGTAATGTAATACATTCTTAGAAACATGTCAGGAAACATGCATGGCATTCAATGTAACACGTTTCATACACTTGTAAACCATACTGTGTAAAATGTGCTTGTATGCACCCAAAGTACTGAAACTATGAACTGTAATATAGGTAAATCTGCGTTTTGTAGGATTGAAAACACAAATACAGTACATCAGAGCTATAAATCTTTATAAGTAACGTCAGAATTAATTTATTGTACTTTAATGCATCGTTAAAATTAATAAAAAACTAACCATTTCTCCTTGAGCCAAATCCTCATTCTGTCTTGTGTGGAATACAAAGTCATGCAGTGATACAACAGCCAGGGCAAGTGACTTTAAGAAAACCACAAACACTCAATAATGCACCAATTCACCAAAATATGAATAAACAAGCTGAGAGTTATGGCTGCCGGTTACCATAGTGTTCAGGGCTCACAGCAGCATCCAGGTTTGTGCTAACAACCAGGAATGCCCACAGTAGGAATCTATGGATGAGATGTGCACTTATTAATCATTGATCTATATATATAGCAGCATTATATTCTGTAGCGTTGTACAACGGGTAAACAGGACATAACATGTAGTCCATCACATAATCTGGACTTACAAAAACAAAGGGCCCTCTGCCCAAATATGCTCATAAAATAGACATTATTGAAGTTATCACATCTTTATCTCTGTTGCCATCACGCCCCTACCCATTTCTTACTGGTTGCACAATGTGAGATTGAAGAAAAATAGAAGCCCATATGGTTTACACAATTACAAGAAAACTGGGGTATTTTGAGTTACTCCTCTAGCCATTATTTAAATAAAAAATACGGTACTAACTTTTCATAACTATAATACCCTCCCTATAAGATTAATTTATAGAATTACGTAGATCCAACAGTAGCCCAGGTAAGAATACTGCCCTCTCCCCCACTTGGTAGCCAAACAGATATAGCTTACGTGCTAAACAATGTCCTATGCCTATCCCTGTTAAGAAGCCACCTCCTGACGTCTCCTTCCGAAAAAGTCCTTTACGTAGAACTTTACTCTTCATTCCCGAGCTGCCCTGCCGACACCAGGACCTCTTACAACTCTAAGCCCAACACCCCACTGATTCAGGCACCCCAGGCTGCTATCTGGGCCAACCTGGTCACGCATGATCCAGGATGACTTTCAGTTTTATACAGTCATTTAGCTGGAGCCAATCATTTCTCCCTAGCACTCCCATTAAAGTAACTGAAGCAACATTGAGCGATTTCAAAGAGGGTTCTACTGAGCATCTGCAAGAATCATTGGCGGGTGCACGGAATATCTAGGTCGCATTGGGGGGGGGGAGCGCAGTGCAGGGGGGAAGCCTCTGCATATCCCCATGTCTTCAATCTTCATATTGCCTAACTCCAAATAACTAAAAAACAGCCTGCATCGATTAGCATGCAGTAAAATAAACTGGTGTTCATGTAAAATGGACTCCCATATAGAATTGACATGGAAAAGGTCCTGTATTAAAATTAAAGCCCACTTTTCTTCATTGCTAAACAAAATTTACTATACACAGCACTGTACATATGATCAAATAAAATTGCATTATTTTATAATGTCATTAGCAAAAGTAACTTTAGCAAGATTTTCAGGCATCCCTGGGCAACTCTACCTGGTAAAGAATGAGACCAAGACTTTGTATACTTTTGCTTCTGTTCAAGGTGTTTATTGCATCTCACAGGGCATACATGCACTGGGTCTTTAAACCAAGATACAAAGGAAAGCCATTTTGAAATTGATTTTAAATACTTTTATCCCGTTTGGAGTGTATGTTTTCCCCACAGTAAATTCAGATACAACCATCGATTAAATAGTTAACTTGAAAGACTTACAATAGGTGAACATCTTTCCTAGCCAACGGACTTCTACAAACAGCTGCTAAGCCACTTGTAACACTGATCAACAGTGACTTTATTTGTATGCAACCAAGACCTTAAGCCAAGCCATCAGCACAAAACAGTATGAGTGTGTGAACAGAAGTGTAAATCTCACAATATGTACAGGAAAGGGTACAACTGGGTTGGAGGTCATTCACAGACTGTACAAAAGCTACTCACAGCCAACTTATTGAATGAGAAAACAAACAGAGTTAAAAAGTAACACAGAGCAGCACAAATTAAACAGAATTACAGTAAAACGTTAAAAATTATATTAATGTATGCATTGACTACGGGTACACTAAAGTAGTTGGTGTTCCATGAGAAATACACCTACATTTCTTGAAATAGCACACAATCAATGCAAGCTTAACCTTCAATTATTTTAGGACAGATCCATAAAGCTAACTCAAGACATAAAATAAAACATAACAAATCAAAAGACAAATAAAATCGAATTAAATATATATAACTTAAACAAAAAACTATTTATCGTTTTCCTGATATGTCTCTCAGCTCCAGATGACTACCAACCAGAGCAATATCTTTGATTTTTTTGTTATATATTACTATAAATGATAAAAAAAGTTCAGAACATATATAGTACAAGATACAGAAAATAAGAATTCGTTTTTCTTTCTAGAATGGACCATTTCTGTGGGCAGTTCTTTCACACAATCACACACACTTACACAACAACAGGTTTGTATTGGAGCCTTTTCTGTACTTACACAGATAGAACAATGATATTCAAACATCATAGATATGATAAACCCTCAAAAATAATAGACATTTCTCCCCTGACTGCTCAGTACGTGCACACACACACACGCACACACACAACACCTGCATATTTTGTTTCTATTTGAGAGATACAGAAAACAACCAGAAGATATGGGAAACATATACCCAATGATGAAAACTGGAAAGCACAGAAAACCCATATGCACAAAAATATGATATATAGCAGAAAACAGCTAAGGTAGAACACGTCCCTAATGTTTACTTTCACAGCTGTGCTACACATTTCGGAGGAGAGAGGAATCCAAGTACTGTGTTTGGTACTGGTGGCTCATGTAAGAAATTCTGAGCAGCGATCTGTTTGTAGGCTCCAAATTCAAATTGTCATTTCACAAAAATAGCATCTGTGAAAAAAAAAGTAGCAAAATTAGCAATAAAATTGTCGGAATGGAGTGGGTCAATATTTGGCCAAGTCAGAATAGTGAACGCATACAACAGATATTCTTAAACTACTTTTTTAGGGACTATTATGTGAAAATTAAACCAGTACTCTATAGCATTTTCAATATCTGATGAGCGACTCCCATTTTTCTAAATTATGCTCCTTTTATATGTTGCTGACCTGCCATTATGTGGAAGAGGACACGGCTAGCAAACACGACGACAACCATCAAAGGCACCCAAACAAGGGTAGGGGATAATATTTGGGAGAAGCGTCAGTTTAAATATGAACACTATAAAATATGAACTTTTAAGAGGAAAAAAAACCCAGCATATATTATACCTTACAGATTTATAAGAAGTCTTTGATATTGAGGTCTGCTAATGGATCCTTTGTTGGAGGTTTCTTAGGGCTTGGAGAAGCAGGAGTTGGACTTGGAGAGAGCTACAGGAGTAAACCCAACATTTAGTAGAAAGAAGAACAGTTTATTGCACAACTGTAAAAGGAGCATTAGAAAGAATTTAAAAAGCTTATAATGCAAGCTGAATCATACCGGAGTGGTATTTCCCCCAAAGGCCGGCCGAATCATGGGCTGCCCATACATCATTGGCTGTTGGGGCATCATAGGGACATTTGATCCAGCGGGAGGCTGAAAACAATTATAGGCATGTAAGAAGCAATAGAAAAAAAAAAACACTCTCTGGTTGCCAAGCAAACACACTTCAGAACAAACATAAGTGTATATATTATATACACTTATGTATATAATATATTATATATAGAGACAGACAGGTATTAGAAAAGGCATAATGTACGCTGTTAAGTTAATATGATTTCCCCTCAGTGAGGTGGGGGTTACTTTGACTTATTTCATTATTATGTTAATGTGCGCATGTGTTTCGTTTACTTACAAGACCAAACCCTGCTGCTGCCTGCGCACCCGGAGCAGCACCTGCTGCTGGGGGAACTCCGCTCACAGGAGGTACGGACCCTTGCTAAAAAAAACAAATATAGGATTAATCTGGGCCCCATAAACACCAAACTGCCAATGGAAACCAAAATGAATATATTCAAAGTCAACCAGGACTGGCATCATTGGGTAACTATGGAATATTAGAACCTCTACTCAAGGACACCCACATTAAAAGGGCCAAATTAAGCAGCTCAATGAGATTCCACCAGCATGTCAAATGATCAAGACTCAAACACACATATTACAACAATAACGGAGACTGACAACGGAAGAGGTCAGCCGGCGGAGTCCAGACGGCAATCAGCATGCAAAACACAAAAAAGAGGTTTGCCTGACAATTCCTCTTGTGAAAACAAATGGCAAACTATCTATTTCTTCTTAATGTTATTTCATAAAGGTAACAGCAGGAAAGCACCACAACAAAACCCGGCTATGATTAAGCACAAAGCTTTACTGTGTTTTGTTATACTGCTTTCTCACTCGTCTTTATTAAGTACATTTTTGAAATTTGCTTGGGTTTTTTTTTTCACGAGAGAAACTGTCTTCTCAAAAACACATATGCCAGATTTGCTTTATAGAATTTGTCCAAAACGGAATTGGGTTTATTTGACAGGCACTTTTTTTCAGGCATTTTTCCTACTTAATACCTGAGAAAAGGTCAGAGAAAAACTATCTTGACCCGACAGTGGAGTCAGTCATTGTTCACAACTGTCCAAGGAGCATACAATAAATCTGTTCCTATTTACCAGTTATTCAGAAGACACTACTATCTCATTATGTAATGTAAGAGCAGAAGTGACCTCCAAATGGATCGCACACAACTTTTGTACAGGCCAATGGGCGAAAGCAAAAGATGTTGAATTCAACAACAATCTTAGACCAAGGTCACTATATGAAACTACCCTGCAGTAAGAGCACAATGGTAGATTTTATAGATTAAGGTTTAGAGGGAGAAAAGAGTAGAAGAGATATACAAAAATCACCATACCATAGGACCACTTGATGGACCACCACCAGAAGCCCATGTTGCTGGAGCAACCTTTGGCTGCCAATTAGCACCGCCTGTAAGCTTCTTCTCCCCACCACTCCAGTGAAGATCTCCCCTGGGCGAGTAACCAAATGTCATTTATCGCAAAGCACACAGCTCGGACAAGCAATCACACAAAAAGAAAATACAGATCCAGGTATTAAACATTTGCACACTTATACCTGATACTTTGGCCATCTGTCACAAACACCATCCTGGTGGTCAACATTGTGCTTAAAATATATTCTAATCAGTTGTACAACTAGTGTAGAACCAATGAGGGATAATGTCATTTGAAAGGGCAATGATGGATTTATTACTGCAGCTGTATATACGGTATGTGAATAGCATTTTTATTTCAATGACGTTAAGGCTGGTGGTTGTTTTACAAAAACAAAATTCACAGCTTTCTATAAAGCATATCGAAACATTACAAAAGAGTTTCATTTTAAGAACAAAGAAAATCAATGGCAACATACAAAGATACTTCTTAGACTGAATTTACACTAGTTATGGCGGTTTAACTTAAAAAAATGTAAGTCTTTTCTATTGTCTTGTGAAGAAAATCTTCTGGTTTTACTTTGGGGTTTTGCCTTTTACACATTTTGCATTTTTCAGAGAATGATTTCTTAGTTTCCAACTAAAAAATAAACAGGAAAAATGCTTACTTTTTAACAGTGGTGCCAGAAATTCCAAGATCTGAAAAAAGTTCAAATTTCATATATGCATTAGTAGAGGTAGGAGTGTTACAAAAGGTTTCAGGACAAAAAAGACTCAGAGAGAAAAAGCAGAGCTACAGAAGTTCATTTCTTTCATCATTCCTACAATACACAGAACATAAATAGAGCAATTTACTTAAATCAGATAACAAAAATGTAGCTTATGTCAGTGAAAAAAAAAAAGATATGAAATCCAATATAAAATAAAAAATTACAAGAGCATAGTTAAACAGTAGAAGAACAACTCAACTAAGGCAAGACCATTGGGCAATTGGAACTGAACTTATATCATGACTAGTTGGTAAAAAGAACGATTTAACTCCACTAATAAGGATTGGTAGGTTTAAGCCAACATAAACAGTGCCTTCAATCCCACTCCTAAATTTTTAACCCATAATGATTGCTAGGGTTACCTCCTCTCGCATGATTCAGCAAGCTCTACTGAGTAGAATTTTATATGGGTTCAAAAATCTGTCTATAAAGAAACTATGCTGTTTGATGCTCTGTTGTAAAATTTCGGATTTAATAAGCAGACTGAACAATAAAGGGATAATGGCTTTCCGAGGTGTCAGGGCAGCATCAGCCATTACAGTGGAGCCAGATGGATCTACCTTTAGGGCTGATGATGCAGAAACCACCACTTCGCTGATGTATGCGCACTGAAGGTGCAAAAGAGGCAAATGTATATCTCCTCTTTGCTCGTTTGCTGATCACCTGTGCTGTCATCCACAGTGACGTGCTATGATATCATACAGCCCACACACAGAGGCATGATGCCATATCCTGGCATTCCACACATTCACTGTGCCCTGCTTACGTCACTGCTTCCATGATGCAAGCATGAGTATATGCTCCATAAAACACATAGTAACTGGAGCATATATAGTGCATGCATGCTTGGTCTCAGAAAAGAAAAATACTTCATGCAGAAAAATAATTTAATATGCCACACATATAACTTCAATATTCTTCAGCATGGAGGACAGCCAATTCTGACTGTATGAAGAAGCTGTATATTCCCTATATTTAAGAAACAGTTTCTGATTATACATTAAATAGTTTAGCTAGTATTAAATACTAGCCGAGGTGCCTATCATTAAAATGAGAGAGGTGCCCAGCCCACTTACATATCAAATGAAATCCGCATGGAGTGGTTCCAGTAAAGTCAAGCCACTAGCCGAAAGCACTCCATACATACAGGGTGTGGCCAGCTGGATATGACCAACCACACGCTGACAAAGCCTAAAAACTAAACATGCGACCTGTCATATCCAGCCACCGGCTGCCCTTATGTCATCAGCGTGCCCTTAAATTAAAGATGCTAAAATGCTTGGAGACTTTTTCTACGAGAATCGAGATGGCTAAAGTTTTTTTTTCTCAAAAATGACATTAAAAAATGACCTTTATGAAATGAAATTTTTTAACCCAGTTAAC
The DNA here is from genome assembly GCA_029215755.1 of Spea hammondii. Taxonomy (NCBI): domain Eukaryota; kingdom Metazoa; phylum Chordata; class Amphibia; order Anura; family Pelobatidae; genus Spea; species Spea hammondii. The sequence goes on along the minus strand of JARDYJ010000003.1, from coordinate 76,441,398 downwards.
GGTGTAACTAATTATTCAACTGTTGGTCTGAAGCAACAAGAAATGGTAACATCCAACTTACTGCCTACTAAGCTGGCGAGAGACGAGTCGAGGTCACTGGCCACGGGTTTGCCTTGTGCAGTACTGTTTGCTGCTGTGAGTGTAGATGGCATCTGGGATGAGGGGGTCATAGTTGGCATGAGAAGATCTCCTAAACCATCAAAAACTAAGACAGGTGAAGAAAAAAAAAGATAAGAGGTAACTAATAAGAACATGTGCATATACATGCAAAATGCAAATATTGACATCTTTTGTAGCAATGCTGGATTCCTGGATTTGTGAAACAGTATCCCTGCAGCTGACATGTCATTGAAGGAAATGTACTATGAAATAAGCATGTGTACGATGGGTATCTAAAATGTAGAAAAAAAGAAATCAGACGTTGACAATCTCTTTTTCTCATAGGTAATCTGTTAAAGCATATCCATTATCCATTAAGATTGCTTCCTACGGCAGAGCATTTGACATTTTCTTTCACTCTTAGGCAGGCAGAGTAAATCGTGTATGCCACTTTATTATTCTCTCGTGTGTCGTTCTGTTTCCCCTGCATTGCATCCTACAAACACTGATGTCAGATATAGACACCTATGCAATTCTTTATGGAAAAGAAATCTTCACGGTTGACTAATCACATCATTGTAAACACAAACCATATCTGTTTTTAAAAAAATTACATTTGTATAGATTTCTTGAAATGATTTTGTTCTGCTAATCCAGGAGATTATACGGCATTATTCCCATCTGTGTAGTTTTAACAGTGCTAATAGTAGGGGGGTCTGTGTAGACGTTCTTCTGGTTAAACCTCATTCTCAACCTGGGGCACATGTGATTTTGCAAATAGGTAGTTCAATCAATATATTTCAGATTCAACCAGGTACCAAAAAAACAATTATCTGGAGCTGGACACATTTCAGAAGGATACTACAGCTTTACCGGTACCTAGCCTGCTTAACATAACCAGAAATGGAATGAGAGTTAAGTGTGTATGATAGTCTTAAGATGATTAATGCCAGATTCCTGGAACAGCATCATGCAATTCACCGGGGTTTAGACACTAAAGTGAGTGTTGGCCGGAAAGTTTCAGCTGCAACTCAATCAACTTGATAACTTTAAGGAGGGACAACCTTGGCAGGCTTCTACTGCAAGGATGGACGAGTCAGTCCTGCATCATTTATAGTTGAGTGGGTTTTCTTGAGTAATTGTCTGCATTATGCAGATCCAGCTCTAGGTTGGCCCTTCTTGCAGAAGAATCCCACTGGGGATGGACCTTCATAATGTATAATGGAGTTGGTGGGCTTAACCGTAACTCTCCGGTGATCTTAACGGTCAACTCCGACTTAAGTGAATAAACCCCAATAGCTATTAAAAACAAATGCAATGGTCTACCGATTAAATGCACAACTCACCATGTAATATTGTGGCACAGCCCCAGCATGGAAAGAGATAAAACGAAACAAAAATACAAACAAAATGAAAGCACGGTGGAATGTCGCGTGTAACAATAAGTAGAAAAAGGGCTTGCATTTTACTCGGTTAGTTTCACATGCAACCTATAAGTACATTTCTGTTACTTTATAGGGATACGGCTTGTGTTTACCTGTGTAAGTGAATAAAAACCCATGCAAGTATACCATGCCAAATTATTAAAATAATTAAATAAAGCCCAAAAATGATAATGCCACTATATACTCTTTCAGCCAATAAGCACTTAATAAAGCTTAGATTTGACACCAACAAAATAATTAACATATTGAACTGGACTGATGACTGGAATGGCCTCTAATCAAGAAGAAGTGTCACCAGTTAACCCTAATTCTTACATCAGCATGATTAGAGAAACAGACAAATGTAAGCATTATTTAGTATTAGTATTTTTTAGGGGGTGGTAAGTCTCTACCATTAAAAAAAATGTCAAAGGTTTTAGGTGTGGAATACAAAGTCAAGATGATCCATACACATTCAAAAACATAGTGGCGTTCCCAACAGACACAAGCCATAACTAGACACCACTGGAGAAACTAAGCAATATAGCTGTATTATAAGGAGTGCGGGAGGCATTTTCATTGAGAACTTCTACATTTTTCATTGAGAACTATAATATGCATGGTAATGATCATTCCAGACTTAACTGACAATAACAGTTTACTTTCAAGGATGAGTGAAAACACGTCTGTTTTCCAGACTGACCACAAATCAGCTTCACGAACAATGTTCCATCCAAAGCAACACCGAGTAAGGGCTTAAAAGAACACGTCCTATGCATTTAAATAGCTTTTGCTTCTTGCTAAAGCATGACTGCTGTGCTATTTTTTCTATACAACGTATGGCTTTATTTTAAACTGCTGAATAGAAAAATATCTACAACAGGCCTTTAGAAAGTATTCAATTACTGAAATGAAGCCTATATCCTTTACACAGTTCAATAACACTCCATAAGGAGCGCCTCAAACACAAAGTTTTAAAAAATGGCCTTATCGCCATAGTTCCTGCTGATTTTTTCAATTTTACACCTTTTGGTCAGAACTGCTCATTATAAATTGTCCCAATGGCACATCACAAAAGGATGATTGCAGTGCGTTATAAAGGATCAAGTATGTTTAGAAAAACTCACCTGAGGCATCGAAGGAACTTCCACTGCTGGCAGCGGCGGCTGTGGCAGCTGGCTGACCTGCTCCAAATGCTGCATCAAAGTTGGGCTGGATGAGGTTATTCTGTGCTGGAGTAATTGGTGCTGGGGATGGAGCAATAAAGGAGCCTCCAAATCCTTCAAAACATAACCTCCATTAGTTAGAAAGATTAAAGCTTAGATGATAATTATACAGAATTTATTGATAAAATCAACTAATTAAAGTCAATAAAGTACTGGTATGATAAACTTCACATAGGAACTCCCTTTCAGCTTTAAAATGCTCTATAGTTAACAATAAGCAGGGGGCCATTTACTTGCCCTTAATAATGGAAAATAACTATTCCTTGTAATAAAGACACTTAAGAGGTTTATTCAGCTGGCTGAGAGGTGAAAACCTAACATACAACCATGTTAAAGATTCTCCAGGTTACTAGTGCCTTCGTCTTACAAGGTCTAAGATCCCCAATACTGGTCTGTGTAGATTGTTGTTTTATACATACCACTGCCAATAAACGGCCATGATAAATGTTAAAAATCACACACCCTCCAGCCGAAAGGGCTGCAATGTACTATGTAAAATGTACTAATGTACTAGGTTGATTGGGCAAATATGACCTTTTGGAGAATCAAGGCAAATATTGAACTAGTATTCCTGCAGGTTGAAGTGCAATGGTATTAAACATGTATGTTTTATTCAGCATTGCAAGGCAAACATTTACCAGCCAGCAGGTCTGCAGAAGCCGATGAAGTAGTAGGTGCCAAAGCAGCTGGCTGTGGTTCAGTTACTCCAAAGGCATCTGCCATGTTATCCAGGTTGCAGCAAGTAATGTAAAGAAGATTCCAGTAAATGTGTTGTGTAGTTCAACATAGAAAGTCCCACACACAAATTAAACTACAGTAATGACACTTGTCTGTTAAGCCTGGCACTCACAGACAAGATCACTTGCTTCAAGACCACTGTCTGACTTAGCAAGCCAATAGTCTGAGAAAAGCCATGAATTAACAAGAACATAATTTAACTGTTTTCTTTGGTTAGGTACCTGGAACTTAATTTGCCCCTTTGGATTTCGAAGAGTTAGCTAACACACATGCAAATGCTTAAGTTTACACACTATATGAATATATTCTAGTTAAAAGGTAATCAGGAGAGAGGACATCACCAAAAGCACTGTCATCCTGCCCTTACTTGAACTCAGGGCAATATGGCAGCACTTGCGGTGACATCCTCTCCCCTATCCTCCAATGGGGGAGAGGATGTCATCAAAAGCGCAGCTATACTGCCCTGCTCCACATTAGGGCAAAAGGGTGGCACTTTTGGTGACGTCCTCTACCTCAATTGGAAGATCAGAAGAGAATGTTGCTGCCATTTTGGCGGAAATTCCCGCTGGGCTATGTCCGCAGAGATGTGGACAAAGATAGCAGATTGAAGGTAGAAGAGAAGATGGTTGGCAGAAGCCGAAGTGGTCGGCAGAGAAGGCAAACATTTGAAGAGCATGAGAGAGAGTGAAAAAGAGTGTGAGTGAATGTGGGCACAGAGCAACTTATTTTATTCCTGAAGTAAAAACCCAGAGAATTTTTAGTCAAATCAAATGGGCAGGGAAAAAAAATTATTGCCCATCGTTTATGGCCAATTTGCACATGTCTAATTCAAAGCACATACGTGATATCCTCACATAAAATGAAGAGCAACAAAAAAGGATGTTTTCAATTGTTTTAAAAAAAATTAAGAAACATCAAAAAGAAAGACAAATATAATTTGGTAGATGCTGCTTTTACTCAAAGAATATGCAAAGCGTGAGTAAATGGGAAAAACCACATCTTAAGATATTTCTTATTTTGATTAAAAAAAAAAAAAAAATCTATATAGCAGAAGAAAATCACAGGAAAAAAAATGTAACCCAATACAAACCCCCAAATAAGTCGAGAACAGCTGATGACTCCACTTTTGCTGGAGAGGCGGTGGGTGCAGGTGATGGAGAAGCGAATGTGTCCACTGCATTAAAAATAAAAGGAATCACAAAGCACATTATACTTAAAGTCTGCTACCAATTATCATCATCCATCCCTTAAGGCTTAAAATCATTTAAAAACTGGAGCTGAATCAAGTATTTCTCCAAGCTAACAAGCAGTGCCACTGTATAAAAAATACCCAGACTACACGTTGAACTGTAACACTAGCCGGTAGCCCAATATCCATGCACACAGCTGTGGAAAAAGACATTTAGCATCCAGACAGAACAATTTTATTTCAAATGAGTTTGTGGGCGTAAACTTTGTTTGTATATTCACAGTGCTTTACATTCTTGGGATAATGAAAAGCATAAACCACCGAAGATAAAAGTCTGCAATACACAATACACTGTCCTTATGGCTCATAGGGAAGCTGAGCGCTATGGCTTAGGAATTAGTTACAACAAAACTTCCCTTGCTTGCAAAAAGTTGATTGCAATGGAATTATTCTGCAGTTATAATTGTGGGTATACATAATTGTTTAAACACAGCTTAAATAAGAATACAACGTACACATTATTAAAATAGAAGGGGGAAGAAATCAGTGGTTATTTCTGTACTTTTGCAGTACATGCGACAAAAGGATAAATAACAAAATGCAGAAAAGATCTCCATCCTGCGAGTTGATGGAGCTAGAGTGAGGTGCAGAAAATGCTATGTTATTGCAAGCCATGCTCATATCAAAATGTAAAACGCAATTAACGAAGACACCAACGCAACTTTGAGACAGATGAAAGGGTTGGATATTTTACCCAATATCCACCTGGACTTGAAGCTCTAGTTTGTGAGCGACACATCTAAAATAGGGTATACCAACACAAGTGCTTTGAGCAAAAAGCACTCACCAGATAAGAGGTCTCCAGTAAGGGAACTCTCGGGCACAGGAGAAGCCCCATGTGGTGGAGATGAGAAAGCATCTTTCCAAAGCAAAAAGAAATAAAAGTCATCAGTTTGACAAAAATGAGGATGAAAAAAATCAAAAAGCAGCAGTAGCTCATGGAGCCAAGGACGCCAATGAAAAACATGTCGTGCTTTACCTGTGCCAAACAGATCTATGCTAGGTGTGGCATCTGGCTTAGGTGCAGCAGCCGCCTCCGAAACAGAATCAAATAAATCTAAGACCAAATACAGGCATGTTATTTCATTACTGGACCACTAGACAGCATCTCGTAAATAAGCATGAATCGGTAGGCAAAATGTAGAGTAAAAAAAAAAAAGCAGAGTTTGTTTGGTTTGGTGAACATACATATGGATCTGGGCAATCAGAATGTCATGTTCCAACTCATCACACAGACACAAAGGATTGGGCACACTGGATTGTAAGAAAATTATGCATTTTTCATATCATATCTAGCAACAAGCACATTATTAGCTAAGAATGACTTAATCGTTGTTCTAAGAACCCAACTTTTAAAACCACTAGCCATATGTGTGTGTCTGTATCTATATCTATATATATACATATACACACATACAGTAAACATACATATTTACAGTGTAAAGTAAATAAAATCAAAAGTTTGTTAAGATATTCACTAAAGCACGTTGTACGACTCAGAAGCATAGATGTCTAGAAATCCCTGTAATCTTCACTGAATGAGCGTATATTGATGTGCAATAAGCAAAAATATCAGAAATTAACGTTTTGCTCACTGGTAACATACTTCAAGCTCTCCATATAGAACATGTATTTGGTAGTGTACATTAACCCCTTTAAATGGTGTGTATAGTGCAATAAAACAGAAAAAGAGAGCACCTGTCTGTGGATTATGTGATGAGATAAAACATGGACGTTTAAGGTCAGATTCAAATGTATGCTTTCATGGATTTTCAAAAGCGCAAAAACTAAAAATCCATAATGTGCTAATAAAGAAATCAATGAAAGGATAATCTAACTCTTCTGTAGGAAAGAGGGGGGAAAAAGATACTAAAGCACCAAAAAAAATTACCACCAAAGATATCTAGAGCAGGAGGAGCAGTAGTAGTAGTGGTGTTGGTGGTGGTGGCAGCTGTGGCAGTGGTAGCAGTTGTAGTAGTAGTGGTAGCAGTAACTGCTGTAACAGGAGGAGGAGGAGAAGGAGTAGTTGCAAGAGCCGTAGCGGCTGTACTAGTCGTGGGGGTAACTACAGGAGCACTGGTTTCGGTTGGCTTCAAAGCAAAAAGGTCCAGTTCAGCAGCACCTTCTGCGCTACCCTCGGATGGGGCAAAGGGGTCTTATAAAGGAAGAAAACAGATATAGGATCAGTCAGGGAGGGATCCAGATGAAATAACAGTACAAAGAGTTTTAAAAACATCTACAAGCTGGAAGGCCATGCATCAAGTATATTAGTACGCAAAGTACAGGAACCTATAAGATTAGCCATTACACTAAGAGAACCGTTAATAAGAAATCACCTACATCACAACTGAATCTCTTTATGGACAATAAAATGCAAAGAAAATGTTCACATGACATGAATGTAACGATACCCGTTAAGGACAGGAATTAGACTGGCAGTTATTTGGTCAAAAATACAGAAACCATACACCACGATACTTCTTTAGAGTGGACACATATCAAAGCAATAGGTCAGCCAGATGATCCATACAACAATTGGTACAAGGCATTCCAGAAGAGGACAGGGAGCAGAAATAGAAACCCACCGTTTCCAGAGCATGCATCAAGGGCTGCTGCAACAGGGACAGGGGTGGCTGGTGCTGCAGCCCCTTCAAGTGTTGCAGGGGCTTCTCCAGGAGATGCAGCAAAGGCATCTGTGGTGCATTTTTAGTTTAAGGTATGCAAAGAAAGAGGAAAGAAAGGATGATAAAAAAAATAAGAAAAAAAAATCCACACATTATTTTACTAAACCCTTATACAACAAGTGTCATCTTTTTTCCGAAAAAAAAAATAACAGGCCTGTATTGTATAAGGGCTTCATGCATTCATATTCACTATCTCAAGCTGCATTCTTCCATGGTCGAAACCAAAGCAGGGAACAGATTGCATAAACAAGGGCTTTTTGGCTTCTCTTCTCATTTTTGTCTCTGTGATCTACAAAACAGTGTTTTTACTCAAATTTTTCTTCTACTGTATGCAAACTTGAACAGATGGACATAAGCATTTATTAACTAAAGCAGACGTTTGCAGGAGAGTTTCAATCTCAATTCCCTGCCTTCTCTATGTATTAAGAAGGGCCAACTACATGAGTATCCCCAGGGAACCTGCGAGTAACCTTGTATACACATAGTTAAATCAGTAGGCTCTTGAAAGACATCTCATTGAATTATATATTAATCAGGGTCAGCATGGGTCTTCTTGTATGAGAAGTTCACTAGGGTTAGCCCTTCAACACACATAATGAAGTTAGCGAACCATAACTGCAATATCGTACTTTGGTAAATAAATTCCATAACACTTCTGTAAATCTTTATAATTCTCCTTCATGGGAATGCAGTTTGAGAATCCAAACGTAGTTTCTAAAATATCAGAATGGAAGCCCAAGGATCTAGCCAGTGGATATACAGCCAAGGCACAGTTCTTCCATGATTACTCAATACCTCAGTGCTTCAATGGATTGCCTGATCCACTTGTATAAGCAATCCAAACATTACGTTCTTCAAACATATTTTTGCGTCTAGAACACATTGGGATTATGTATAAACAGTGCTTGAGAAGTTTGTAAAGTGGTCTTTCCAAACAATTGAATGGTCCTGGTAATTTTAAAGCCATAGAATCACTTCTTTATACATAACGCCAATCGAGTACTAAAAGATGGAGCTTGCAAGCAGAAATAACCTTGCATACACTTCTCTTACTTGGGTTACACTTGGGTTACATGATTTAGTCATAAAAGGTGAATTGTTTGCAGGAAAAAACTCAACCCAAATTCCAGATTGCATTATATATAGAGAATCTGATTGAGCTATACCACTAACACTTATACTGGCTGTTCCAATTATTTACCACCTTCTCGGCAAACTTCTTTACAATAGATCTAAGGCTCTGAGATTCTAGTTTTAGACTCTATATCTCTTGTAATATTTGTCAATTTTTTCATCTGTGAAATAAACTTTGGGGTTTAACTGAAGAGGGATGCATGGTCTTCAGAACCGTACACAAATGCTCTAGGCGACATCTGACCAGAAATCAGTAAAGTGGCATAACCACCTTCCTCTTCTTGTTACAAATGCCTTGAGCCATACAACCCAGCATCATGCTTGCATCTTTTACCGATTGCACAAGCCATTTACATGGTCTCCGTTATTTTGGTAAAAGGCTGATCCCCGAAGGGCTGAGGTAGCACTGTATGAAGTAGTGAGATTTCATGAAACTCTTCTCACATATTTAAACTGCAAGAAAAGCTCACTTACGAAGCTTCACAATTTATGGTAAAGCCACAGAGCTGAAATGTTCATAATTTCAAGGGATTTATTGAGTTTCCGATAAATATTTCTTTATAATACGTGTGTGACATTCAACATGGACTGTAGCGTGTTGAATGTCACACACGTATTATAAAGAAATATTTATCGGAAACTCAATAAGTGACTAGCTCAGGGACAAGACTTTTACCAATAGTAATATTTCCAAAAACAAGACCTACAATTTTTTCAATAAAACTGAGAAAGACTATGCATCACTTAATGGAACTTTATGACATAATTCCACATTTTTGAAAAATATCAATGGAGACTTGTCCATGGCAAGCAACTTTCATAAACATTAAATTCAAATTGGTCCTTTCTTTTTACAGTTACATAATGGGCATAAAATTGAATTTTTACAATGTGCAGTAAATATGAACTTTGTGCATTAGCATAAAAAACAGAGTATTTTGAGGGCATGTATAGTTTTTGGGATGATATAAAAATTGTGCTCTAAAACACAGACCTTTTTTCCCTCTGTTTTCCTTTCTTAACGGAACAATTTTCAGATATAAAGCTTAAAAGGATTTTGAAGAATAACACAATCAGGGTTATACCTAACAAGTGATACTACTGTTTGCCATGAACATCTTTGCGTGACAGAAACCAATAGAATTTCCTACTACAGAATATTTTGTATGAAGCTCTGAGGTAAAAAGGCCACTTGTCATACCTAGAACCACAACGGCTCTTTATAAATAACGTCCAAAGGCTTTTAATATTAGCATCTAGCTGGAATCTAGTGAACTTTCTGAGGCTGGTTAAAAGACTAACGCTATATTTCAATATCAACCTTAATAAATTATGGTGTTAAGGTGAGGGAGACAACATGGAGAATTAAAGGCGCATTTCAAGGGTACATTATTAATTCAGAATGCTTGCATTGTAGTGTAATGAGAAAATATAATGAATATGGAGGGAAAAAAATCTTTAACTTGGAAATATTACAAGGGTGTTATTTGCATAGGTCAGGGCTCGACAAATCCCAGGCGCCAGGTCGCCATGGCGACTCAGAATTTTGTCCTGGCGCCTAGGTGTTTGTCAGCCTGTGATCGCGGGAGGCGCTGCTGCTGCTGTCTGCCCAGGAGTCTGGGCAGACAGCCCAGCCACTCAGAGCCCGCCCCCAAGCCTGTGATCACTCCCACGGAGTGATTCTGTAGGCTGAAACCGCGATTGCATGAAAACCTGCAATCGCATTTTCAGCTGCCACAGGCAGCTTCAGGAAAGGAGGTTGAGTGTTGACAAGCGTGGGGACCTGACACAACACCCCCCTGCTGCCTGATCGCTCCATGAGAGCGAAAGTGCAGCGTTAACCCCTTCAATGCCGCAATTGCGGCATTTAGGGGTTAATTCCCGTTTTGTAAGGGGCTTTGCTGCTGGTGGTCTGTCTGGAAGCCCAGGCAGGCCAACAACAGCAAAAACGAGCCCCCACAAGGCCTGTGCTGACTCCTGTAGGCATGGAAGCCTACAGCAGTCATCAAAGAGACTCCCCCTGCAATGGCTGGTCTATAGACCAGCAATTGCGTCCCAGCTGCCAGAGGCAGCTTCAGGGACAGGGGGAGAGGGTTCTTCAGTCTCCACTTGAGTGTGGAGACCAGACCCAACACCCCCCTGCTGCCTGATCGCTCCATGAGAGCAACAGTGTAGTGTTAACCCCTTAAATTCCACAACTGTGTATAACACATTTGTGGCATTGCAGGGGTTAACATTTGTCCCCACAAGCTTGTGGGGACTAAATATCAGTCAATGCTGTGCTCCAATGGAACATCAGCATTGAAAGCGTTAAAAAAAAAAAATAATAATAAAAAAAAAAAACAACTACAACAAAAACCAGCACTGACCTGAAAGTCCAGGGTGCTTCCAGGTCAAATGCTGTGATTTTAGTAAGCGGGCTGATGATGATCAGATCACTCCTAACCAACTGTTAATTTAAAAAAAAAAAATCCTGGCTCCTAACTTTTTTAGCTGGCGCCTAGATTCACAACAAAATTTGTCAAGCCCTGGCATAGGTTTAGCATGAATTTGGGGATGTAGTTTAGAAAGTACCATTTGCTTTGCTTTTTTTCTTTGTCCGATTTCTAGATACAATTTACAAAAGAAAGGCCCAGAAAGGGATCCTACATGGCCCCAGTTTTCACTTATCTTCAGTAGTGTATGTGAGTGGCAGTTTAGCACTTAAAGATGGAGTCATAATAAAACGCTTGAGATAAGCTCTTAAATAGGCACTCAACTAAGGAAACTGAGAAGCAGTGGAGACAAAAAGTGAAATTATAGATAAAAGGAAAACAATTGAACAAGCAATAAGCACTGGATACACAAGTGACCAGAATTCTTCATTTTATCCTAAGAGGTACCAGCTATTGCAAGCGAATATGGTTCCATTTTACACGGGTTTGTAGAGATACATGGTTGGGACAAGAACAGAGGCCATGTAACTATGAACGAAAGCATCAGAAATGCTAAACTACAAGGTAAACCAATGAGTCTCACAAGGAATACAGAGTTTTCGGCTAGATGTACAAACCTCCGAAAAGATCAACTTCAGCAGTGGTAGTGGCAATAGTTGCAGCAGTGGCAGGGGCTGAAGAGGCTGTGGATTCAGTGAGGACAGAAGTAGTGGCAACACTGGGCTCAGTACAAAAAGGATCAGAAAGCTGAAGAGGCTCTGAGGAAGCTGCAGTAGAAGGTGCAGAGAGAGAGTCTGCACAAAACCATGAGTAGAGAGTAAAAGCAAAGAGTGAGTGACAGCCGAGACAGAAACACACACAACGACAAGTAACACAGCTACAATGACTTACCCTCGCCTAACAGATCTGTGTATAATCCGGTGTGTAAGCAGTTCAAGAAGAAAATAAGTGTGAGAAGTGGAATTTTACAATTTTTCACTGCCAAGTGACCTACGGTATTTAATAACTATTGATAGAGAAAAACAAAGGGTTATTTTTTTTTTTATAAACTCCAAAATGACCCAAGCCTTGGTTACACATATTTTAAAACTGAAAATATGGATTGATATTCTGGTGCTTTAAGTGAGACTCTCTGAGTACAACTGTACTAAAACTAAAGCCAGAGTAAACCCTAAGAACAGATCTCCATGTATGTGTTCAGAAGCTCTAGACTGCAGACTTCTGACTTGTTGAGGACCCAGAAAGGTCCTGGAGCATATTCCTAGAAAACTAAAGTGATGATTTTTTTGACCCCAAATCCAAAAGAAATGAATTTTCTGTAAAAACATTTTCCCAGCATCAATATTTCAGCAAGTCTCCTCTTTTAGCATATTATAAGGCTAATTAAACTACTTTATTTTTGCTCCTATACTAAATAGAATGCAGATTTCTATTGAAAGTCACACAACTGTGCAGCTCAAATACAAATTCACATCAACAGTCCTATGTTATTATTAGATTACATTTATAGCACACCTACGAATTCCACATTATTAACTGTAGAGAATAAATGCATAAAACTCAAATATTCAATTTATCAATTATAAAATAACCAAACCCCTACTAAATGGCTTCCCTAATGGATCAAGAATATAGGAACTCAATGCCGGGCCGATCCTTGATTATTCAGTATGACAAGGTCCCCTCTTCAACCCACTAGAATTGCTTTTGAAACTCAATGTTTTATATTAAGCTAAAGCCTAAGTAAATATTCAATGCTTGCAATCGTAAAAATAACTTTCACAATCTAAGAAATACTATGGCTTCTTCTACAAACATTACAGCAGTATTTCATTTCATTTTTGAAAAGCAATTCATAGCGTGCCAGTAGATTCCATTGGGCTTTAACAATAGGTTAAGTGTTTGGTATAACTTTTTTGGTCTACTAATGTTTCAGGAAGTGGGAGCTGATTACCCCTGATCTGAATACCTAGAAGCACAGACCATGATGTCATCTGGAAGGGAACTTCATAGCTAGAGGCAGAGCCAGTGGTTAATTGATTAAATGTAATAATACACACTTCCCATAAAGGGAGAGCTTTCTATGTTTAGTTCATAGGAACAAAAATAAAAACATATAGCATTATCATTTACATTAAATTGAAAACTAAAAATATTAAATTCACTTGAGCCAAAACAAATGTAAACATTTTAGTACAAAAAGCATTCATTGCCCTGTAACTCTGTGTTACACAAAATAGTCCTCAAGAGGCCTGGATGAGACGCTGAAATACGGTACTAATGTTGGGCCTATTTGATGATACTCTTTCAGCTTTCATTAAATATTAGTGAGATATATGCAAACAGGTGCTTCCACTAGGCTACTTATTGTAAACTGGAGAAAACGTTCAACAAAAAAAGACTTTCTGATGCTCCATATCAGAGTGCATCCCACTTTTGCTTCTGCCAGCAATACTGTTTCCTTCAATCAGCAAATGCTGCTAAATAATAGATCACGCAACTGTCACGTTTATCAATCTATATGTAAAAATGGGTTGAGTTATAAAATGCTCTTTTTCTATAAACAAAACTAAACATTGCAGTATACAGTAGTAGATTTCCCTAATGTAATTATCATATGTATTTCCAGTCATCTTCATATACTTCTTACACAATTTGGACCCCTGCTGAACAATAAGATAATTTTATTAGCATTGTTCTTAGACTGCTGCATTGTGGACTTTTTTTTTTATACCTCTACTATAAAGACTTTATTTTGTATCTGGAATGAAAGATAGTACTGACTAACCATGTATTCTTATTGTGTCTGATTGCAATTCTGTGTGTGAGTTAAGCTACCCATGTGTTTGTGTGCTGGCATGTTGGACAGCTTCAATGTAATACACAGAGAAGCTATGATTTCTGTGCTTGATGGTTGCCCCTTGGTTCTTTGGCCTCCTAGCAGACAACACTGGTTTCCAGGTTTATACATACTAACTTCATTTTATTTTTTGACTTTTTTTTTATTATTATTTTTTTTAACATGTATACTTCCAATAGTTAATCTAACATGAGAAAGACACACTCATCAGTGTGAAACACTTTACAGCTGGATGATTTAACAGCAAAGTTTCATTAAGATGTCGTCTTTTGATTCAAGGGAGGTAAATGAGCCCATATGGAGAGCAAAGCACTAATTCTGCGTTTACTCCTCAGAGAACAAGAACATTTTAAATAAGCGAGTATAGCCTTCACCAGTAATTGTAATGCACTAGGTAGTATTGAATGGCAGCTAGTCAAATTATAAATTATTATTCTCATTTGAGAGTGACAGCTGTAGAAAGAAAAAAGGGTGCACAAGCACAGTAATAGCCTGGTTCCAAATTTACAACCAAAAACTGAGTATTACCTCCCCATGCGCTGGCTCCTGCAGGAACAGCTGGTGCTGACTGTACAGTAGAGGTGAAGTCTGGCTGAAGATCCAGAAGATCATTGGATGGTTTAGCAGAGCTGTTTGGAGAACCGCACATTAAGTGTAGTGAGACACTAAATTTTTATTTTATAAAGGACATTAAAGCCAATCTTAAGCTTGTTTGGTTGCAGTCCCCCCTTATAAAATGTAACAGTAGTTTCAAAGTGGACTTTAAAATAATACCGTATTTGCTCGATTATAAGACGAGGTTTTTTCCAGAGCAAATGCTCTGAAAAATACCCCTCGTCTTATAATCAGGGTCGTCTTATAATCAGACCTCAAATAGGTCTGATTATGAGACTAAGATCCAGATCCCCCGCAGCGATGCAGAGGACCTGGATCCTCCTGTGTTAACCCCCCCCCCAACTTACCGGTGCTTCTGAGTCCCCGGTGCTTAGTCCGGGCTGCGTGTAGAGCTCTACACGATACAATCGCGTAGAGCTCTACACGCTTCCCGGACTAAGCACTGGGGACCCAGATGCAGGGGACCTGGATCCTCCTGTGTTAACCCCCGACCCAACTTACCGGTGCATCTGAGTCCCCGGTGCTTAGTCCGGGCTGCATGTAGAGCTCTACGCGATATAATCGCGTAGAGCTCTACACGATACAATCGCGTAGAGCTCTACACGCTGCCCGGACTAAGCACTGGGGACTCAGAAGCACCGGTAAGTTGGAGGGGGGGGGGGGCATAACACAGGAGGATGCAGGGGACCTGCATCCTCCTGTGTTATGCCCCCTCCAACTTACCGGTGCTTCTGAGTCCCCGGTGCTTAGTCCGGGCAGCGTGTAGAGCTCTACGCGATTGTATCGTGTAGAGCTCTACGCGATTATATCGCGTGGAGCTCTACATGCTGCCCGGACTAAGCACCGGGGGCTCAGATGCAGGGGACCTGGATCCTCCTGTGTTATGCGCCCCCCCAACTCAGAAGCACCGGTAAGTTTGGAAGAGGGAGGGGGAGTGTTAAATGGGGGGTGTAAGGCATTTCTGGAGGCAGAGTGCTCTGTGAAATGCTTTTTAACCCCTTTAATGCCACTCTGCCTCCTGAAATGCCTTAAACCTCCCTATATGCCATAATATGCCTTTTAATCCTCTAAGTGCCAGAGTGGCATATAGGGTTAAAAGGCATATCATGGGGCACAGTGGCATATAGGGTTAAAAGGCATATTATGGGGCACTGTGGCATTTAGAGGGTTAAAAGGCATATCATGGGGCACAGTGGCATATAGGGGGTATAAGGCACTTCTGGGGCAGATGTGCATAACTAGGAGGCAGGTTGGAAAATAGAAGGAAATAAAACCAAAATATTTTTCTCAAGCATAGCTTTTATTAAAAAAAGTGTTTAAATGAATTAAAATTTACTGGTAAAACTTTTTTCCTATAGGGTCGTCTTATATTCAGGCTTTTTCTTTTTTTCCTAAATTAATATTAAGATTTGGGGGGTCGTCTTATAATCAGGGTCGTCTTATAATCGAGCAAATACAGTATTAACAAGACAAGACCTACCATATTGGAGAAGCAGTACTTGAAGCTGCAAAAAGGTCAATAGGTGGAGATGTGTCTACACTTTTTGATGGGGTGGTGTTAGGTGATGTAACTGGAGAAGACTAAACACACAAAATACAAAACAAGAGATTATTATTTTGACATGGCCAATGTTAATTCAAAAAGTAACAAAATCATTGAATGTTTAACAAGTCCCCTCTTTTCAATTTTATACACACTTGTACAGCTAGACTTTTTTCCATTTGGAAATTCCCTTGCAGTCTTTTAACGTTGGGTTATTTTAACCCCTTAAGGACAATGGGTGGTCCCTAAACCCATTGAAAACAATGCATTTTGAGCCCGTACATGTACAGGCTTTGTCATTAAGGGGTTAAAGAAAAACTATTTCACGTTGAAGTATAAATATATTGCAAATCTCTTTTCAAGCAAGTAAGTACTACAAATATGGCTACATGTAATGTTATTGCATTGCCAGACCAGTATCACAGATGTTCAGTAATACTGAAAGGATGGAACTGTCAGAATCTTGCATCACAAACTAGGGATGCACCGATATATCGGTGGCCCAAATATATCAGCCGAAAAGGGCATTATCGGCAAAATGCCGATATAAAAAAGAAAAAGCATCCGAAAACAATCGACTGCGGGTGCCAGGCTGCTTACATGTGCGTTGGTCGCACAGTGTGCGAGCGGCGTCTCTTGTATCGGCCAGGAAAAGCAGGAACCCAGCAGAGTCATGTGAATGCATGTCACATGACTCTGCTCCGTTCCTTCTTCCCCTGGGGCCAGAACAAGAGATGTTGCTCCCACAGCAACACAGAGGGAAGCAGCATGGCCCATGCAGAAGTCTGCGAGTGGGAGATCTACAGTTCAGGTAAGGGGCTGGGGAAGGGTGTATGAGCGATTGTAGTATGAGACAGAAGTATGTGTGATTAAGGGAATGAATGAGTATATGAATGAGTGAATGAATGCTTGTGAATGTGTGTGTGTGTGATAGCATGGATGTGTAAGTGTGTGTGTGGGGGGTAGCATGGCATGGCATAGGTAGCCTGTAATCACACTCCTATCATGCCCAGGTTCTAGCATGTACTGGCTGCCTGGACATGATAGGAGTGTGATTGCCGTTAGCAATTATATATATATATATATATATATATATATATATATATATATTATATATATATATATATAATATTGTTGTTGATTTTGTTGGTCCAATTTTGGTGTGTTAACCACACTTTTATTAAAAGTAAGTAACACACCAAAATTGGACACAAAAAATTCAATAACATTATATATATATATATCATTGTTAAACTGCAGTCACATTCCTATCATGCCCAGCTTCTTTCATGCCCTGGTCATGATAGGAGCGTGATATATATATAAAAAATTTCTCCTTGACTTGGTTTATAAAAATGAAAACAAACAAAATAGGTCACCAACCCAACCGGGCTGGGGGAGTGGTAGGGCTTTGCGGTAGGATGTGTTCTCAGAAACATGAGGCCATATTTTATTCTATCAATACCAGAAGATTAATTAGATATTTGAAATTAATATTTGAAGGATGCAAACTCATTAATGCTAGATTGACAACACATTGTTATATCACCAACACTTGTTAATATAGCTAATCTCTAAAATCTGTGTGTGCACTGTATTCTGATCCAGAAGCATACTATTATATGTCATTTACCTTGCCCAGCGGAGACCCAGAGCTGAAACCACAAGATAAATACAGTGTGTGTTAATAACTGAATTACTTAGAAAGTAAAAAAACATCTTAAAGAATGTCAAAAAGTAAATTACGCTAATTTTTATTCCTGGGAACTTCCCAAGGCTGTTCTAATGGAGCGCTACTTTTTCTTATGGAAGGTAGGAAGGGGTGGACAAGCCCCAAGTAGATGGAAAGGGGTGCAGGGAGTAAATAAAACCTTGGCAATGTGTGGGCAGATTCGAATTCCATTATCCAACTTGGAGAATAAAAATCCCCCAGGGGTCGGGACAACCGCTGACTCAAGTGCAAATCAAGTGTGTCTGGATTTTGCTAACAATGTTGCTTTCATAAGTGAGGATTGCATGATTTTGGCAATGGTAGCACTGCTACTGCTACGTGATGCTGCTAAGGACATAATAAATTACTGACCAGATAATGTCCTGATTTAAATAGAAATTGATCAGGTCTTTCTAACTACTACATAAAGAACATGTCCTTGTAACATTTATTCAGAAATGTTCTTTAACCAGCTAGTAGAAACTCAACCTTTATTTCTCAACCTTTTCCAACTAAGTACATGGTACTGGATTTTTCCTACAAGACAAAACTATTGTACAACTCTTCCTTAGTAAGAAATGTTTTCTACCCAATTTCTTTTAAACGAACTGTTTGATGTTATCTGATCATAGAGAAGAATACACTATCAATGCCAACATGTTTATTTCTCTTTAAAATTAGGGCCATGGATACTTTTTAAATGAAACTGTATATATCTATATATTTTACTTTCTTAGAATGGACACAGCTTATGATGTTGCAGGAATAGCTCTACTGGGATAAACAAATAATGTGAACAGATTATTAGTAAACTTCAAGGTCACTCCAGAAAATTCTGACAAGCTCTTTCTTTGAACAATATTGAATAATAATATTTTATAAACTACATTATGTACTCACTCTTCACTATAATATCCAATGAAGCATTAACAGAGGTAAACATGAAAATTAGAACAAATTGAAAGTTTCAATTATTCAAATATAAAAAAGCACCATGCCTGGAATCAAAATTCCTACATTCCATCTAGATTCCAAAATGTCGATTACACAAAAGATGAATCCTAATTATCAATAGTTTTATACAGGTAAATTATTCACAACACATTCATAACACTCACTTCATAACGGACTTGTCTAATTTTGTAGTCAGTAAGTGGTTTACACAGACACATACCTACTCCCTGGTTTCTTCCCTTCCAGTGTATTTAGATGCTGTTCCAAGGTTTCCATTAGGCTGCTTGGTGCCTATAAAAGAAAATACTAAATAATTTAGACAGCATAATGAAACAATTTACTTCATTGTACACTTTTTCTATTTGCGCTATATTTTACATTTGAGAGTTCAAAAAGGAACACATGGGTTAAACTTCAAGAGCTGAAGGGCCATGTAAGTTAGGAGGTGAAAGGCAATTTAAGTCACCCAGGTGGAGTAAGCCGAGGATAGTTCACATAGTACAGAAGTCAAAAGTACCCAGTTCATGAAGATTCCCAAGTTCACGGCGACAAATGTAGCAGCAGCAGGGGTAGAACAATGCTGAATGCAACATGTTGAACTGCAATACAAATAATAGTCCAACGCCACCTGTTAGGCCTGATGATCCTCAAAAACTTACATAGATAGTTGTGTTACATAGCGCTTTTCCACTGGTGCAGTTGTAAACGCTGGAGAGAATTGGTTTTAGTTGCCAGTTTCCTAATTTCACCTGCTCGGGTTTGCATACTCACAGTTCAAGTGAAACACGTTGTTTATAAGCCATATATATACTTGCAATAAGGCAAGAATTTTAGGTTAAAAAAAAAAAAAAAAAAACACCCAAAAAATTGGGTTAGGTTTATCTATGCATTCCATGCCGGGGGTTCAACAAGTAAGACAGGTTTCAAGGAGGAGCCTGGGTTGAGCAGGGCCCATAACGTTGGGTGACCCTGCAGTAGAAGAGAACCAGCTCACACGGTGTGGGAGTTAGTGTGAGTGTATGTGTGCATTTGTGAGTGTCTAGGTGTGTATGCTTACATTTTATAAATCAGATTTTTCCGTGGGTAACACATCCTTAATGGTATTTTGTTTATCCCAGGATGGGCTTATCCACGAGTATATACGGTACTCTTCAACACTTAACTACTGAAAAACACTCTACATTTCATACTGTGCGCCTTCAACTCTTTTTTTTTGTAAACTACGTATAAAGTCGCATCAGTTGTATGAGATTAATGTTACTAGTATAAGGTGTTGCCGAGTGTAGAAAACGCTTACGTCATACAAGTAACTTAATGCACATGGATTCCCATCTGAAATGAGAATAAACCAGTTTCTAAGACAACCACAGCTCTCCAACTGGTTTATTTTACTGCACTTTAGTACACTTACCGGTAAATCAATAGATGTCATTTTTGATCGGAACATACAGTAAAAACAAATTACAGGGGTACAACCACTTTGATTGTAAACCTACACATTTGTGTACGGCCTCTGAAAGCAGAATGCGTTACATACAGTATGTTTCATTACATACAGTATGTTTCATCTGCTTTGCCTGTTAAAACTTAAGTTCCGTTTCAGACTGCATTCTGGATAGAGGCTGGGTAATCAAGATTTCAGTTTAAAAACGCAGCCATTTCCAAATTCCTGGCAGATCTACCAACTTCTGCTCTTTTGCTGATGTATTGTTGTCAGGTGTAGAGGATTACAGTTGCATTAAATATTTACCAAACATCCTCTTAATGCATAAGGAACCACCGGTACACAAGCAAAGATTTTCCATATTTGGGGTAAAGGGAAGTCTGTCACGTTCATTATTTTTATAGAAGTTAGGCTTGTCTGCTAAGGGTGTTTGGCATGAGCAAAGCCATCATTTAAGGAGACATCATCAAAAAAACACCCCTTTCATTGTCTACACAGCTTTCTGCTTGAGTTACTAACCCTGAAAAATAAAAATGTTTACCATTTAATTATTATAACCGGTTTTCTGGTGGAAAACCTTTTCAGTTGCTGTTATCTATTGCCATTTCTCAACAGCAAATAAGGCAGATAGAGTTCTACGAGTCCCTGTTTATAATAAGACGTCATTATTTGGAATTCATTAAACAAATCTGGTAAAAAAAAATAAAATAAACCTGTCATCTAAGGAAACCCTTCCTCCAGTGGACTTCTCCATCTACGTACATATTGCCATACCAGGAAAGCTGAGTTTCCAGGTAAAGCTCAGGTTCCTTGGGCCTCTTGGTCAGTTACTTCAATCTCCGGGCAGGAGTTGTGAACCAAATGTAGTGCTAACCCCCTCTAAAATCTCCAGTTAACAAACCGGTTAAAGTTCCCAGGTATGCAAGATTTTCAAGATGCTTCATTTTATCAGATGTTCACCCATGCTCTTGATACAAGAATTTGAAAAAAAAAAGTGCAATGGACAGAAGTTAATAGCCAGAAACAGATATTAGTAAGAGTGTGAAGTTTACAGCCAAAATATTCTTTTGTAAATCAAAAACTATTTACCGGTTCATCGACGATACCATCCTTGAAAGAAGAAAATTAAAAATTTCAGAAATGCAATGAACTGTACATATTTGCTTTATATTATGGATGTGTCTCATTCTGTAATATCACAAATTACATAAACAAATAATAAAAAATAAAAAAACACAACAACAACACTACCTATAGCTACCCGAGGGTGTTGGCTGCCCCCTATTACTATACTAAAAATATCAAAATACTAGCGAACGTCCGTTACTCCCGCTCAGGATATCTGGATATGAGGCAAGTAATTATTATAGGTTCACTGGTACCCAAGCGACAAGGCATGAGAATACCCAACATGGCTTTCGAAGTATGTGAGCTTAATTATAAGATATACCACATCCTCCATTCTCAACCATGTTAAGGATATAAATTAAAAAAAAGACATGTAAAAAGTTTATTATCCAACATACATTTGAAAAACCTACAAAACAGAAAGCTGAGCGAGTCCTTAGATACATTTATTCCTTTCTAGATGAAATGACAAATTAAACCAAAGACGTTTGGCAATTAACTGAAATCCTATGAGAATAAAAATATGGAATAACATAATTAGAGACCTTTACATGTGGTGTGATTCCCACAACTAGCTACAGGGACCGTTAAATAAAAGGGATTTTCTCAATGTTAATTTAGCTGAAATTTGCATACTGAAGCAATCTTATCAAGAACCCTTGGGCACTCCATTAAACAGTCCTAACGCCCCATTTACTTTACAAATATGTAGACCACGGCACTATAGCAGATTATTGCCCAATTTATGAAGGTTTCCAGGGAGACTTGATTTTCAAATCAAAACATGCAGTCATTGCTAGAACCATTTCAATCCATAAAGAGACATTACAAATGAAAGCTGCCATGTAATTATAGACTATTTTGCAGTGTTAAAGGGAAATGTCCACCAATGTTTTTATATTACTAGTGCTTTCAAAATTGAGTCAAAAAAGAATTACCTTTTCAACACAATATAATGTTTTTTATGGCTGCATGAGTCCATCTGTTGGCACCCTATACCCTCCAGATTAAAAGTCGAACTGCTGACCCTTAACAATGGAGCTCTTAATATTTCACCTATACCTCTGCTTTTTAACTCCCAAAAAATACTTGTTACAATTCCTTACCTTGATTCTCCCCTACTTATTCGGGCTCTTTGGGGAAGCATACAATCTATACTCTTAAAACCCCACAACCTACATTCTTCAAAGAAACCATCTATCCCCCAAAAGATCACCATCTTAAAGTCACCGGCATCTGTGTGCGACCGTCACTACAATCAAGCCACCCTCTGCCAAGCAGTCCTTGTCATTCTCGTTCTCAACCTCCTAACAGACTGGAAACTTACAAGCGCAGGGCCATTTTTTCCTTCTGCACCAGTATGTCCTATGGGTTTTGTGTTTGGTTTGGATAATCTTAATTTCAATGTTAAATTTGTATTCACCTTTCACCGCAATATCGTCGTGAAAATCTGCGGCTGCTTTATAAATAATATATAATACTAGTGTGTTTAAGCTGTAATATCTTAGCCCAATCTACAAGACAAAAACACTTATGGTGCAGCCTCACTTTTAATCACCTAGGAGAAGCCTCTGACTACGCAGAAACAGACTGTATTCGCTATACACAGGTCATTGTGTTTGTGTATGGCATGTTGCCCAAATATCAGACTGCTACGTACAAATGTGGTCTTCAGTTCTGCAGATCAATTACATTTTAACAATTTGAAATACATTCTGCTTTTCTACAGAGCTGTAGTACATTACTGTATACAACACTAATAGTACTTCCAATTTGTGTGTCTTTGTATGGGTATTAGTGTAGAAGCCATTATAGGTTTAAATAGCAAACATCAATTGAACTACCTAGGAGACTAAGCTGCTGTGTACACATACCCAACGGATACCGAAAATAACATTCATTGTATGTAAGTATGGAGTATAGAGTCTTTCTTACACGTCACACTGTTTTAATTAGCTTCTATTACACAGCAAAGAATAAACCACTAGCTAGCTACAATAGCACGCCGTCCATTTGTTTGTGGTGTTTAATGACACTGATGGATATGGCTCCATCTGAAAAGGTACAGTCAAAGCAAATCTTTCTGGCACATACTAACTGCTGACCGCATACAGGCAAAACGCTGGTGCTTTTTTCACGGAGGATAACCTGGGAAATGCACTGTGAAAGGGATAAAGGAAATGTAAATTGCGCTACTTACTTGTGTAAGATCTGGTATATCTCCTTTATCAATGCCAACTTGCTGTAAATTAAAAATAAAAAAAATTAAAATACAATATATATATATAGGATGTGGTCAAGGCCCAATTTGGCATCACCGATGAATTGGAAATAGGATTTGAAAAAGTATTTTTAACTGACATTATTATGCATCTATTACATATATTAGTGTAATATAATATTAAAAAACATTTGGATAAAAAAAAAAAATAAAAAAAAAAAATCACAATCTGGATTACATGCTTACCTCTGCAACTTTCATGAACTCTGAAACTCTTGTCATTCGCGTGAGGAATCGCTTATAAATTTCTAGAGCATCTTTGCATTGTCCCTTTTTCATTTCAAAAAATTTTTCTATCATGCAAGACAGAAATTGGATAAATGCGTTATCGTCATGTGCTTACCTATACACATAGTCAACACTGTCAAACCAACAAAAACAACAAACCACATCTTCCCTACGTCTAAAATTTTAAACTGATATAATTACCAACCACGCGATCATACCTGGGAACTTTCCGGGTTTGATCCGGACAACTCTAGAAGAAGCACCACTTCTCCGATTCAACACCCCAATCTTCCAGGTTTCCCCTTTAGATGGGGGTGTTTCCCAGGGTGTCAGAGCAAATGCCCCCGACATCAGCAGGCAAGTCCTGGCCACATCCCACAAGGGAAGGATCTGGGTAGCCGGAGCCCATAACTTCCCAGGTATGCACACATGTATAATTATTATGCAAAGTTGTAAATTAGATTCATAATTGTAATTAAGAGTACCACTACATATTTCAATGCCACGGAGGACACATTTAAAGGCTTTTTTTTTTCACGTAATGTGAATCATACATTTTAATTTAAGGGTTTGTTTTTTTCATATATCTGTATTGTCTTAGTACTCACCCAATAAATTAATTATTCCATCATTATAACAAGCAAACAGCTTGATAAGATCTTTAAAAAGCAGCAGAAACGCAGCATTTATAACACCATTAGTCAGCTCGTTTGGATGAACCTGTCACCAAAACACAAAAGATTAAAAACATATAAAAAAAGATTAAAAGGCATACTTGTTACCCAGCCACCATAAAATGACCCATCCTAATGCAGATAATAGATTCACATGTGTGCATGTCTTTAAATACAACCACCTGGATGGGCCGATAGCTACACTTGGTAACTTGCAGGTTTAGGCTTCACTGGGGAGTCTGTATTGGAGTGGAATAAGGTGGGGAGTGGGCATGCCAGAGATTTACGGCCGTGGCCCAGAGATCAGAAGGTGTGGTGCTTTACCAGGAGTATCTGGGCGACATCCAGAGAGCTCCCAGATATGTAAATATCTTAAGAGAAATATGGATCTTAAGGTTAACCAACATGGATGTTTCTTTTAATCCATTTTTAGCTTTGCATCATTTACTTATATAGCGCCAACAATACACAGTGCAAGCACAGGATGTTCTACTTTTACATCACACTGGGAAACAGGAAATAAGGAACACCCATACAAAATATATGTTTCCCTGCTGTTCTGCAGCAACCAAAACCTACTTAGCATACATTACTTGGCACCCTATTGACAATATAAATATG
Organism: Spea hammondii; assembly: GCA_029215755.1. Taxonomy (NCBI): domain Eukaryota; kingdom Metazoa; phylum Chordata; class Amphibia; order Anura; family Pelobatidae; genus Spea; species Spea hammondii. Next base: position 76,416,350 of record JARDYJ010000003.1, on the reverse strand, counting down.
CCATGTACAGAAAAAGAAAACGCTTGGAATTCCCCTTCAACGATTGTTCTCTTAGAAAATATGCCCCATAGTATCCAAATCCATCTATAATCCTTTAGGGGAATGTTTTGTCACATGGCTGTGAGAATACAGTGGAACTTTCCAGGATGGACAAGAACATAAAATGTTCACAGAATCAAAACACAAACTAGCAGCAGAAGACGTCTTTATATTTAAATAAGGGAAACATGGTTATTTTTATAAATCTAACCTTGTAGAATTCTTCAAAGAACTATGCAGATAAGGTACGTTCCTGCCACCACACCTTCTGCACTATTCAGCATGACACGTTTTGACATTTCAACGGGTTAATGTGATTTTGAATGCCAATTAAAATGGTTTTAAAATGGATTAAACATAATCTGATGATTAGAACTCGTGCTGGCCAAACCAGGAAATTTTATAATACTGGAGTCTCTGACTATTCTTAAGCAATAGAGTTATACTACTGAATGTTACATTATCACCAAATCCATAGAGGCTCTCAAGCCAAACTTTAGCACTTACTTAAAGCTCTCTTTTTTTCGTGACGTGCCTGACCTGTCAATGGACGTGAAGGGGTTAAAAAAGGTTTGACCCGAAATCTCCAGGTGAAGTGGTGGTCTCTGGGTCACCTATTTTCTAAAGGAGGGGAGCAGCATTTGGCCACATGCAAACACCACATATTAACACCATACAATTACACGTGCACACTCTGCTAACAAAGTAACACACACTTACACTAACACCATGCTCACATAAACATTCTTGCAACACATGCATACTTTATTGCCAACACACACACTCACTATATCACCATACATTAACAAATATACACACACTCTCCAACAACATACACATGCATATAAACAGACACACAAACTCTCTCCATCTCCCATCTTTCACTCCCCTTACCTCGCACAGTGCCCCATCTTCACTGCAGCTTATTATGTGACAATGCTGAACTGGCTAGCCCCACCCTGTGACATTTCTAGGTATGGATATATATATATATATATACACATATATACACACACACACACACGTTCTGTGCCAGTTATGTGCGTGACTGTAGCTACATACTTACATCAAACTCAAGGAGAGCATCTATCTGTCCCTGGAGTATTGGCATGCCCTTTAGCAACTTTTCTGGCACCATCGTCCTCATGACTCCTTCAGCTCTGCAAAGGGATTTCATGTTAGACAGGTTTGGGTGAAAAGCTACCCACAGGATTTAAGTTTTTTTCAGCAAGGGGATATTTCTACTTTTTTTTTTTTTTTTTTTTTTTTTACAGGGTATAGATATAGAACATGAATACATGTTTTCAAAAAAAATGTTTCAAAAATAACAATTCCATACCCTTTCTTTACTCTTGCGAAGTCAAATGCCATTTGTCTGTAGGAGAAAGCTTTTTCGTTAAGATACCTGCTGTACCGCCTTATAAACGTGGACATATCATAACCTGAAGAAAAAGAAACAGTTTTGATACTTTAAGGGTTATAATGTATATAAGTGAATATAAGTGATAGGCTAAAATGTTCAAAGGCAGTCCTGTCTATGGCAACCAATGGAATATTCCTGCTTACTGAACCATTAAAGCAACTGCTATGGCAATAGGACCACTTTTCAAGCACTGCACCCCAATCACTGTGAAACTGTACAAAATGCTCAAAGCTACTGTGGCAAAAAGAAAAATTCTGTTTCATGATGATAGTCCGCTGTTAAGTGCTGCCATTAAAAGCATGAAAAGAGTTGAGAGTTGACACTAAGAAGAATGTAAAAGATAAACCATTTTAAACAAAATTGTTCCATTAACATTTTTGGGCAAGGGGAATAAAGCTCATAGAGAGCTACTGTGCTAGAATGTTCTCTGCTTTTCAGAAAAAAATGGACACATCAATATGCCAAATATTAATCAGAAAACCTGGCGTATTGTAGGGCTTCAGGACTTCAGTCAGACAATGGGGATATAGGGGTGTATGTTTACAATTGGTATATTGTACCATAAACATTAGAAAAAGTATATCACGCAAATGTTAGCCATAATAATCCGGCTGAAACTGTGTTATTGGACAACATTAACAAGCTATGTGGGTTGAAGGTTTTAATATTAGGTAGGATTCTTACAGCTTGATGCAAGTACTTACACAGCAAGAGAGCAGTTTGTTTAGCTTCCTACAGAAAAAGGAGCCCCAAAGACTGAATATGAGCTATAAAGGAATCGTAACTAGCTTCTACCCTCCTAAATATACAACATCATAACGTAACAAACTAAGACTTACCATACTTATACAAACAGTTTCACAAGACTACTAAACATAGCCTGACGTGATATCCTATAACTTGACGAGCCTTGCTTTTATATGCAAATAAACAGTTTAACAAAGTGGGCAAGCCATGTCTGGGGGCCTCGTTAAAATCATTGCTGCCGAGAAAGATATAAAGCCTTTCACTAATTATATATATATATATATATATATATATATATATATATATATATATATATAGAGTGGAGGTGTCTAAATGACTAAAACAAATTAAAATACCCTTCACTTGGTATTTTACCTCTCCCTTCTCAGCACTACCCCATCTTAAGGAAAATGTAATATACTGGGGAGTAATAATCACGTAAAAAAAGGAAGTTACGATAACTGCTTCTAGTTGTGATTATTTTTATACTGAACTATAGCATTCAGTTTGGGAAAGTGGCAGATCCCCAAATTTCTTCTTGTGGAACATAAACAGTCTACTCTCTAACAATATATATGTAAGGTCTGTTTAATTGATAACCATAGCTGGGAATTTTCAGGGTTTCACCCCTGAGTCTCAGGCTTTTTTTCCCCCATAATCTCAGAGTGAAGGGGCACATTTTTTGGGTCACCCAGTCTGGAGTTAACTCCTTATTATCCTACACTGTTGTGATCATATATAAATATCCCAGTTGGTGCTTTTGCGACCATTACGTGTGTGGTTGTTATGTTAAGCGTATCGTTAAAAAAATAAGTTGTCAAGGTTTCCATAACAACCAGTATTAGAGTCATTTGGTAATACATTTGGTGAGTCTCTATGTAAAATCTTCCCGATGGGCTAGAAAAGGATTAATATTTCAAGAGTCTCAGGGAAAGCTCTTTTAAAAAGTTCCCAGGTATGCCAGTTATTGTCCTAGAACAAAGCTATGAAGCAGTGGAGTGTTTTGGCCTAGGTCAACTAGGCTTCACGTTTTCATTCTGGCTAGCACCCTTTGACCAGCTGTACTGGGGCAGATGACCCTATGAGGAGATGGGGCTTCCCAGCTGCTCAACAAGTTGGGTCTGTGCTTCATCCAGCAGAGACCACCATAGTATTTTGTACTGAGCAACCTTCTGGGGCAGACAGCCAGGATATGATGTCAAAGTGTGGTTCACAAAGAAGACCCACAGTGAAAGGTGGAGGGACCCCCTCTAAGATTGTACACTTGTACAAGGTTCTGGGGATTGTACACCACTGATCAAATTATATCCATTTTCAGTGCAGGTTAGAATATGATCTGTAGCACAGCAATCATACAAAGATGGCAACCAAACCACAAGAAAACGCAACAAAATGATATGAACGAGGTGAAATACATGCATGCACTGTGAAAGCATTTTTCAAACAAATATTATATTTAACACGAAGAAATATTTTCTTACCATGTGATCCACTTTTGTCCAAAAAATTACTAAGATTAAATAGTGTATTCCGTGATGCCAAATACTGGATAAACCTCTGAAAAAAAAGACCATACTGCAGTTATCCAAATCCAATACATTTATTTGTTATTGGCATTATTGTGTTTTACCCTTTCGAGTTGATCCATAACAGTATCTAGTGAGAGTAAACACCAACCCTTCACTACTGAAACCACTCAACTAATCACCCTATTTGTGGCTCCTGCTATATATTATATTTAATAACCAAAATGAAGTTTTCAAAAGCGTTAGAAATGTTTAAAACCTTATTTACAAAAATATAATTTGGTAGATATTGCTAGGTTATTTACGATGGGGCCAATTATTAACAAAAGTAAGGGTATTTACTGAAAATATCAATGGAAATTCTGAATACCTTTAGATTTCCTGCAACTGGTTACATTGTGCATTCATCAGCTGCAGCTGGCATCCTTACCTCATTGCCATGGACCATCAAATGATGAGTTGTGACTAAGGCTTTGAACACAACCACCCAGCTGCTGTTAGTTGCTCGTTCAAACAATGTGTCAGCCATTTGAGGAATATTCACATTGGTTTCATTGGTAGCCTGGATTAAATCTGGGTGGGGGGAACAGACAAATGTAAGGAACGCCAAGTAAAACAGAATATGTCATGACATTATGTAAAAAAGAATTTGACATTTATTAGGAAGTGCAGTTGTCGATAAAGATTTGCTGTCTGGTGGCTTGCTACTTAATGATTCTGTGTATATATGTGGAAAAGATCAGAATCAAAATGCCCAAACGGAAACAGTCAAAAAAATGATTCTCACAGACTTAAGAATGCTACATGTGTTTGAAGGGGCATGCTAATGCGCATGCACCAGGTAAAAAAGGCACCCAGACCTTCAGGAGTAGTACGGCAGCTCGCTCACAGCTGCACTGTAGACAGAACTATGCATGAGGTAAGGAGGAGCCGGAGGAAAGAAGAGACAGGGAGATATGCCCAAGCTGCACTGAAGGTGGGGGGAGAGTGTGTGTATATGTGTGTATAAGAGTAGGGAGTTTGAGTGAGTGTACATTTTTGTATGGGGTTAGTGTGCATGTCAGCGTATGACAGTGTGAGTGAGCAAACGACATTGGCATGTGTGTTACTATATGGTGTTAGTGTGTGCATTAGTGTATAGTTTTAGCGTGGTGGCAACGTATGGTGCTAGAGGTCAAGGATGAGCCTAGGGTTAGTGGTGCCTGGGAGAGGGGGAGTGTGTGTGTGTATATGCATGTAAATGTCTGTTGTTGGTGTGAGTGGGTGACAGAGCAAGTTTGCATGTTAGCGTGCATGTGTTTGTGCATGTTAAAGAAATATTGCACCCAGGCACCATTAAGCCTAGGCTCAGCTGTGCTTTAATATATTACGCTAATAAACCTTACCAGATGTTTGCTTTTATTTTTTTCTTTAAAGGACTAAATCACATAAACAGAATTTTTCAGTTTCTATAGCAACGACCTATCAGAGCCTGCTTTTGTGTCACGTGCTTACTGCAAAAACTCTATATGAGAAAAAATTCTGATTAAAAATATTTCTTCGACGGGTTTGCTCATTTAACAGTAATGCTGCAAAATGATTATCATTAAAACATACTTCAGAATGTGTGATGAAAGCTAGTAATACATTTCAGTGAACACCCATATACTAAAGACGGCAATATATTTCCAGAAACACTGTAGTCAAATCACCAAGGTCAACCATTGGTTAATACTGCCTTTCATTCCGACATATCCTCTAACAGGGATATTAAAGAGCTTGATGCCGCATCTCTTAGGAGTAGCTTGGGAATTCACAGGTTAGTCTTCAATTAGTTCTCAACACTGCACACATTTACAGAGCACATACAATTCCCTAACGTGCATAAAGGGAATCCAGCCAAAAGCAGCAGGCGGGCGGTGAATCAGCACGGTCATATGTTATCTTCTGTATAATTCACTGTACCCCTGTGAATGTGCCAAGGGGATATCAAAATATAGCAAAGAGTTTTGACATTTATAATTCAAACATTATATATACAGTGAACCTAATTTATGTTATGCCTTTTATCGGAGGCAAACATCAGAGTGAAGAGGTGGCCAGATGAAGACCTAGGAAGAATTATCTCCAAGATGCAGGCATACCCGGCTTTAGGACCTTCACTTTAAGGACATCCGCAAGTAAGGATACAGTTACAGCACAATCATTCCACTGTTAATATGCGCTCACGTCTTGAGAATAGACACATAACAGCATGTCTCCAGCTTGTCTTTTGAATCTTTTGAGCATTTCATGCTTTGTAGCAGAAATGACCTGATGACTGCAGTGCAGTACATGCATTGATGAGCGAAAAAAGGCAGTGCTTCAATTTTAGTCCATTTTCGTTTTGCATACATGCTCTGGACACATTGTGTACCTTAATGCGGGATATGCCTGTAGTGAAGACATAGTCATGTGTTAGTATGGACTCTTCAATACAAAGCTCATCTTAGCCTACAGCAGGCTGCTACTAGATGTGCCGAACCTTGGCTCAACCTTTACCTTTTTTTTGTGTATTGTCTATAAGAAAAGTCGATGCAAAACAAAGCTGATCTAAGGTTAACGCAATTGAGAGTCATAACTTCTTTTTCATTCTTGCAAAATATTTTTAAAATATTGAAATGTTTTATTACAAGAACTAAACATCAATGAATGATTGCATGGATATATTTGAAGATAAACCATTCCATTAGTGGGAGAAAAATGGCACTAGCACTCTTATAGAAGAGAATATATCACCATCGCTATCCATAGCATCTCCCTCTTTCAACTTCTCCTTATCTATTTCCAAGTTATGGTCTGATGCTAAGGTTTGCACACAAAAGTTAAATTCATTTACATACAGTATATTATACAGGGAACTCCCTGTCCTGGATGTATTTACCCCTTAAATAGACAGCTGCCACCGAAAAGGGTGTCTAAAAAACAAAGAAAACAAAAAGTAACGAGGCGGAATAATTATTCATATATCATAGACTACATTAAATATTTCTAATTCTTACAGATTATTAATGTCCTCCAACCCAGACTACAATGGCTATAACATGAACCTAACTCAACATTTGTTCTTGAATGTCTTCTGGTGAGCTATACATTAGGCAGGGCCAGCTCATCCCTTCTTACAAGAGAAACTTGCCTTTGTTTTTGAAATGCATAATAAAGTCAGTCTGAAACTCCACTGCAAACTCACTAGCCAACTCTCATCTTCGTGCATAAACTCTGCTAGACCAACCCCAGGTAAGAATGCTCTCGTCTACCCCTCCCAGAATTGGGAGCAAAAGGGATAAGCAACATGCCCAATGTTGTCAATATTGCGTGACCCTGTTGAAAACCCACCTCTCATCTACTGGAAAATAGAGTTATGTCCTTTGCTCAGAACGTGCCCAACTATTGCCAGGACCTCTGACAACTCTAGGTCCAGGTTTACTTCAATTTAACAGTGATTTGTGGCATAAGTCAGCAAGACTATCGCTAATCAATTTCACATGTGGAAATTATCACTCTTGCCTTTCCTTATCCCTTACGATAAACAACAACTAGCAACAAATGTTAAATGCAAGATTTGCGACAGATCCATTTTAAAAGGGACAATTCAGCCATCATGGGCCCTCGTGCAATTAATTGTACAGTGCTCCCTATGCATATGAACTGCCTCCTGTCCCCAAGCTTTTTGGCTCGCAGGAAATGTATTGAGCCTAAAGCATCTTCTGTGACCCATGAACACATTCTCACAGGGAGCCAGCTTCAGCTCTGACTTCCAGCAGAGTTCCAGGGAGCCTGAGACACCCTGTGTATATTTTTAACAAATCTTCAAACTATCTCAGAGCCTTCCAAAAAGTATAATGAGTTATTGACACCTTTCTCATATTCATTAGAGGGACACTCAATAATATGCACTTTAATGCATATGATAGCCGAGTGGTACCTTAAAATTTCTGCGTGGTCCCTATTGAAAATAAATGGGGGATTCAGTAGATTTCTCCATTTGTATTTTCCCCTTTCCCTGTCCTCAGCTATTTGCCATGTATGCTTTCGTCTCAACACAACTCCTGCCACGTGTTGTTCTTAACATCAGTTAGCTCCAGTGCTGGCTCATCGATGCGTTCCAGGAAAATGGGTGTTTGTTAGATATTTGTTTTGCTTAAATTCCTAACTTGCTGCCCCGAGCTCCTTTTTTTTTTTTTTTAGCGGAGGAGAGAGAGAGGGGCGTTTTCAGTACCCGCTCGGCGCCCCTCTCTCCCCTCTGCGAGCCCTCTAGATCGGTCTCGGTGCCGGCTTGTAATGTCTTGGGCCGGCCCTGGGTGTAGGCTCTTTCTTTTTTAAATGATGACGGACAGAGAAGGGGTTGAAGGTAAAGGCGGTCTCCATGTCCCATTACCTTTTACGGCAAGAGCATATTTATAGATTTGACTATTATATCATCTTCCATATAAACTTTTGCCACGTGATTACAACACATGTCCCTGTCACTCATGTTTCAGTTATATCTAATGCAAATGTATATTTAAAGAAATCATGCATTTCTTACAGTGTTCAGAAAGTGTTGTCCCCGAATATTAATTAGTGATGTCCGGATCATGAACGAATCATTCATTTGATCCGGTTCTTTTTAGTGATCCGGATGAATCGGTTCACTAGACTGAACGATTCATTTGTAGCGGTTCAGTCTGTGAATCATGCAGCTGTAACCTGATCCTAGAGCTGTGAGTCATCTGCAGAGCACTCAGACACAGACTCTGGGGTCAGGTTACAGCTCATTAATTCACACAGGAACGATGACTCAGAGTCAGAGAGTCGTTCAAAGAGTCGAATGATCCGAAGAGTCGAATGATCCGAAGAGTCGAATGATCCGAAGAGTCGAATGATCCGAAGATTCAAATGATTCGAATCTTACAGGGATCCGGATCTTACAAGGATCCGAATCTTACAGAGATTCGAATCATTCAGAGAATATTACTGATACCATACTTTTATAAATAAATACATTAATAATGTTCACACTGTCCCCAGGATTTAGATTCCCCTGAGTTTGCCCCCCTTTACCTATAACTGCACCTACAGTTAACTTTATTAAATTAATTAAATTAACCCTCAGTCTTCAGCATAAAATTAACCCTTATACCCCATCAACCATAACTGCCCCTGAAATTAACCGTTAAGATCCCATTAACCATAACGGCCCCTGAAATTAACCCTAAATACTCCATTAACCATAACTGCCCCTAAATTAATTGCATGTACTCCAGATAAATTACCTAATAAATTGGTATGGTTGATGGGGTCTTTAGTGTTAATTTAGGGGCAGTTATGCTTAATGGGGTGTTTAGGGATAATTTAGGGGCAGTTATGCTTAATGGGGTCTTTAGTGTTAATTTAGGGGCAGTTATGCTTAATGAGGTGTTTAGGGTTAATTTGGGGGCAGTTATGCTTAATGGGGTCTTTAGTGTTAATTTAGGGGCAGTTATGCTTAATGAGGTGTTTAGGGTTAATTTGGGGGCAGTTATGCTTAATGGGGTCTTTAGTGTTAATTTAGGGGCATTTATGCTTAATGGGGTGTTTAGGGTTAATTTGGGGGCAGTTATGCTTAATGGGGTCTTTAGGGTTAATTTGGGGGAAGTTATGCTTAATGGGGTGTTTAGGGTAAATTTGGGGGCAGTTATGCTTAATGGGGTGTTTAGGGTTAATTTGGGGGCAGTTATGCTTAATGGGGTGTTAAGGGTTAATTTTAGGGGCAGTCATGGTTGATGGGGTGTTAAGGGTTAATTTTAGGGGCAGTCATCGTTGATGGGGTGTTTAGGGTTAATTTAATGGTGAGGGTTAATTTAATTAATTTAATAAAGTTAGCTTAAGGTGCAGTTGCATGTAAAGGGGAATGTAAATCCTGGGGGCAGTGATTATTAATGTATTATTTATAACAGTATGGTGATATTCTCTGAATGATTAGAATGCCAATGAAGGCAGAGAGTCGTTCAAAGATCCGGATCTTACAATGATCCGGATCTTACAATGATCCGGATCTTACAGTGATCCGGATCTTACAGTGATCCGGATCTTACAGTGATCCGGATCACTGTAAGATTCGGATCCCTGTAAGATCCGAATCTTTGAACGACTCTCTGCCTTCATTGACATCACTGGAGGCAGGGGGGAGGATTCATAATGAAAGGGGCGGGGCCAATCGTTAGTGTGCCTGCACGGAGTTACTGGAAAACAGGAACTCCGTGCAGGCACACTGAGTGATCTGAAGATCCGGATCATGAATCGGATCATTTCAGTGAACGAATCGAAATGATCCGATTCACTTTAATGATCTGAACTTCCCATCAGTAATATTAATGGAAGCGCTTTCCTGTCTACGATTGGCTGCTCTAACAAACCACAGCTGAACACATCTCCTACCATATGATATACTAACCGCCGGTGATCTCCAGCGCTGGCTAGGCAAGTTATTCAGAGAGGCAGATTTAGTAAGACGAACCATACATATGCATAGATGTCAAAGGGAGTGCTTTCCTGCCACTGCCAATTTTCCAGAAGGTTAGTATTCTATTTTGTTTTAAAGAATGTGTATTAAAGTACTCAGAGTATTTTAATGTCCATTCTTCTTTGGCGAGGCTGCCTGGGACATTAATCTGCCCCATGAATTCCTTATGGGGGCAATGCATGGTACTGATTAGCGCTTAAGCAGCTGTATATTATAGAGGGCCATGCTAAGGCAATCCACAAAATATATTTTCTTTGAACAAAATCTTATAACAGTAAGAATTGCATTGCTTAGCTCATCTATAACTATTCTGTTTATCATTTGTAGTAGAGATGAGTTACACAAATCATTTTCCATATGGCCCCAAACCTCTACAGTCCCCTTTCCTAGCTCCAGACACTGGTATGGATTTTTTTTATATCAGTCCAGTGGTGATTTACGCCATTGTATTTTGTTCATTCTGGTTTGGTTTGTACATAAGGTATATTTCTTTCTGAAATGCTGGGGTGTTAAACAAATTTTCTTCTGTTTTTTTTTTTAATTATACTTGAATATAAATGATTTATCATATTGTTCTTGCTGTTAAATTGCCTTTTTAGTTTTACAAAAGTTGAGAACTGAAAAATAAATGCAAACATTAAAGTACCTAGAATTCACAGAAGGTGGCAATGTATCTGCAACAGAAGAATTTACCAGCAAGCAAGTTATGAATGGAGAGTAATGTATTACCCAACAAGAACACCATTCATGAATGTACATTCCAGATAAATGCTAGGAACTTTGTCGATTTTTGGGATGTAAGAAAAAAAAAACACACATTAATCGTTGATAAATAAGAAAAAAAGAGCATGTTAACTTGTGACTCACCAGTAGACACTTGTGGATTAATAGAATATTATACCAAAATGTCTTCTCTATATATAACTTTGTGGACAAATTTGACCAAATGTATACAAATGGCTTCAAAAGATAACACTGTTTACCCTTACCAGCTGAGTGCCTCTGCACATAGGGAATGTGGCCCCTTTTTGCAAAGTCCAAGCTTTACATAATTATAGATATCTGAGCCTACTACTGGAATTAAAAGAATGAGCATTGCTTCCAACATTTACAGAAGCCTTTGCTTAACCCCTTCAATCTCCTATAGATGTACCGGGACGTCCAAAAAACACCCACAAAGAAACCCCTATGGACGTCCCGGTACGTCCAGCCCTTCGTGCAGCGTCAGGGACACATCCCTGCCGCTGCACGGGAGACCAGGCTGTCGTTTGACAGCCTGGACTCCCCCCTGGCAGCAGAAGCCAGCGTTGCTGGCTTTCTGCTGCCCGATCTCCCGTAACAGCTTCCGGCGCGAGGCCGGAAAGCTGTTACAGAGAGAAGTGCTCGTCGCTACAGACGTCACCTGGAAGCTCACAGGAGGATCGGGTAGCCCAGCAGGGTCTGTCTAGACCGTGCCGGGCTACTCGATCACTCCGGTGAGGGAGCTATAACAGTTTCTAGCAAGAATGCCGGTAAACTGCTACTGCTGGAAATGCGCGATCGCGCTTTCCCTTCCGGGTCATGTCACTACTGGCATGAATGCCAGTAAACTGTTATAGTTGGAAATACTGCTGGCTTTCTGCTGCCCGATCTCCCGTAACAGCTTCCGGCGCGAGGCCGGAAAGCTGTTACAGAGAGAAGTGCTTGATCGCGCGATCGGGCTTTCCCTGCCAGGTGACGTCACTACTGACGTCACCCGGAAGTTCACAGGAGGACAGGGTATCCCCTGCAGGGTCTGTCTAGACCCTGCTGGGCTACCCGATCGCTCCTATGAGGGAGCTGTAGGAGTTACCGGCACGAATGCTGGTAAACTACTACAGATATATGCCCGATCGTGAGATCGGGCATTCCCTCCAGTATGTCATTAGCCTTGGGGGACTGCCCTACATCCGGGGCAGTCCCCCAGTGCCACACATCCGGCAGTAATGTCACATGATCGCTGTGATGACCAATCACAGCGATCGTGTGACCGTTACTGCAGATTCTCTTCCTCTCTCCTCCATTATTGTGATCGGAGAGAGAGAGAGAGAGAGATCATTGTGCAGAGCTGCAGCGTTTTGTGAAAAAAACACATATATAAACCATCATATATAAACCCCTACTACCCGTCTTATCCAAAATCAACCCACCCTTTCCTCCCCACAATCCTCCAAAAAAAAAAAACAACTTAAAAAATAAAATAAAAATAAAAAATATATATAAAAAAAAAAAATTGGGTTTAGTTTGGTGGGTGGTTAGAGGGAATTGGGGATAGTGTAGTGTCTTAGAAATTGGGTAGGTAGGTGTCCTGTATAATGGCGCAACGTGTCTTCAGCGCTGAGGAGGCTTATGACTTCCTCACTCAGTCGGATGATGAAGCCACTCTGACTGCGTCAGACGACGATGCCACTCTGACTGCATCAGATATTGATCCAGTATCTGATGGATCTACGTCTGAGTCAGAGGAAGAAGATGATGGCCAGGGTCCATCTGCTAAAGCCGGGCGTGGAGAGCCTGACTCTAAATATAATTGGGTGCCCCCAAATATGATTGACCCAGTAATCCCTGCTTTTACTGGGACTCCTGGCATCAGATGTGACATGATGTGTGATGCTAGTGAGCCAAACTCATTTTTCAATTTAATGTTTGCCCCCGAGTTTTTTGAGCTGCTAGCAGCTCAAACATCTATGCAGCCCAGTGTCAGGCAGCTGACCAAGGAGACAGAAGCCAGACCTGGTACCCCACTGACCCCATGAAATAAAAAAAATTTGGGCCCTGACCCTTATGATGGGCATTGTCAAAAAGCCCACGATACGATCATATTGGAGCACAGATCCCATAATATCCACCCCTGCTTTTTCCCAAATAATGCCCGGGAACAGGTACTTTGAGCTCCTAAAATGTTTACATTTTAGCGACAATTCCCAATGCCCCCGTAGAGAGCACCCCCAATTTGACCGTTTATACAAATTGAGGTCCATTATTAATTTTTTTTCAAGTAAATTCCCTGAAATTTATACCCCCGATCAAAATGTGGCTATAGACGAGTCCCTGGTCCTATTCAAGGGTAGACTGAACTTCAAACAGTATATCCCGTCCAAGCGCTCGAGGTACGGTGTAAAGTTATATAAACTTTGCAAGAGTGGGACGGGATATACTGTTTCCTTAAGAATCTATGAAGGGAAGGACAGTCACCTTGATCCCCCTGGCTGCCCACAATCTGTGGGTACTACTGGGAAGATAGTGTGGCACCTGCTGTCCCCCTATTTGAATAAGGGCTACCACCTCTGGGTGGATAACTTTTACACCAGCCCAGATTTGTTTCATTTTTTATTTTTACAGCAGACCCTGGCATGTGCCACTGTTAGGCCAACCCGCAAGGGTTATCCTAAAATTCTTACGTACCCAAAACAGAAGCGCGGCACTACCAGTGCTCTGCGCAGTCAGGAGCTGTTGGCCCTCAGGTACACTGACAGGAAGGATGTGTATATCCTCTCCACTATACACAATGAGAAGGTGGTACCTGTCAGTGTACGTGGGGAAGGTGATACTCAGGGGCTCAAGCCTCAGTGTATCACCGATTACAACAAGAACATTGGGGGTGTAGATCTTTCTGACCAGTGTCTGCAGCCGTACCTGGTGCTGCGTAAGACCAAGACCTGGTACAAAAAGGTGGCCATTTACCTCACCCAGGTTGCCATGTACAACACATATGTGTTGTACAAGAAATGTGCCACTCGGAAGATCTACACCTTCCTAGAGTTCCAGCTGAAAATCCTAAGGGATATCCTCTTTGAGCAGGCAAACCCTAACGTGCAGGATGAGAATGTCCTGCGTCTTACCGGCAGGCATTTTCCTTCTACAATCCCCACCACTGGTGCCAAACAGAAGCCTCAGAAAAGATGCAGAGTCTGTTACAAAAAGGGTATTAGGAAGGACTCCAGGTACCACTGCCCTTCCTGTCCCTCTTTGCCAGGACTCTGCATCGATGAGTGCTTCATGATCTACCACACCAAGGTAGATTATTACATTTCCGTTATACTTTTTATTTATTTTTTTTTGTGTGTTAGGGTTAGCCACAGGGGGGTATTTTCAGTTGGCACAATTCCATAAGTTTTTGCCCTACAAATTTAAAAAAATCCATAAATAACCATATGCATAAAAAACCTATGCATGTGGGGTATTTCCGTAATCAGTGATCCAGTATGCAAGCACGTTACAATTTATGCCCTGTAATGTCCAGAAAACCACAAAAAAACTAGGCATGTGGGGTATTTCCGTAATCAGGAGAGCCGGGTGAACACTTTAGGCTGGATTTCTCTGCCGTAACATATACCCTGTACAAAATATCCTCAACAACACAGATGTGTTGGCGAAAAAATTATTGCTACGGCTGACTTTGGCAGTGATTGGCGGCCACATGGTTGCATGAAAATTGTCCAAATGCTCTTGATGAGATACTCTGGGTTGTCTGCTTTTCAGAAAGATATACTTTTAAAAAACTAGGCATGTGGGGTATTTCCGTAATCAGGAGAGGCAGCTGAACAATTTAGGATAGATTTCTCTGCCGTAACACATACCCCGTACAAAAAATCCTAAGAATACTACAAAATATTAAGACGCATTGTTGAAAAAAGTGCAGGAACTAATTTCTGTGGCCACCTTTGACAGTGATTGGTGGCCAAATACTTGCATGTAGAGTGCCCAAATACCCCTGATAGGATAGCCTAGATTGTCTGCTTTACAGAAATATATACCTTTGTGGGTGTTTTTGTTGTATTTGTTTAAAATTAGAGTTGCAGTCCCATCATACCTAATGTAAAAATTTAACGGCTTTGTATAAAGTAATGTACACCTTATAGTATGTTGGCTTTATGTGCTGGAAAAGTATGAAAATTCTATATAAATTAGGTATTTCTGAAATCAGGACACCTGAATTGATAAATTTGGATGGAATTTTCTGTCACTTTACCTAATTTTGTGAGGATTCAGAGGGAAAATTTAAAAAAAATTAGGTGTTTTTTTCTAATTTTTGCTAGTTTTTACTACATTTTTAATTCTAAATTTTCAGCTAATCATCCAACTATGGTATCAAAAGAAAGCTCTATCTCTCCTTGAAAAAACAATATATAGTTTACATGGGTACACTATTCACAGGAAAAGAGAATCATCGCTGAACCGACATACCCCAAAAATGGCAAAATTGCTCCGGGCTTTGAGGTACCAAAAACCCCTGGGATTGAAGGGGTTAAAGCACACATTTTGTTGGAAGTCTTATAAAGCAATTACTACAGGGGTCGACAAATTTGTTTTGAATCTAGGCTTTTTTCCTGTCCCAATCATGTTTTTATTTTCCTGGCATCTGTGGCTTGTCAAGCCTTGCCTTAAACTAACAAACATTCCCACACTATAGCACCATACAGTAACTGACACATGCTAACATATTATGCGCATAAGCACTAATACACTGTAGTTAGTTACTGTAGTAACACACATGTTAACATTCAACACTCATGTACACACATGCTAACACCATACACTAATACACAGACTCTAGCACTATATGCTGACATACACACTCACGCTAATGCCATATTGTAACATAAACACCATACATGCTAGCATCACTCTTATACACATGCAGATATACACACACACTGGCTAACACTATACATACATAAAATTACACACTAACACTACAGTATAATGTACATCCGCTGACTCTAGTACCATAGATATACACACTGACTCTGACACAATAGTATACACACACAATAACATACACTACTCCCCTTACCTACCCTCTCTCACGTGGAGAACAGTCATACCTTTGCCTATCTTCTGCTATTGTGAATGCGGCACCCTATGCTTTCCTACATGGGCCCGGTGAGGCGAGTGCCGTGAGGCACCCAGCGGGGTCACATAACGTGCGATACGTGAACCCGCTGGGAGCCTCATGGAACACACTATACCATGGAAAAGCATACCCAGATTCATGATGGTAGCCCTGCAAAACCCTGGGTGCCAGGAAGTCGTTTCTAGTCGCCATGGTGACCTGGGGTCCGGGGTTTGTCAAGCTCTGAATTACTATTCATTGGGGTATAAGCTAGACTTGTGCATTCGTATTTGTATGGGGAACATGAATGGTGCGTTTTCTTTATTCAAACCGAATAAATTTATATGGCGGAGGGTAAACATACATGAAGACAAAGAAGCACAAGAAGAATCTTCCTCTTCGTTAATATCTCCTAGCTGATCTCCCTGGTCCCTTCCCACTGCCTCTAGCCTACCTTGTCTACGTAGCATTGCAGGGGTTAACGGGAATCTGTAGGTTTGCGCCAGGAGTTAAAGGTCCATACGAGCGACTCTATTGGTCCCAGGCAGGGAGCTTCCCTGGCATCAACCAATGAAGAGCAGCTGCCCTTCATTGGTTGATGCCAGAGGAGGCCCCTGCCAGGAACCAATAGAGTCGCCCATACGCACCTTTAACTCCTGGAGCTTACCCAGGTCAGGTTGTGGCCTCTGGAGTTAAACGTCCATACAAGCGACTCTGTTGGTGGCCGGCACAGGGCTCCTCTAGCATCAACCAATGGGTAATTTGGCCTGGGGAGACTAATGGCTTAAGCATTACAGAGGATCCTGCAGATTCTTTCCGTATGCACTTGCCCTTCTCCCTAGCTTTATTCTGTGCAGATGTGTTCAGCTGAACACCTCTCCCTGCATGTGATATACCTCCTCCAGCACTGGCTCAGCAAATACTGTAGGTGGGAGTCTATTCAGACCCCATGAATATTTTTGGAAAGTGCTCCCACTGATTTCAACAGGAACACTTTCCTGCCAGTGACAGCGCTGTTTCTTCTGTGTCATGCAAGAGCTTTAATTTTTATTTATTACTTTTGGAACAATGCATATTAAAGTACTCAAAGAGTATTTTAAATATGTATTCTTGTATAGTGGGGGTGTAACGGACATTAAAGAGTGTGCTAAACCCATTAATAATACAGAATAGACATCAAGATCACTATATTAATAACCTCCAAACAACCAAATTTAGTATAGTAAGTCTGCACAGAAATATTCTGCAAAGCCTACAGCAAGACATGGTCTGAAGCAATGACCCACAGAGTCTCTGAGCTCATTTAAATTCTTTAGATGATTGCTTAGCAATAACTTCATAAAGATGGGCTTATGTACTAAAACCTCTGTGGGAATGCTTCACTAGTAACCGAGTGCTGACTCAGCCACATACCTCCTGTATAGCACTAGAGACAGATTGCGCAACCAGCACCTTACTGGATGGCGTGAGCAGCTGAGCATAGTATTGCCCCGTCACTGAATTACACGGACTGAAATAGGAAGGAGTTATCCTTTATTCTTCAAGTGCCCATCTGTTTCTTCAGTGCTTCACTAGAGCGACACATTAAATAGACAGCATTTATCAACCTCTGCTATAAATCCGATTCCCCTACAGTTGTAATGAAAGCAGTAAAACATCGTATTTCAAGATACATTGGCCATTGATAAATGGTAGAGCCAAAGGACACCCTGCATGGTAATAAATGTTATTAATGAAAAAAGGGATTAAAAAGCTATTTAAAGAAAATAAATCAGGAAATGGCTGTCAGATTTAAGATGGTTACATGTACCATCAAAGAACACAGTTGAGGATATTAAAGCAGTAGAATGAAATAGTATATTAAGAACTATTAAATAGTGGGTATTTTTCCCATTTTGACAATAATTTGTTCATATTTGTACTTTTCGTTAATTAAAACAAAATTGGGACTTGCTACATAAATGAGGACTCTGAATTCAGGATTAAACAAGCCTACAGGATCTGCGATTACCAGCAGCCAACAAATGGGAACAAGTCTGGTAGCCCACTAGGCATTTGCATTGCATAGCCCTAGGGTAGACCGGGCTTGTCAAAATGGATTTATATATTTAAGGGGGAAAAAAAGATGCAGCAGTTTACCTTTACGACCTTTTTGCATAATCTGTTATAAATTAATAATCAGATCTCTTTTCGGTCTTGCCCATTAATACATATATAGTACAATGCCTTTTGTTGTAACACTAGCTGTGTCTTTATTGCTTAAGTCCTTGGAGAGGCATTGTAAGCTTGTTTCAGCAGGGCTCTCCTCAACTTTTGTTTCTGTAAATCCAAGCTAATTATGTACCGCTGGTTATGTTCTGTTTATACTTAATATGATGATGCTATATAGATCAATAAATTATTACTATTTTAAATGAATTTTCCATCATGCGCCAATACAAATTCACCATATTTAATATATGCAAACACGATGAACTGAACTGTAGACTATTTCAACATTATCTCCATAGCTTTAGTCTGTGGGGGTTCCCTTAAGGAGACAGGATAGGATTCTCTATTCTCCGATTACAATATTTCAAACAAGATGATATTACGGGCACTGCACAAAACTGATCTTCCTGAGCGGAGATCTATACTCAATTGTAATGCTGGCGCAAAAAGATTTAATTTCTTTTGTAAAACGCCTCCCAAAAAGAGAAAAAGCCACAAAACAAACACAAATATGTGTTTTTCGTCTAAATTAACTACATTTATACATCCCCCCCATTTCGGCAGAATAGGACCAATTATTTTGCTTGTGTAGCGATTCAAACAGAAATCGGAGAAATTAGAGAAATATTTATAGGTTAAAAGTTGTTGGGTCGTCAGGGGCCACAAACACAATGGAAAAAGTTATGCTTGAGACCAGTCGGTTTGCCACCAATCTACCAATCAAACTGCAAAATAATTAAAGCAGAAAGTGTATTTCTGGGCCACTATTAGGCTGCATGTCAATGTCTGTTCCACACAATGATACTGAGCCATGATTACTGTAAGATGGGTGCCAGACCTTCTGCATTTATGAGCCTGCTATTCGAAAATAGAACACTACTAGATTTACAATTGAGTCATCTAGTACTCCTGTTCTTTACTAGTTCTAAATATCCAATATTCTGCCATATCAGTAGATACTAGCACTGGTTCCCAAGTATGGTGTGCCTATATACACAGGGTGCTCTACTCCATCAGTGGACGTTGAAGTAAGGTAAGAAACTTTTGGACCACCTGGAAAATCTTTATATTCTGAACACTAATTCAACAGCACTATGAAACTATCACAGAAGTCTCTGTGCCCTAGGCTCCTGAAAGGGCCTGAGGGCCAGCCTCCTCCCTACAGACTATGGGCCCTGGCCTTGGAAGAGGTTCTGTTTTTGAGGAGGTGGGTACAAGGTGTCCGTTGGGACTACTTCTTCCCCCTGGTACTAAGTTACCAGTCCAAACTGCTTATAACCAGGCAGAGTCAATTTAGACTCAAATTACACTCTTTTAGTCTCATCAAAAATTTTAATACATAGATATGATAACTTAAATGTACTAAAAGCCTACATTTCTATTAAATATTTTTTCTGTTGCCAATTTGCAGTTGGCGTACACACTATTTTAAACCAAGTGCATTGTTGCTTTTACACCTCTTGTATCATCCTGAGGACCATCATAGCATGTCCTGGAGACAGGGGAGGGCTGGGAGCCTAAAGCCTGGGGGGCAAGTCTAGTCAAGTAGCCCATTATTCCACCGAATCAGCCCACCATCCATACCCATCTTTTCCTAATTTTGTAACGCATATTGATGTAATGTGATGGGATTCGGGATGCCAAAAGCCACAATTTACTGCCACTAATCCTTTTTTAATAAAATATGCAGACTTAAATAGAGTAAACAACACAAAACCTTTACTTTCCCTCTCACTGTGACTACAAATTCAGGGGGGCGTTTTATCTCTGGATAAGTAAAAATTAAATAGTTCAATTTATTCCTACAGTAAGTAAAGTGCCAGGAAACAGGCTCTGCCACAGCGCCACCCATCACACACACCAGGACAGGCTCTGCCACACCTACACCCAGACACACACACACCAGGACAGGCTCTGCCACACCGTGTGAGCGAGTGGCAGAGTGCAAGCGTGCATGTGAGCAAGTAGTTTAGATTTTTTCCCCAATGGGGTCATCTTATATTCAGGCCTTTTTTTTTCCATTAAGATCCAACGCTTGGGGGTCATTTTATAATCAAGGTTCTCTTATAATTGAGCAAATACAGTAAACGTTTAAAACATGGCCTTTCCTAACATTTCAGACTGCTCCTTTGCTCAGAAATCTTTTCTTTTCAAGTCTCCTATCTTATGTAGTCTAAACCAAGTGATGGACAAATGTAGGTAGCGTACAGGAGCTGTCCAACCCTGCCTTACCTATAGAGGAAGCACTCTTTCAATGGGAACAGTTATTTATATATCTGAAATGCTCTAGTGGACGATAATTGCAGATAGCAGATTGTTTAACCAGTTTGGTAGGCAACATCTATTCAGTATAGATGATGAACAGAAGAGGCACACAACAGTTCCCTTAAGGTCATCGTTATGTTAATTTAAAAGGCAATCATAGTGTGCCGTGGAGTATGCAGTAAAAAATATGTGCTGAGCAGCTGTGCATGTCATGAACCAGTATTCAAAAAATGTAAGTTAATTAGTTGTATTATCCAACATCTAAAATAAAATCCAATGTTTATTTGCAGAAAGAAATAAAAAAAAACCATTAAAGTATAGAGCTGTACTACCATTACCGTGCAGATGATACATCCAACCGCCTAAATCATTTCCTAGATAAGATACACTTACTCCTAGGTGCCCTGCAGACCCAAAACATGATGGAGTAGATAAGGCTGATAAGTCTACCACTGACAAACAGGGTCAAACCAAAAAAAAATATATCAAAATGCTGCAAAGCCCAAGCACGCACAGACAATTTAACAAGTAGCTAGAAATATCCCTGTAATTGAAAACATAGCAGTACTCTAACACACACAAACACTAAAACCATCAGCAGAAGTATAAAGGGCAATGTGTCAGAAATGAACATAAATTAACAGGGGCATCAATTCGCGGGATAAAAATATAATTTTGCCCAATGGTAAGGCCGCACCTTGAATATGCTGTGCAATTTTGGATACCTATTCTAAAGAAGGATATTATGGCACTGGAAAAGGTACAGAAGCGGGCTACAAAATTAATAAAAGGAATGGAGCACTATAGTTATGAAGAAAGGTTAATTAATTTAAATCTGTTGGTTTAGTAAAACGTCGCCTCAGAGGGGGATATGATAACATTATATAAATATATTCGGGGCCAATACAAACCATTGTGTGGAAATCTGTTCATAACAGGACTATGCATAGGACACGTGGTCATGCGTTCAGATTGGAAGAAAGGAGATTTAGTCTAAGGCAAAGGAAAGGGGTTTTTTTACAGTAAGGGCAATAAGGATGTGGAATTCTCTGCCTGCAGAGGTAGTTTTATCGGAGTCTGTACTGACGTTTAAACTGCAACTGGATGGATGCCTGGAATAACATAATATTCAGGGATATAATTTTTTAATTATGGGGAAACAGCTTCTTGAACCAAGGATAGATCTGACTGCCATTATGGGGTCAAGATGGAATTTTTTTCCCTAGTTGCTGCAAAATTGGAAAGAGCCATTTCTATGTAAATAGAAATTTAAACATTAATATGATAAATTGAATTACCGTATTTCCCGATTATAAGACGAGGTTTTTTTGAAGAGCAAATGCTCTGAAAAATAACCATCGTCTTATTTTCGAGGTCGTTTTCTAATCAGACCTCAAATAGAGGTGTGATTACAAGACTAAGATCCAGATCCTCCACAGGGAGGGTAAGAGTGGCATATGGGGGAGTATAAGTGGTTTCTGGAGGCAGACGGGCATTTAGGGGGGTTAAAAGGAATATCAGGGAGGCAGAGTGGTATATAAGGCATATCTGGGGCGTAGATGTAAGGAAACAAAAAAATCATTTTTCTCAATCATAGTTTTTATTAAATATGAAAAATAGTTTACATGTGAATATTTACTAGTACCATTTTTCTCTTAAGGTAGTCTTATATTTAGGCTTTTTTTCCTAAATTAATTTTCACATTTTGGGGGGTAGTCTTATAAACGAGCAAATACGGTATTATATACCGAAATGTACAACAAAGAAGAATGTCTAATACATTGTATATAAGATATGCCTTATTATCAATGAAATAAAAATACAAATCATCACAGAAAATAAATGCATAGATATATTATGTCAGATATTAAACTCAGATGTTAGCAGCTCACAGGACTTGGTTCTTCGCAATGTATAATGAAATCAGAGAGCTGAAATGTTTAACATGCTTATAAACTCAAACTTCAAGGCATACTCCTCACTGGACCATAGCAGAAATATACAGGATTAGTAGATTCACAATGTTTAGTTGGCGCTCATTACTTGTTTAGAGTGAAATGCCCTGACAGTAGATGAGGGAGAAGCGAGATGTGCAGCTGGATGAATAAACCTCACTGGTACCCATGGTAAGATTCATTTAAGATATTAAGCTAGAGATCAAAATCAAGATAGATGTTCTTAAAAGAGGAAAAAAAGGTACTGCAGGTACTTGGTTAATTAACACATATCTATTTAAAAAAAATGACGTGGCTCCGCCATTTTGGGAAAGTACTCCAAGAGGCTAGAATATTGCAGACAGATTCACAGAGAAAAAGAAGTGCGGAAGTACTTGGATAATGGAGCTGATACCGAGAAGCGGGCAAAGAAATAACAAGAAGAGGCAAGAAAAGAAACTGAGGAAAAGGAGACAGGGACTAGGAAGCAGTAGGCGGAGGATGTAGGGTGACATTGATGGTGTGATAACAGTGAGATCAACAGGGTCATCTTATTTTCAGGCCTTTTCTTTTTTTGTTTAAATCATTAAGATCCAAAGTTTAGGGTTTTGCACAAATACTGTATTCTTCTTATAAGATTTATTTTAGTGGTATTTATGTCAAAACTAGTTTGTGAAAACATGACTCAATAAAAGCTGGTGGGGGCTTTATAATTATAGCAAGCATTCTTGTCTGAGTCATGGCATAGACGATGAAGTGTCCCATATGTCTGATGCACAAAACGCATGCCTTGTTCCATCAGTAATTATGGTCAAAAACTGAATGTGGTAAATATTCACAAAGAGAAATGTAATTATAAAAAATAAAAATAAAAAACATGAGGCACTATAACAAAGTCTGCACTAAGGCAGTCTGTACTTTTAAGGTTTGTCAAAGAGAAATTGATAGGCAGCCATATTGACTAAGTTTAACAATATATGGCAAACAAATCCAGAATACTTCACACCATCCCTTTGTTTATTATTGTTATCATATTCCGATAGACAGAGAGTTAGTAAACCGGTAGTTTTACTTATTAGCTAAAAAAAGTAAGAGTAACAGTGCCTTTGTCACCTTGACATACTTTATTCCAGACTAAAGAATTAGAAGTCATTATAAGCCAAATTATGAAAATATATATTTTCCCAGGAAGAAAGTGATCTTGCTTTGTGCCTTTATTCAGTGACATATACTGGTTTAGGCCTTAAAGGCCTAGAGTGAGAGGATGAGGGGACACCCGATCACTCTCAGTGGGCCTGTTGGGGAGATCTTCCGTGAAACCATTTACTCTGCCGAGATTGGTGTCCCAAAATATCTTTTCAACTCATTGCGAGGCTTCACAAACACAACAGTGCATACAGACAGACCACAAATTTAAAAAGATCACTGAATATGTACATTATCTTTCTGTCACAATCTATTGTTCAATATATTCTACCCGAGTTCTCCATGTCTATAATACTCCACTATCTCATCTGAAAAGTTGAGAGATACAGTCCCACCTGCAGGGTCTCTGCAGTCCCAGCATAAAACGTGGTATTTCAGGGATCAATCTCTTTAGCTGGACACTCCAGCCACAGTATGCATTTGAATGCATATGATAGCTGACTGGTCTCTTTAAATTTCCATGTGGTCCTTTTGAAAATGCATGGATTCTGCATAATCCCCCATATGCATCTTCTTATTTTCCCTCTACTTGGCTTGCAGGAGATGTGTTTGGCCAACAGACTCACCACCAGTCAGCTCTGCATCTTTAATTTGAGCTGAAGAGCTTTCCTGCCCCTGGTTGTCTGCTTCACCTGGAATCATCCAGCTGTACCTTCATAAGTTAATCATCACCAAACACTTCCATCCACAGTCTGACACTGGTCACCAACAACCTCTTACCAGGAGCTACATTCACCCAGTAAACCACTTTGGTCCTAGTCACACCTTTAATTTCAAACACTGGCACAAAGTTAGACAGCAAGGTTAATAAAAGCACCTGGCTGCTTCTCATGGGTTCTACAATTATATTCTTCTAGAAAAAGTGAAACATTTGGGTGACATAAGCCCTATTATGTCTGTTGAAAAGCAAGTAACACATTCTACATTAAGAACTAATACCAGTGCTCAAGAACGGTGACTGCGGTGTCATGGTTAGGGGATATCATTGAAAGAACCATGGATAAATGCCAGGCCACTCATCTGTCAGCTGAAGCACAACTGTGTCAAGGATGCAAGACAAGGATGTGTAATATACAAGCTACTATACTGCAGAGCGGATGAAGAAGATGAATGGATGTATTGGAATGGCCAAGTCAAAGTCCAGCTTTACACCCCACTGAGATGAAACCAGAAACACACAAATGTCACTGTGTTAAAGCAGTTCTGCATGTCGCTATAAGTAACTACAGGAAAGATTTTCTTGCAGTTACTGCTGCTAAGGGTGGCATAACCAGGTTTTGTCTCAAAACGGAAAACAATTCATTTACTTACAACAAACGTATGGTATGTAGGTATCAAAACTATGTTTCTTCAGCCTTGCTAACACCGGGGAATAGCACTAACCACTATAACAAATGAACCAGGGGTGTGGTAGTAGAAGGAAGAATATATTACAGCTCCTTCATTTTCTCCACTCAGCATTAGTGCAGTGAAACAGAGGGTGAAGGAAGGTCAAAGACAGATATAAAGATGGACGTTGAGAACAATACAATATATATTTCATTGATGTAAGTATTTCTATCTTCATCCCACTGCAGGTGAAGAGCCTGCAATGCACTGCACAGGATAACAAAATGATGATTGATTGTTTGGTAGCAGATTTAATGGATTGTGGGGCAGTACTAGCAACAAAGAGTTAATCAGTTTATTCTGCATAGGTTTTCACAATTTCTCCTTCCATTGCACACAATTATATTTATATCTATGACATAAATTAAATTATATATTAGATAGAGAGAGAAGGAGAGACAGAAAGAAAGAAAGTGATCTGTATTCTAGCATGATTTAAAATCCATCTGTAATATGAGGTCACTAAGTCTACTACTATAAAACAAGCTAAGCTGTTCATGATGCAACCCAAACTTACGGGTGTCACATATTCTTCCTTAGTGATACGAAAGTCAATCCTACAATATGATACATCAAACTAAGCCCTATTCATAGGAGTCATATCAGACCACCAAACCTCAATAAATATTAACCTCTTAAAACCCAGACACATCAAACCAAACAGAAGCTCATTCTACCCATAAATCCATTTAGATGGGTTATCTCCATCGCATCAGAAGGAAGACGCTTAATTTATGTGTAAGTACCACATTCTAATAAAGCCACTACGGTCGGCAGTAAGTGTTACAGAATGGGTGCTGGACAAAGGCCAGGGGTGTTATACAGATTGGGTGCTGGACAAAGGCCAGGGGTGTCATACAGACTGGGTGCTGGACAAAGGCCAGGGGTGTCATACAGAATGGGTGCTGGACAAAGGCCAGGGGTGTCATACAGAATGGGTGCTGGACAAAGGCCAGGGGTGTTATACAGAATGGGTGCTGGACAAAGGCCAGGGGTGTCATACAGAATGGGTGCTGGACAAAGGCCAGGGGTGTCATACAGAATGGGTGCTGGACAAAGGCCAGGGGTGTCATACAGAATGGGTGCTGGACAAAGGCCAGGGGTGTTATACAGAATGGGTGCTGGACAAAGGTAGCGACTGACTGTTAAACAAAATAGGTGCTGTACAAAGGCTGCCACTGTTATACAGAATGGATGCTATACATCGGCTGGGGGGGGTTATACAGAATGGGTGCTATATAAAAGCTGGGGATATTATACAGAATGGGTGCTATAGATAGGCTGGGGGTAATATACAGAATGTGTGCTATACATAGGCTGGGGGTAATATACTGAATGGGTGCTATACATAGGTTGGGGGTAATATACAGAATTGGTGCAGTAAAAGGCTGGGGGTAATATGCAGAATTAGTGCAGTACAAAGGCTGGGGGTATTATACAGAATGGGCGCTATACACAGGCTGGGGGTATTATACAGAATGGGCGCTATACACAGGCTGGGGGTATTATACAGAATGGGCGCTATACACAGGCTGGGGGTATTATACAGAATGGGCGCTATACACAGGCTGGGGGTATTATACAGAATGGGCGCTATACACAGGCTGGGGGTATTATACATTGATGCTTACAGTCCAAGTGCTTCTTCTTGGGCCCCATCACTTCATGAGTGGTCGCCTTGCATACTGCCCTGGCCACGGCCGAGCCGGTGACGCTGTACTGTGCGGCTGCAATGCGATCTGTCAGCGTCTGGCCCGACATCTTCTCGTCCTCTTCTGCCACAAACAAGAGACTTCACATTAACGCGCAGCCCCACCACCTACTTCCACGCGGACCGCCCCCCAGCCCCCTGTACAGCGTGTGCGAGCATCCACCGGTACTCAGGAGGGCAATGACACCGTCCGCATCCCCGGGTATCCTAGTTACCGCAAACCACGGAGCAGCCCGTGCCCCCCTCCCCTCCTCTCCCTTCTGTCTTCCTTCGGCAGCAGCTGCCATCATTTGACAGCCAGACCCCCACCCCCTACTCCGCACATGACAGCAGCGAGCTGGAGACCCTCGGACAGGGAGTCCACCTTGCTTTGTACAAATGAAGCAATTTACCTTGTCAGCCTCCCAACGGAGCAAAGCCTTGTACCAAACCACCCTGATGTCCCCTCTTCTCACTCACCCAGCGTATCCTCCTCCCTGACAGCCAGGGATTATCCCCACCCCCACCCTGCCTCTCACATCTTGCCTTTAATAATTAAAAGGCCAAAATGCCGGCTGATCTCTACACATCGGGGACGGGGGGCACCAAACAGCGCACCTCCGCGATGCAAAGATCCCCATCACCCCATGCACCCCCCCCCCCTTCTGCTGCCATAGGATGCCATTAACCCTTTGTCGTAAAGAGGGGCCTGCACTGCTCTACCGAGATACCTTGTGCACAGGTTATAGGTAGGGGACGTGGTGCTAATGAATGGGTGCAGAGGGATCAGGTAGCACGGAGTCAGACCTGTGCCTGGCTCTGCGGGTTATCCTTCTTCCTTGCCGTCCTCCTCCTCCTGCTGCTGTAACTGATGCTAGAAGGCAAAGACTCTGCCCGTTCCCTCCCCCAGCACTCCACACAGGGAGGTGTGATCACCTACGCCTATTACAGTAACCCCCCATATACTGTAGATAGCTGCACTGCTACCCTATTCTATTTATACATAATATAGACATAAACACACACACATTATATATATATATACACATACATACATACACGTTCTATAGAAAATAATTGCCTTGCTACAATACAGATTTTGGAATGCATATATGCGGTGTATTTCATATAGCAAATAGGATATCCAACTGTATTAATGGTTGTTCTTTTATTGCTATTTTTGGGGACGGGGGATCAAGTAATACATATATATATATATATATATATATATATATATATATATATATATAATAAGCTGGAGCTCCCCATACATTAAGGAAATGGGTTTAATGTAAGTCTGGATGATGCAAGGTGTACCTATAGAATATAAATAATTTAAATAATGGTTTTCACCATCCTTTTTTTTTGGTACAAAAATCCCCCTTGGCATAGTAGCTTCTAAATGCTATGTTCTAGTCGCCCCCCCCCCCACTATATTGTCCCAGTGGGTGCTACCGATTGTTCCACTGTGGACCCAAGGGAAGGATCATCATTGTAAAAGCCGAACGAAGCTTGTATCCTTGTTGTCGTTATACCCACCATGAAACCTGGTTTGCAGGTTATTCAATAATAAATGTAATTATTTGCTTGATAGCAGAAGCATCGCTGCTTGTTACCAGGTGTGCGCGTCAGATCAGCGCCATTTCTCCCTACAATGATTAATGGTTTATTCTAATCAGGTGGTGCATTTATAGACAGGATAACGGGATTAACCCCTGCACCGCTGCCACAGTTTAACCCTTTACGTAATAAACACTGAATAAAAAAAGCATGAGTTCACGGTTAATGCCGAAAGAACACTGCCAGCTAAGAGAGGAAACATTGTAGCAGCAGTGCAGATATATGAAGTCATTTGCATACAAGCACTGCAGTACACGAATTGATATTTAGAAACAAACAAGGGATATTACTGCGGTGAATTCAAGTGAAATTTGTTGGGTTTTGGGTTTTTTTCCCAATATTAAAAAAAAAAAAAGGAAACAAAAGATGTTCTCTCTTTGTGACCCAAGGAGCATCTCACAGATGCAATGCATGCCAAAGAGGCACACCAGTGTCTGGTAATCCTCAGGCATGGAGCAATGCAGGTTTTAATAATAGCTCTGCATCAATACAGGCCTATTAACCAAATTCCCTAAACCAATTATTTTTCCACATATCCGTACATTCGCGTTAGAAATTAAAGGTCTTATGTACAGAATGTGGTCTTATCACCATAGCAACCAGTGGCATGTTCCTGCTGACTGGATCATTCCATAGTTTGCTATGGTGATAAGACAATTTTTCATATTTTTGGACCAGAATTAATTCTTAAACATGTCCCCTCCCATGCGTGCTCCAAGTGTTAGATATTGAGAAGAAAACATAAGGAGGTTTATAACGTTCCTGTCACTCAAGTATCCCCAATTTGGAGGGATAGTCCCCAAATCAGAAATAATTTCTTTAGGACTTTGTAGAATTTATTATTATAATATTCAGTATTATTCATATTTTACGAGTATAATTTTTTGCATTGCCATTCACCATGGTGAATACATTTAATGGTGTTTAAAGCAGAAACACAAGTTGCTTTTGAAATATAATTCACCTTTAAAATTGAGAGCAGGGGACAGCCTATTGCCTGAAAATATTTGATTATGCTACAAGGTGTGAAACATGGTCTGCAATAGTCCAGCCAACAGGATCATTATATTGGTTGCTATTGTGATAAGGCCACGTTTCAAACATCGCTTAATAATTTTTATATCCCTGTCCAAAATTATAAGGGAGATATGAGATTCCATGTTTTATACAGTACAACCATATGCAGCCCCTATATGGAGACTAACATCATAAAAATTCAGCATGCAGAATACCAGGTTGCGGTTGTGAAGTAATGCTTATAGTCTGAATTTCTTTTTTTCAAAACAAAAACAAACACCTATACTGTCAGAATGTCCACTGAAAAAAAAACACACCAGGATCTCCCATGGCCATCCCATTTTCAGAGTGTTCTGCTCTATTGCTCAAAACAGGCGAATATGGAGGTTACTGGCTTCCAGAACTAATCAATGAAAGTAAACTGCTTTAGAGAGGCTTTCTTAGTTCTCATAAAACACAGCTATCTAAATGTCCTACCATCCAAAGGTTTCATACAAAAGGCATTTGGTTATCAAATTTCCTAGATGACGGTATCCTGAAGCATACATTGGGTATGAAACCAGATTTAATCGATTGACATGTCCCTAGAGATACTAGAGATGCCTCAATTAGACACAACTTTATGCTTTCGTGAAATACAATTTGAAGCTAAGTACTCCCCAAAAATGAGGTCAGAACATTCATGAAGTCTACAACAGTGGACACAATTGCTTATAATGAGTATTTTATTAAATCTGACACCAATGGTTACAACACAAACCACTTTGGATAAAGTGATAGGAGCAAAGGTGCACTAGACAGCCTTGGTCCATGCAATTTTATGATCAAAATGACTGGTCAAGAGTGATCATAGACAGTTCTCTAAATGCATTAAGTTGGCAAATTTTGTATAGAAAGAGCTTATAAACAAAGTGCTGGTTTAACACAACTGCACGTATTAGCTAATACCAGGAAAATTTTCAATATCCACGAATCCCAGAAGGGACCATTTTGGTATTTTCCAAATGTCCAAATTTTCTCCATTCACCATACAGTGCTTTTGTTACTGGACATATTTTACTCCACAATCTGACTTTGTCTCTCTCTAGTTCTCCATGATAGGAGCTTTAGTCTTTTGGTGCAGCCAGCTTTCATTGTCAGCCTACTCAAGCACAAGGGGTTCATCAAAACAGCCATCTGTTCTCATGGTCAGTCATAAAACGTGACCTGTGATTGAGAGCAGAGGACCAACCTATTTCTTCTAAATTTTAAATACTAAGTTGGACGTCTGTAATTTACCAGCTGTATATATCAATGATCA
Organism: Spea hammondii; assembly: GCA_029215755.1. Taxonomy (NCBI): domain Eukaryota; kingdom Metazoa; phylum Chordata; class Amphibia; order Anura; family Pelobatidae; genus Spea; species Spea hammondii. The sequence goes on along the minus strand of JARDYJ010000003.1, from coordinate 76,385,627 downwards.
TAATGGTAACATTATTATTCTTTTTTTATGCTCACACACAATTATAGATCCATGCTCACACACACATTAACACAATGGAGCACTATAGTTATGAAGAAAGGTTAACTAATTTAAATCTGTTTAGTTTAGAAAAACGTCACCTCAGAGGGGATATGATAACATTATATAAATATATTCGGGGCCAATACAAACCATTGTGTGGAAATCTGTTCATAACAGGACTATGCATAGGACACGTGGTCATGCGTTCAGACTGGAAGAAAGGAGATTTAGTCTAAGGCAGAGGAAAGGGTTTTTTGCAGTTAGGACAATAAGGAAGTGGAATTCTCTGCCTGCAGAGGTAGTTTTATCGGAGTCTGTACAGACGTTTATACTGCAACTGGATGGATACCCAGAAAAACATAATATTCAGGGATATAATCTTTAATTATGGGGAAACAGCTTATTGATCCAAGGAGAAATCTGACTGCCATTTTGGGGTCAAGAAGGAATTTTTTTCCCTGGTTAGTGCAAAATTGGAAAGAGCGAAACCGGGGGTTTTTTTTGCCTTCTTTTGGATCAACAACAACAAATTAACAGATATAGGAAAGGCTGAACTTGATGGACGCATGTCTTTTTTCAGCCTATGTAACTATGTAACACATCCATGCTCACACACACACATTAACACAATTATACATCCATACTCAAATTTTTGTGTATTCATTAAGAAAAGATAAAAAGGTTAAATAATAAAAACAAGTTTCTTTGCTCATATTTACCAAAAGTGCCAATATTAGGGGAGGGCACTGTATGTATCTACCTTAGGCTCTCAACGTCTCCATCCTTGATACCTATGATACACAAGATGCTTTTAATTGCACATGTTAAAGGACAAACACCCATTACTAGACTTGTGCATTCGTGTTCGTTCCTAAGACACGTAGAAGAGAAGACAGTGCCGGTAAGACGTAGGCGAAGACGAAGACACACGCGAAGAATCTTCGTGATGGTCTTTGTCTACTAATCTCCCCGGTCCCTTCCCCATTAGATACATTGAGTAGCTTAATAAGTTATTATGCTACTCAATGTAAAACCAACAGAGGGCAGCATTCTGTCCGATGATATATTAGCCATATGTGGCAGTGTGTTCATTTTAATTTATTAATTATTTAAATAAAATATATTCCCATGATCCGCTGGTCTACCCGCCGCAACAGTTAAATGTCCGCACTCGCGGACATTAATTCTGTCGAACTTGCAAACTCTTTTTTCCTATTTATTTTAGGGTTTTTTGTATTAAACCATTACACGAAAGGATCATGGGAATATATTTTATTTGAATAAATGCAAATGAGCACACTAGCATATATGGCTAATATATGTTCGGACAGAATGCTGCTCTCTGTTGTTTTACATTAAGTAGCATAATAAATAACTGGATTTCAAGCATATGGAACAATGCTACTTAATGTAAAACCATTAAGTAGTTTCTATACATGAAATCATCATTTAAAAACTGTATTTTCTAATATTAAAATTCTTTTAAGGATCCAAAACATTTAATAATATATCTCAAATAACAGATGAAATAAGTATCTTGTGATAATACCTTTTTTATTGGACTAACAGAATTTAGGAATGACAAGCTTTCGGGAGCTCTTCTCTCTTTCTCAAGTCTAAAACATTTCTGAGCAAAACAACATAGAATTCAATGTTGTGTGGTGGTGGTGGGGGGGTTACTGCCCAGATCTGATAAGGGAGGGTGAGATGTTTAAAAGTATGTGTCCCTCCAGAGGGTCATAAATGTTCTGAGTTGGGAATTTTGTGGGGGGGGGGGGGTAGCACTGCTAAAGACAAATTGACACAGAAAACAAATTAAAAATAAAATAAAGATGCTAGTGCTCACATACAGGGAATAGGAATGCAGTGATGAATATATGGATGGGAATGTACAGTAATACCAAAGGGGACTTCAGTAATACCAAAGAAAGACAAACTTTTGAAGTCAGAACGATTCAACTATTCAACAGCAAGAATAGAGGACTCAATGCTGATTTGGGTTTCCTGTCCCACTACACAGGTTTTACATAACCCCCCACCTGCTATATGTACTGTATTTTTAAGTGCACCATGTTCATCTATATTTACCTGTATATATGATAACATGTGTAGACATATACATTCCCATCCCTATATTCATCACTGCATTCCTATTCCCTGTATGTGAGCACTAGCATCTTATTTTTATTTATTTTTTCTGTGTCAATTTGTATTTAGCAGTGCTAAAATTCCCAACTCAGAACATTTATGACCTTCTGGAGGGACACATACTTTTAAACATCTCACCCTCCCTTATCAGATCTGGGCAGTAAGCCCCCCTCCCCTCCCCTCCCCTGCCACACAACATTGAATTCCATGTGTCGTTTTGGTCAGAAATGTTTTAGACTTGAGAAAGGGAGAAGAGCTCCTGAAAGATTGCAGTCCAGCTATGTAATGTCAATAAGTTGAAGAACTAGTCTACAGAAAACTAGAATCATACATAGACATAATGGCATTTTACATGGCAACAAATAATATTGTTTCACCATGTGGTGTAATACAGTGAGAAATCATTGAAACGAGATGCTTGTCCACCCAGTCCCTGTGTATGACCTGATGGGTTTCACTAGTATGTAGTTATTAGACATCTAAAAGCTCAGTGTGGAGGAAAATTGTTGCTACCTCAAACTTAAGCACTCCTAGCAAAATATTTATATATGTTAGGGAATGGCAAAGAGTCCAATTTATGGTTTCCTTGTCAAAAATAGTCATTATGTATGCATCCAAACTAATGTCTCAATAAATTTATATTTGGCATTTCCAAGCAGTTTAGCAGGTTAGCTCATTAGTTACATAAATTTTTTTTTACCTACATCCATAGGTACTAGGCCTACCATCAATTTCCTATCCTAGGACCTAAAACTATACCTTTATTAGATTATCGCAAAACTCCTGTGGTTGATGGCCACTAGCAGAGAATAGTTTTTGGATATCCCAGTATGAGCAAAGGCATATCAAACAACTTGGTTTTAGCCAGATGGTTGAACGCAAACACCTATATCTGTTCTAGATAAAACAACCACAAGAGGGAGCTCTAAGGCAAAAGAAAGGTTGCTAATAACTTTAAAAAAAAAACAAACATTTTAATTTATATTTGAACGTGTTTAAAATTGTCCTGAAGAAATATATTTAAAGATCGACTTAAATTATATGCCATTTACCCGTGAACTTCATCAACTAACATATACCTGTATCTGTTTTTTGTATAGGCTCGTTAAAAAAAAACAGATAAACAGAACTGTTATTGCGTAACTGGGTCTATCAGTCCCCTTTCAAAACAATGTTATGTTGGCTTAAGCATTAGGAGCATGTGGGTGTTTGACAATTAAGCTACAATAGATGCATCAGAAACATCAGAAACTGGTGATAAACATTTACAAATGTTATCGTAATTTATGGCCAGGGGTTTTATTTACTGGTTTAGTGATTACTGTAAAGATATCTTTTCATAATAGGCAGGAGCACCATCAGGGGGTACGACCGGTTCTGTCACCTCAGAGAGCAGTAATGCCAGGGAATTGAGGCCCAGCAGGACCCTATCACCATCTCCCCCAAGCCCTTTTTGTTTTGATGTATGGCATTAGCATGAAGGTGTATATCTGCATGTAGTGTTATAGTGTGTGTATTGGTGTATGGGGTTAGCATGCCTGTCCATGAGTGTATGGTGTTAGCATGTGTGTCTGTGTGTGTTACTGTAAGCAGTTACCATTAGACTTGGGCACCAGGGGGCTCTTCGTGTTCGTCTTCGTGCTCGTCTTCGGGGGGGAAAAAACCTTCGTATTCCGCGAATATTCGCCCGTTCCTGTCTTCTCTTCGGGCGAATATTCGCGGACATTCTTCGTGCTCGTTTAATCTTCGTTTCCTTCCCGGTTGCCTTGCAGGGGTTAATACGGGGTTAACAACACATCGGAGCAGCAGCAGCTGCCGTGAAGGAACGTGTGTGCAACTCTATTGGTCGTTTCGGCAGGGGGCTGGTCTGGCATCAACTAGTGAATTGCAGAATGCACTTCATTCGTTGATGGCAGGCCAGCCCCCTGCCGAAACGACCAATAGAGTTGCACACACGTACTGAGGTGTACTGTACACAAAATGAGCTAGAGACAAATGCTCCAAGGAACTTGGCCTCCGTTTATCATACACAATCACACATCCATAGATGTTTAATAAAAGAATAGGGATTATTTTACATTTTTAAATTGATTTTGGACCACTTGTAATACATGCCTAACATTTGCTACCTATTTACAATGGCATACTTTGCAACAACCCAACTTTTACTGGACAGGACTGGAAAAAAAGCAGGACTGTCCACCAAAATCTTGGGTGTGTTGGCAGGTATGCGGATGGAAAAATGTTGGACAAGAACTAAAAAATAGCTTAGGGTTAATGTACGGTTATGTTTAAGATTAGTAGCAGTGCACTGCTTTGGTTAAAGATGTATTATGTCTAAATAATAATTTAATTTTAATGGGTTTTAAAAAAAAATTAGGGGTTTATTTAAATGTATTTTAAAGTTAGATTTATTATTTAGTACTTTATTATATTTATTTAATGTTTATACTAGTGCTACCTACCGAGCTATAACTACCAACGTGTATTTGCATACCTAGTTTAGCTAAATTAGATGGGACAGGACTGGAAAAAAGCAGGACTGTCCCTGAAAAAGTTGGGTCTGTTGGCAGGTATGTGGATGGAAAAATGTTATAGTATGAAGTGTGAGTTATAGCGTTAATGCTAGTGAGTGTAGAAATGAAGGCCAGGACAAATAACAAGAGGAAAGGTCCTTGTGATTTTTGCATTGTACGTGTATGTGTTATGTGTGTTATGTGTGTTGTCACTTGTCACTGTGTTATATGTGTTATGTGTTATGTCACTGTGTTATTTGTGTTATTGTGTGTGTTATGTTTGGTTGGTTGTGTATCAGAAGGAAAATAATGAAATGGAAATGGAAAAGGAAATGGGAAAGGCGAATGAGTGGGCAATTGGCGACCCACTCACCTGTTTCACCCCAGAGCAAAGCATCCAAACACTGTCAGTCCTAGACGTTTGGCAGCGGACTTCCAGAGCTCAGACACAAGGCCCTAGCGTAAGCTGGCCACTCCGGCGGAGGTAGCAGGCGTTGCCACACCGCAAACAGACGCAGCCAGGGGGGAGAAACTGCCCTTACCATTAGGGACATTTGAGGCATGACACTAGCCAGGAAGCGAACTGGCATCGAAGAGACGCTGGCATCACCACCAGCAGCAGCAGCAGAATTGGGAAAGGCGAATGAGTGGGCAATTGGCGACCCACTCACCTGTTTCACCCCAGGGCAAAGCACCCAAACACTGTCAGTCCTAGACGTTTGGCAGCGGACTTCCAGAGCTCAGACACAAGGCCCTAGCGTAAGCTGGCCACTCCGGCGGAGGTAGCAGGCGTTGCCACACCGCAAACAGACGCAGCCAGAGGGGAGAAACTGCCCTTACCACTAGGGACATTTTGGGCATGACTCTAGCCAGGAAGCGAACTGGCAGAGAAGAGATGCTGGCACCACCACCACCAGCAGCAGTATTGAAAAATGGGAAAGGCGAATGAGTGGGCAATTGGCGACCCACTCACCTGTTTCACCCCAGGGCAAAGCACCCAAACACTGTCAGTCCTAGACGTTTGGCAGCGGACTTCCAGAGCTCAGACACAAGGCCCTAGCGTAAGCTGGCCACTCCGGCGGAGGTAGCAGGCGTTGCCACACCGCAGACAGAGGCAGCCAGGGGGGAGAAACTGCCCTTACCATTAGGGACATTTGAGGCATGACACTAGCCAGGAAGCGAACTGGCATCGAAGAGACGCTGGCACCACCACCAGCAGCAGCAGCAGAATTGGGAAAGGCGAATGAGTGGGCAATTGGCGACCCACTCACCTGTTTCACCCCAGGGCAAAGCACCCAAACACTGTCAGTCCTAGACGTTTGGCGGCAGACTTCCAGAGCTCAGACACTAGGCCCTAGCGTAAGCTGGCCACTCCGGCGGAGGTAGCAGGCGTTGCCACACCGCAAACAGACGCAGCCAGGGGGGAGAAACTGCCCTTACCATTAGGGACATTTGAGGCATGACACTAGCCAGGAAGCGAACTGGCAGAGAAGAGACGCTGGCACCACCACCAGCAGCAGCAGCAGCAGAATTGGGTAAGGCGAATGAGTGGGCAATTGGCGACCCGCTCACCTGTTCCACCCCAGAGCAAAGCACCCAAACACTGTCAGTCCTAGACGTTTGGCAGCAGACTTCCAGAGCTCAGACACTAGGCCCTAGCGTAAGCTGGCTACATTGGCGGAGGTAGCAGGCGTTGCCACACCGCAGCAAGTGCAACCAGGGGGGGAGAAACTACCCTCTCCATTAGGGACATTTAAGGCATGACACTAGCCAGGAAGTGAACTGGCAGAGAAGAGACGCTGGCACCACCACCAGCAGCAGCAGCATTGGAAAAGGCGAATGAGTGGGCAATTGACGACCCGCTCACCTGTTTCACCCCAGGGCAAAGCATCCAAAGACTGTCAGTCCTTGGCGTTTGGGAGCAGACTTCCAGAACTCAGACACTAGGCCCTAGCGTAAATTGGCTACACCGGCGGAGGTAGCAGGCATTGCCACACCGCAGCAAGTGCAACCAGGGGGAGAAACTACCCTCTCCATTAGGGACATTTGAGGCATGATTTCAGCCAGGAAGCGAACTGGCAAAAGATGCTGGCACCACCACCAGCAGCACTGTTGGAAAAGGAAAAAGGTGAATGAGTGGGCAATTGACGACCCGCTCACCTGTTTCACCCCAGGGCAAAGCATGAAAGTCTGTCAGTCCATGGCGTTTGGGAGCGGACTTCCAGAACTCAGACACTAGGCCCTAGCGTAAATTGGCTACACCGGCGGAGGTAGCAGACGTTGCCACACCGCAAACACGTGCAACCAGGGGGAGAAACTACCTTAAACATTACAGATAAAAAAAATTAACTTTCCAAGCTAAGAGCTGGGTAACCCAACTTGGGCAGATTGAATTTAAGGAAGGCAATCTGCTCCATCAGATGAGGTGCCATGTGTGAGCGCTGTGGACTCAGTATGTTTCCAGTCATAGAAAACACGCGCTCACTTTGAACAGTGGTTGGCGGACATGATAGTAGCTGCTGCGCAACCCATGAGAGTGCAGGCCACACACTCTTCTTTTCATCCCAGTAGCTAAGAGGATCAACATTAGGCGCAGAAGGAACTTCACAGAGGTAAAGTTTGACCATTTCAGCAGCACTACTCTCCTTTCTGCTGCTAGCTCTGTCAGATGGTCCAACTATACTCCCAAGTGCCTCTTCCCAAAACGCAGCTGCTCCACTCAGCTGTGTTGTGCTGCTTGTGGCACTGCTGCTGATGCTGCTGCTAGGAGTAGCAGACCACATCATCTCTTCCTCCTCCTGCACCTCTCCCTCCTCGGACAGCATTCCCATTTTACGCTGCCAGTCACGCACCTTGTTGACCAATTGCTCCCGGTAGCTACTGAGAACATTAAATTTCAAAGCTAGCTTTCCCTTAATTCTTGGATCGCAAAGGCACGCTAGCATCATTTCGGGACTCTCTTCCATTCGTTTGCGAAGGTGTACTTTTAGCAGATCCTTCAGCTTCCTGACTATGGCTGCTATGTCAGGATGTAGAGTGCCACCTTGAACAGCCTCACGGTTTCCAAGGAACACATCCATCTTGCTGCCTAGATGGGAGAACACTGGGATTACCTGGGCCAGACTGGCAGTGTTTGAGTTTAAATTTTCTGTGGCATCCCTGAATGGTTTAAGGACTGCCACTAGCTGGGCGATCACTGTCCAATCCTCCCTATTCAATGGAGAGGTAATCCCAATATTGTGCTCTGAGGCAAGATTATGGATTTCCCTCTGCTGCTCCAAAATCCTCTCGAGCATGTCTAACGTGGAGTTCCACCGTGTACTGACATCCTGACGTAGGCAGTGTACGGGAAGACCTGACCTCTCTTGCTCTTCCCTCAAAAGTTGGCTAGCCTTAACACTATGGTGAAAGTGCCCAGCGATCTTTCTGCAGCGGGACAGAACTACTGCTGCCACATTAGTTCCTTCTGACATTGCTGCCTTCACTACAAGATGGATGATGTGGGCTGCACAGCGCACACCAACAATATGACCATCTCGCAGCGCTTTCACCATATTGGCACCTCCGTCAGTTACCACAAAACCAACTTCAACATTGGTGCCCGCCTCTGCTCCCACCCAAAGGCTAAACATTTTCCTCATCGCATGCAGAATGTTTTGGGAAGTGTGCTTTTCATCCATCACTTCTGCATGGAGAAGGAAAGATCGGTAGCCTGCTGCAGCAGCTTCCTTAGACACACCGGGCTGCCACCAGTGTGCTGTCAAAGAAAGAAAGGCATGCTGGCCGCTAGGTGCACTCCACAAATCTGTAGTGAAATGAACAGACTGACCAGCAGCCTTGGAAAGCTCCTCTTTCACTGCTGTAACACAGGACCGATACAATGAGGGGACAATGTTCCTGCTGAAAGTGGAACGTGACGGAACTGTATATTGTGGAGCCACAGCCGCCATCAATTGTTTGAAAGGCTCCCCTTCGATCATAGAGAAGGATGCCCCTCCAACAGCAATGAACTGACCAATCAGTCGCGTTACTTTATTGGCCTGCTGTTTGGGCATTGACCTTTTGGATTGGAATGCCACAAATTGTTCCAGGGTGGGCTGGACATGCAGTGCTCCAACCTGCCTTGGTCTCTGGCTGCCAGCACTAGTTGCTGCTGCTGCTGCTGCGGCTATTGGCTCAGAAGAAGAAGCTGTTGGGGTTTTTCCACGGCCACCAGCTATGCTGCCTGCAGTAAGTTTTCCCTCTGCATCTTTCCCCAATAGCACAGCGTTGTGTTGAGTGCTGAGGTGATGCTTCATGCTAGCACTGGTAAAATGGCCAGACACTTTCCCTCTGCTTATTAGCTTCCCACAATGTTTGCACTTTCCATAGCGCCCTTCTTCAACATTTTCAAAGTGCTCCCAAATTGGGGCGCGCATAGCCTTGGAGTGTGCCTTGGGTGCTGCTCCTACTGCTCGGGGTGGATGAACAGAGGCAGAACTAGTGGTGGTGGGACTGGTGGTAACAGTACTGGCCATAGTGGGACTGCTAATTGCTTTAGATTTGCTAGGTTTTGCTGCTGCTGCTGGTGGTGGTGGTGGTGGTGATGATCGTAGCGGAGAAGGTGGAGGCTCAGGGGAAAATTGTGCACTAGTCATTTGGACACTGCTCCCTGAGGAATCTGATTCCTGACCACTCATCTCCTCTACTTCCTCTGGCTCATAGTCTAGCTCTTCATTAGCCAGATCGAATGGAATTCCTGCTAGGCTGGAGCTAAGACTGATATCGTCGTGAGACTCGTGACTAGTAGTAGTGCGAGCAGGAAGAATAGACTCTGCACTTGGCCTCTCAGTCTCAGGCTCCTCTGCTACCTCGCTAGGTGGAGTTCCACTATGTGTAGCCCTCTCTCTAACTGTCTTTACAAAAATTTTGTAAGGACTTGGTGGCTTGCTAGAGGTACTAGGAGGACATGGCGTGGCGGTACCAGTGGGAACAGTAGGCGCAGCACTAGTGGTGGTAGAGGCGGTAGAGGTGGGGGTGGTGGTGGTGGTGGTTTTCCCTACAAAGGAATGAGATCGCTTTGGTTTGGGACCCCTCTGAGTCTTGCTGCTAATTTGGCTCTGCTTGGTACCTTGCATGCTGCTGGTGGATGGGGAAGATGCTGCTTGGGGCAAAAGGCACTTCTTTTTAGTCACTGGGCTGGTACTACTTGTGCTACCCTTTAACTTTGAACGTGCTTCTGGTGCTTTAGGCTTTCCGTAAAAAACCATAGAGCTTGTGGGCCTAGCCGCACTACTACTGCCTGCTTTTGGTGCCTTTCCTTTACTTGATGATCCTTCAAGCAATGCTTCCCCAAATGATAAGCAAGAGCTTGGCCTACTTGGCCGACTAGACTGACGCAAAGGCTGCATCTTAGAACTGGTGGTGGTGCTGGTGGTGGTGCTGGTGGTGGCGGTGGTAGATGGAGCTTGTCCCTCCTTAGTCCCAAAAGGAGGATCCATTTCAAATTTTGTGTTGTGTGTGTAGTGTAGTGTAGTGTTTAAAAAACTATAAAAAAAATAAAAAAAATAAAAATAAAAAAAAGGAAAAACGAATTAAAGACAAAAAATTAGAGGAAGTTCTCTTCAGTGCTACTGCTTAAAAAGTAAAACTATGCACTACTGCACTGTGCTGTGTGCAATCTGCCAAAGTGCTAAAGTTATTTAAATTATTAACTCAAGATTAACTATTTAATAACTAGCAGTATTTTATTTTTAATTTGAATTTACACGGGCCTAAGAGCTTAGCCTACTACTATGCTAGCCTAAAGCTATATTTCCTTACTATAAGTCTACCTCTAGGCAGACGCTCTCAAACCCACTAAGCTAAAGTGAGGTTAAATCAGATTCAGTATATGATTTATTAATTAATATTAAGTTATATAATATTAATAGATTAGAAATAATTTACTTATATATTATGTATTATAGATAGAAGAATATAGATTATGAATTAGAATTTAGAATTAGAATTACTTATATTATAGATTATGAATTAGAATTTATATTGTTATATATTATTTATAATATATTATAGATTAAGATTAAAGAAGATTAGAATTATTTTAGTACTACAGCTAGTAGCTTGAAGCTTTGCTTAGTACAGCTCGTCACAGTCAATTTTTCTTCAAAAGAATTAGAAATAAAATAAAATGTCACAGCAAAACAGTTAGCTTCACTGCTGGCTGCACTCACTAGCCCAACAAGTTCACTTCACTGATGGACTGAGGTGAGCAAAACACTAAGGGTACTTTTAATAAAATTGAAATAAAATGTAAAATAAATGAGAAAATCTTTGCAAAACAGTTAACGTCACTGCTTGCTGATCAAAAAAAACCACAGCACTTATGCGGCTGCACTCACTAGCCCAACAAGTTCACTTCACTGATGGACTGAGGTGAGCAAAACAAATGAAATAAAATGAAAGATTAATTAAGAAAAATTGACTTGGTCTCTTGCTGTTGCTAAAACAAAGCACAAACTATAGAGCTGCAGCACCAGTACTAATAAGATTAGCTGAACTATACGCTAGTAGTAATTATTTAATATTATTACTTTTATTTATAGCTAATTTAATTAACTATTAAGACAAGAAAGAATTATAGAATTATTGATATTACTGATTTTAGATTAGACACTAGTAGATGTCTTGAATGTCTACAGTACACTCTACACTAGTATACTATTACTAACTATAACTGACAAATATATATATAATTTTATAATGAATTCAATTATTAATTATATTAATTAATATTACTGATTTTAAATTAGACACTAGTAGATGAATGTCTACAGTACACTCTACACTAGTATACTATAGAATATATATATATATATATATATGACTGACAAATATATATATATATAATAATGAACTATTAAATTATAGATTCTATTAAATTATTATTTATATATTCTATTTAATTTATTTAAGCAGGACAGGCAATAGGCACTAGTGCCAGCCCAGGGCAAGGGCACCCCAGTGCCACTGAGGCACTGGGTGCACTGTCAACTCAACAGCACTTACACTACAGTTGATGACAAATTAAATAAAAAAAATTAAATTAATCAAATTATTATTATTAATTATATTAAGTAGCACTGGAGTGAGGATGAAGTACACTGTGAGAAATGGCAGGCTAAGGCTTACCAGTCTCACACAGAACAGAACAATCTCTCTCTGTAACGCTCGGATGCAGCACAGCAGTGTTGCCAAAGCAGTCACAGCGAAAAATGAATGGATCTCTCAGGCAAGCTCTGGTCTTATAAAGGCGCCTTCAGAATTCAAAAAACAGCAGCACAGGCATTGGACGAGACCCTTAGCGTGACGTCACAAGAGTGAGCTGATTGGACAGACGAGATCAGCTCACTCCTGTTTGAAATTTTGGCGGCTGCGCGGCAAAAACGAAGACGATCACGAAGAATCTTCGATTCTTCGTGGTTGTGAGTCTTCGTCTTCTCCTACGTTTTGCCGGCACTGTATTCTCTTCGGCGTGTCTTCGGAACGAACAAAAAAACGGCCTCTTCGTGCTCGTTTTCATGTTCGCCCGAAGACGAATGCGCAAGTCTAGTTACCATCAGACTACGTTTTTTTTCTTTTCCCTGTTTGCACATATTTGAGGTTGTTGGCTCCTCATCAGTCTGGTTGCAGCTTGCTGTCCAGGGGTTAAATGGGAGGAGGTTTAATTGCACCTCCCCCAACACATTAATAAGGTTTTGGTAGCAGTATAAACTGCTTTGTGTGCCCACTATGTAGGAGGTGAGAGTAGGATCTCACCCTATTGAGAGTGTGCCTTGACGTGGCGGGTGAGCTTAATTATGCTTTGGCCAATTCATATAACCAAAACCTCTCATTTATATTATGTTTATATATTTGTTGCCAACTTTATTAGTGTGAGAAGCGCAGACAGTATTTTGTTTTTTGTATACATTGTACAGCCAACACACTGTATTTGCAGCATGCTCACACTGTTTGGTAGGCCTTATATTATACATTTGTATTATTTGAGCCTGAGACTAGCTTAGCGCACCGACATTTTTTCTTTTCCCTGTTTACTTTAGATTAAGCACAGATGTGTGAAACGCGTCTAGCGTGAAGTCTGATCCTGTCAGCTTAACCTGTCTGTTGTTGCTGTCCAAGGACGTGAATAAAGTTTTTTTATTTTACCTCACCTGGTTGTTGAACTAATTTCTGCTTACCCCCGGATGTGCACCCCCTGGTTTGCTGGTTTGAAAGTAAACAACAAGCTTGAAGCGAGTCCACCTGGAGGAGTGCTGCATTAGCGTTTGGGGCAGCTGGAGCATGGCCAAGATTTGTGTGATTTTGTTACTGAAGGTGTTGATGTTTTTGAGCATATAATGTTAGCATGGGTGTGTCTTTTACCATATGGTGTTAGAGTGTGTAAGGGTATGTTAGCATTGGTGTATGTGTGTTGGTATTTGATATTATCATGTAGATGTCGGTGTCAGTGTATAATTTTATTGTGAGTTTGTGTGTCAGTGTATGGTATTGAATTGTCAGGGGTGAGCCTACGAGAGGAAAAGCTAGTGTGCGTGTTAGTATGTACGCATGTTAATAGGTGTGTAATAGGGGCCTTAAAAAAATACTGCACCCAGACATTACTAACCCTAGGCTTGCCCCTGTTCTCATAATGTGTGCTTGTGGGAGGATCTTAAGGTGAAGCGATAGGTGGAGTAATGGGTGGAACAGCGGGATGGACATGGGGCAGGCTGATGGGAGGGGGTAAGGTGATAACCATGTACTATGCCCCAAGATTTCTGATGGTGGCTCTGACAATGGGTGGCATGCCTACCTCGAAATTGAACACACAAAAGGATGCATGAGAAATAAAGAATAGTACCAACAATAACCAATAGATGGCACCAAATCGCTCCTCAGACATTTATTGTCCCCAACACCCTTTATGAAAAACAACAAATAGAGAAATTCAAATATATAAAGAAATAGTTCCAATAATTCCATAACCTGAGTTCATATTTTGTTTTCACCTATTTATTTTTTAAAGCTACATGTTTTCAATTGTTTTTGCTTCTTATAATATTCTATTTATTGTGTCCCCACTAGCTTTTACAGATTGACTTTTTTATTTTCGAAATAATTGCCTTAGCCGTTTTTATATTGTCCCTTTCTATTTTAAAATTAGTAATGTTTCATTTGTTGCAGCTTATAAATGAAAATGGATACAGTTGTATTTGTTCAAAAGAAGGTGGGGTCATGAAATCAGATACCATTTTTTGGGCCATTGGACAAAGAGGTCTCGAAACCTTTGTGATTTTTATTTTTTTTTCTTTGCTGGTCCAATAAAAAAAGATTACTCAGCAAAGAATTGCATTACAAAGATCCAACCCCAGTGAGCTGCAGGGAGAGCTTTGCTGGCCCTTTATAATGTATACTTAAATCATCAAGGTTTATTCAATGTCTCTTTACACATTGAATTATGCATTGTCTTCATGCTGTAGAAACTTGCTAGTTTTGGCCCTTCATAACGAAAAGTGAAAAAAAAGTCTCCTGCAAAGTCTCCCTTAAGTGAGTAAATCCTCAGGAATTACCTACACCTTTAAGTGAGGGTTGATAAAGGGGAAATTGTTGGCAAGGGGCATTCCTTAATTGAATCACACTTCTATAAGCATGTTTTTCCTTTTTTGTGTGATTTACTTGTGTAATACTAGATATAGCCACCAGGGTGTCTGGAGTAACAAGAACTCACTGGTGAATATTTATTGTAGCGGACTAGATAGCTGTGATGTATAGTTAGAACTTGCCAAGTAGTACTTTCACATTGTAACGCCCTATAATGTATAAGATCAATGCTCTGGCACTTTAAGGCCAAGGGTCAACCAATATTTTACATGTAGCCCCATACTGTGAGAGTGTAAAAGCAAAGCGTGCGGCCATGTGTATCCAGCAGGCGGCAGAATGCTACGCTCTTACACTCTCCCAGTGTGTGGCAGCACACTTAGGGACCAGGTCTTCAACATAAGCGGCAGTAAAGGTAAGTGACCCATGCCATCTGGCTTCGGACCGCTGGGCAAATGCCCTGTATGTCAGATTGCCAGACCAGACCTGCTCCTGTCCCAGTTTATCCTGGCGATAATCTTAATACCTCCTTTCACATAAATATGATCACAATCTGCATTTATACAAGACTGCAACATCTAAAAGTAAATCTCTTGATTCAGAGGTAGAACTAAGAGTACTGTTAGTCTTCACTCATTTAATAATGCAAATTTTACATTGCAGTTTTAAAACCGATTGCTGCGTTGTTGTTCACATTGTTGGCACAATACATATAAAGTGCAATAATGTTTACAAATATCTAAGAGATCAGCATTACGCCAAAAATAACTCTACTACAGATCGACACTTTTAATTGTATATTTCATCAATAATGAAAGTAAGTAGATAGGAGTATTAACAAAACTTACAAAATAAAGTATAAATTATATTAAAACTGAAGTGTTTCATTCTTTTTCTAGCTTTGATCAATTTAGAGAATTCTGAAATACAATTAAAAGCCTAGGTGTCATGTATAAACCTTTTTAATTAAATACTATCAGTAATAACAGGAAAAATAAATAGCTTAGGTCACTGCTTCACAGTCATGACTCAATGAGTTTACTACAGTTTTGCCCGACGAACAAATGTTCATTAGATGAGTGATTTCATTTAGATAAAAAGAAACAAAAATAACCTTTACTTTGGATTGTACTCAAAAAAAAAAAATTGTCTATCTTTCATATTAACATGATAGAACACAATTTCCACTGCTTTCAGCAAACTTAGATTTGTGCATATGCATAATATAGACACATTTTCAATGCCTTTATTTACATCATGTCCTGCATTAAGACATTGCCAAATACACACTAATAGTGCTAAACCTATGCATGTTATACTTCTAGTAAAGCAAAAAACATTTCAAAAATATGATTATAGATCTGCTTTTATCCTGAAAATGACTTTTTTGGACTGTGTCGACCCTATTGGCTAGAGCACCAATCTAATGACATGCAAAACCATCAGGTTTTCTGGTTTGGTAAATGGGTGAAGGACAAATAAAAACCCCAGGGCTGGACATGATTAAAGAAAGACCCAATATTTGTTTTGCCTAAGGGGAAGTTGGATTTATGAAGTTTGCATGATTGGTTAATTTTGTCCCAAAAAACAAACATTGTGCTTAAATGAATATAGTCCAACCATCCTTAAAGATATTCAATATACAATTACCTAAACTTAAACACCCTCCAACCAAGCCCATGTGGTATATAGATACCACAGCAGCTTGTGCACAGTAAGCTCAGTGGGTTGATTCCATAATATATATGAAATTTATTTTTGAAACATGAATATATACACTCACTGTAGACTTTATTAGGTACACCTTGCTACTACCGGGTTGCACCCCCGTTTCCCTTCAGAACTGCCTTCATTCTTCATGGCATACTTTCTACAAGATGCTGGAAACATTCTGGTCACTGTGAAGGCCACTTGTCATGTTCAAGAAACCAGTTGGAGATGATGTGAGCTTTGTGACATGGTGCATTATCCTGCTGGAAGTAGCCATCAGAAGATACACTGTACACTGTGGTCATAAAGGGATGGACATGGTCAGCAACCATACTCAGTACTCAATACTCAAAAAACAATACTCAGGCAGTCTGTCGCGTTTAAACGATGCTCAATTGGTACTAAGGGGCCTAAAGTGTGCCAAGAAAATGTCCCCCACACCATTACACCACCACCACCAGCCTAAACTGTTGATCATGTTGTTTACGCCAAAGTCTGACCCTGCCATCTGAATGTTCTTAGATTACAGGGGTGACACCCGGTATGGTCTTCTGCCACTGTAGCCCATCTGCTTCAAAGTTCGACGTGTTGTGCATTCAGGGATGGTATTCTACATACCTTGGTTGTACCAAGTGGTTATTTGAGTTACTGTTGCTTTTCTGTCATCTCAAACCAGTCTGCCCATTCTCCTCTGACCTCTGACATCAAAAAGGCATTTTCGTCCACACAACTGCCGCTCACTGGATATTTTATCTATTTCATCATTCTCTGTAAACCCTAGAGATGGTTGTGCGTGAAAATCACACTGATTCTGAAATACTCAGACCAGCTCGTCTGGCACCAACAGCCATGCACGTTCAAAATCACTTAAATCCCCTTTATTCCCCATTCTGATGCTCAGTTTGAACTTCAGCAAGTTGTAAGGTAATTATCTGTGGTGTTTGGTTTATCTCTTTAAAACCACTGTTTTTATGGCTTGTAAGTGCTTTATACTGTAGATGTAGAGTTGGGAGCCTCATAAAGCCACTGTCCGCTTACAGCATATGCCTTGTCAGCAGCTTTTGATCCCTTCCCACCAGCGTCTACATAAAATATCAAAATTGCTGGCATTGTGTCCTAGTATTTCCACAAAATCATACAGGAACCAACAAATACCTCATGTGTAAGAAGGTTAGAGGTTTTATTTACCCAGATCTTGGTCCCTAGCTGTGTGTATGCCATGGCTGGTGAACACACCTCTAATATATCAATTTTTATACCTTTAGTGTTTTTTTCTTGTTTTTTATTTGTTGTTGAAATACAGTATTTTAAATGTGTGCCTTTAGCTAAGATATTTGTTATAATAGCTTTACATGCATGGTTATAAACCACCTGTACAATCTCTAGTGATCTCCTAAACAATGCAAACTGTAGGATTCCAAATGAGGAACCATGGGAAATGAATGCAAAACATAACACAAATTAAAAATAACAACACAACTGAGAGGTTTTACTTCCAGATTCAATTATGGATGTATCCCAGATTTAATAGTTATCACAGTGTGAATGATGGCCATATCCAGTTACAAGCACAGAATCTACAGCAATTCACCATAAATAATTCAGCACATAGGCCTATCAATAAATGCTTTACAAACACTGAAAAAGTGCCATGCAGCACAAAAACAGTTGTAGAGTGCAGATGCAAGCCTTTTGGCTAAGATCAAGTGAGTACCTGTGAGAGAGGGAAAGCCTGGTCCTCTGGGCTTAGGCCTGGGATAGCATGAAGCCCCGAGGTTGTAATTTGTCCCCAGTCTCTGGTCCAGGACTGGGCGCTGTGCACAATGGTGACGGTGTGGGGTTAGGTTAACTTCACCTTTTTTGTGTCACATGCTGGTATGCACTTTTTGAACATCAGACCATTACGTGCAACTTTTATTTTTGTAAACACTAGCCCCAGCCGTTGGGCTTGGTGTGCGATGTATACAAGGTAAAAAAATATCACAACAGAGCTGGGTTTCCTTGAGGAGCACTTTTAAATTTTTTTTTTCCACATGATTGCACAGAGCATGTGTGGTTTTTACACTTTTTGAATTTGTTTTAATACAAACTGATTGAACGACAGGGTATATGTTGTTTTGAAACACTGAAAAGCCAAGTATAGCCAGGTCCCCTAAAAAAGTCCGGCTTTTCTGGTGAGGAGGATAGGTAGCTCTTTTGAACGCCCCCCTCTTCTAGCAACTGTCTCAGTGATCCCAACCGTTGCACAGAGGGACCAAGAAGACCCAGCCTTTTGGCCAGGGAGGGTAGGAAGGGGCCGCATATAAAATGAAGAAAGGGACCTGGTGTCTACCTTGGGGCTTTAAAAAAAAAGTTAGTGGTTGCTAACATTGTGGTTGTTGCTTCTTGAGATCAAGTGAGTACCTGTGAGAGGGGGAAAGCTTGGTCCTCTGGCCTTAAGGCTGGGATAGCATGAAGCCCCGAGGTAGCAATGTATCCCCAGTCTTTGAAGCCTCAGGCTTCCAAAAAAAAAAAGTTAGTAGTTTTAATCACACTCTGATGAATGTTTGTAATTCATTTGAGAAAAGAGTTCTGTTAGAGAATGTATGTGTGGAAGGTCTAGAAATAACCGTGACATCACTGGCATCCATAACATAGCCATAGCATTCAGCAGAATAATCCAATCATCAGGCGTATCTCATAGGATTATTTTAATTTGTATATGTTGTCTGTGCTACCATTTGACACTCAAGAACCATTCAGCCCATCTAGTCTGCCCATTATTCCTGGTGTCAAACCTTCATCTGTACATGGTCTATATTCTTTTCTTAAGTATAAGTATATTCCTAGATTTTCCTTTTTTGAGTTAGTTCAATTAATACTTCCTTCTACTGAAATAACATTACAAGAGACTTATGCATTATATTAGTAATACATTCACGATTCAGATCGTGATTTTGGGAGACCAAATTATTTAAAATTTCTCATGGTCCTTTCTTATGACCAGGACACCCATATGCCATATGTCATGTGTGTTTAATTTATGTGTGGTTAACATCTACCACTTTTGCTTTGAGGCTGTTCAACCTATCTACCACTCTCTCTGTAAAAAAAAAACCTTACATTGCATCTATCATTTTATGTACTTATATGATTCTATCACAACCCTCTTCCTCTTCTTCAAGCTATACATATTTAAATCCCTTGGTATATCCTGATCATTTTTGTCCTGCAAACCATTCACAATTTTAGTAGCCCTTCACTCTTTAAAATTTGAATATGCTTCTGGAGATGGGGTCTCAAGAATTTTGCACAATGCTCTTGCTGAGGTTTGACCAGAAATCTGTAAAGTGTCATAATAATCACCTCCTTCTTTCTGCTGCTAATGCAACGCTTTGTTGTGTTGCCTGCTTACCTTAAAGTGATCAGAAATAAAATTGAGTCCCTTTCTTCAGTCATTGGCAGCACAGTATCCTCAATGCTACATTTGGCCTTTGAACCTTTGCGTCCCAAGTGCATTATTTCACAATTATCAAAATTAAGCTGCAGCTGCTACACTCTTGACTCCAATTCTTCTAATTTACTTACATCATTAGCTATTTGGCTGATTCCACTAGGAATGTCTACCCTGTGCAGAGCTTTATATTGCCTGCAAGAAATCTGTATCTTACCTTTTCATATGCTAAATTTTCACAAACCATGTTCATTACATTGATGCAAACTACACATTATATTTTACTTTTGTTTCAATCACATTAAATATGTTAAAATCCTGTCCCTAATGGAGATAGTTAATGTCTTTTAATATATGTACTTATTATATTGTGTTTCTCTTTGTGTTTATGTTTGCTCTTAATTAAGTCCTGAGAATACACAGTGCTAATCCACGATGACAGTAAATACTTGTTTGCACAAAGCATTACTCCTGCTGTTCTGCAGACTAGAGGAATGCAAAGGTGAGAAATGGGTCTGTTTATTGGGCAGAATGAGCTGAAGAATTCACAGCATTATCTCATAATTAAGTTTAAAGAGAACATGTGAGTAAATAATGCTGGCGTTATGGAATATATACATAAAATGCATACATTGCGTGGCTATTCAGCTTCTAAACTGACAAAGCCAAGATCTGCAGTGTTTAATTTATGATTTAACCTCTAATTTAACGTGACTAGATTTCCTCTATGTAAAGAAATCAGTATCCAACCAATGTATCCAACCAATGATTTAAATGCAAGGTATTCATTTTCTACAAGCATCCATAGTTAAAGGGAATATCAGTTGATCCAGGCGAATTCCCGGGTCATGGCATATCAACATCCGGTTTGTTTTTAAGGACAGGCTACCATAGGTCACAGTGAAGGTACATAACCTTGATATCCGAGACCTTAGTTAATATTGGACTCCAGTGAGCAAGAAGGCAGAATAAGGCCATGTGAAAACCTCAGAATGAGATGTAAAAATCACCCTCATTAACAAAGGGGAACAGAAAGGAAAAGGAAACCAAAAAATAAATAAAGAGTAATGTTCAACCAATCCATATTAACATCTCATTATCCTTAATCCTCTCCATAAGACTCAAAATCAGTATTAACACAATATGAATGTGCATGTGGCTAGTTGCACATAGTAACGATTTAGGCTATATTGCCATATGCCACTTAATGATTAAAAAGCAAAATTAATAGAATAGAGAAGTATATCACATTACATTTATGTATATAGAAGATTATGTGTAGAATGCTTCTATGTTCCAAGTGGCTTCGTGAAACACATGTTAGGCGTTCTTGTAACCCGTCTGATCTTTTATGCTCTGTTTTATTAACTAGTTTTATATATGGCAGTCTTTTTTGTTTCGATTCTTCTCTGTTTACAATATCGCATATCAGATCCATTAAATTATGTTGTGTTTATTATCATTTTAAATCTTATGGATGGATTATGGATAATGAGATTTTAATCTGGATTGATTAAAGGTTACATTTTATTTAGTTTTCGTTTTCTTTTTTCTCCTTTTGTCAATGATTTAATGGTTACCCCTGAAGCAATTATTGAGTTAGACACCTCTTTGTCTTGAAAAAAATCATCCCAACTCATCTTATTCCTAAATGTCTAGTCATACGAAGTCCATCTAATTATAATTATTCTTTCAAGTGAAAAAAAAAGGATACATAAGAAAGATTAAAATATAAATAATAATAAATAATTATATAATAAAAAATAATATGAGGCAGACGTGCAAACATGCAATAAAAATGCGATCAGATGTTGGACTTCCAAAATGGTTTACATTAAATGTAATATTTCATGAATGTTCTTGAGCATGTTTGCTTATCTATATACATTTTTCCAAGCATTACAGCTGGAATCTTGAGCGGTTTATTCTCAGGCTTTGAGGTGTTGTTAACACCCTTCTGTTAGGCACCTCTGCAGACCATTAGCAAGAACAGATTAAGCTGTGTTATTTGAATTAACACTTACAAACCTGCCCATGAGCTGCACTGAGATTTAACTGCTTGCATAAGGATCAGCGCAGAGTGTGAATGTTTACTGAATCTGGCCAATGCACTGTAATGTCCTTAATTCACTTCATTATGGTTCCCAACAAATTTCACACCAACACTTGACAAGCAGCAAAATGTAACCACAAAGACCGCAAATGCAACACTTGCGGTAAGGTTTCCCATGAATATTGACAGGTTAGAAAGAAAAGGACATTTACAGGACTTGTACTGGAATAAGAATGAAATAATGAACATACTCTGACCGTTTAATATCACAATTGTTATCACAATTATCAATTGTGAACAAAGAATAAAAAATACATAGTTGAGTTTGAATCTTGGCACATTAGAGGATATTGTTATATTTGATATATACTTTAACTATATATATATATAACATTTTTGTTATTTTGTTACCAGAAGGTTGTTTCCTATATATATATATATATATATATATATATATATATATATAGATATAGATATATATATATAACCAATTCCCTACTTTCCTTTATCAAATTATAGGTTTTTATGATTTAGAAGTGAAACCTATTCCAAAGGTATCAGAATGTAATTTGAGTTGCAATACAAACGCTTTGTATCATGTTGATGAAACATCTGCTAGTCAACACTATTATAACAAATGTTCAATTTCTTAGGGATTTGTTTACTTAAGTGTGAGTATGCAGGTAAATTGAACACTGCAACTGACCAACTTCACTATGCATCGTGAAGAACCAACCATAGTGTGATTCTCTAGCAAGTAGGATTGAGCTGGCCCTGCGTAATGTATTTTTAAATCTTACTAGGGCAAGCCCAACTTGCAGGAGAATCACTCTGTGGTTGGTCTTTCATAATACATAAATAAGTTGAAATGCCCAAACTTCAGCAAGTTCCCTGCATTTTTTGGTTATGTTCTAATATGCACCATGCTGACTCACTGCTCGCACTCCATAATTAAAGGCCACTCCTGGAATATAGCCAACTCATTTTTTTTTCCCCAAAGATGCAATTTAAGGCATACATTGATATCTATGATTGTATAAAACACACTTTGCTAAAATCCAAGCTTATACCCAGTCAACACTCATATATTAATTAAAAAACCCAACATATTTACCAGTAAAAAGATCGTAAATATAAATTTGACTTGTGCATGCAAAGACCAGAATTATTATTACAACATTATCAGCTATTGACTGTAGCTGTGCACTGAAATTGTTAGCGTTATATACATGCAATCATACAATATGGTAGAAAGTGAGATTATATAAATTAATGCAGGGGGAACATCTGCCACTGAGGCCTGGTTCACCCAATGGTCATGAGTGCAATTAAATATGTTTCTAAAATAATGATGTCATACCCTGGTTCCTTCCACCAGATTGAGTACCTTTGCAATCTGATACACAAATCTTACTAGACCCCAGGCCTACGGCATCAGGCAGTGTACTCAGAATACTTACCACTTCTGTGGTAATCGCAAGGCTTACTATGAGTGGTGGTTGCCATAGTATAACCTTCTACAATGTAACAGCAAGGCATTATTAACATTGTATGAGTGATAGTTAACCCTTTGCTACAAATAGAAATTACCATCCACCAACACCTCAAATATCTCTATATAATATTTATAATATATCGTGCAATTTTATGGGATGCAGAAGAAGTAGTAGCCAGTAATAACCAGTACCTCTCCAACCATCTTTGTGTAGTCAGTCACCTCCACTGACTCATGGAGTACAACATAGTATTGCATTAGGATTGGTGGCCACATTCTTGTGGTACAGTACTATGCAGTATGATAAAAACAATGATGGTTGTCTAAAACTTTGCCAGCTTTAAAAGAAACATTTTCTACATGCCCAATAGGCCACTTGCCCACCCAGGTAACTCACATAAGCACTGGCACACACTTTTAGAAAACACTCTCACATTTGCACAGACTTACACACTCACACCAACATGCACACACATACTCACTAACACACACTTACAACCAACAGGCTCAAGTTAATACACACTCCCTCTCATACACATACACATCCAAGCTCATACATACACATTCATGCACACACACAAACACATACATCAATGTTCACACACCAACATATACATGTTCATACACACGTACACATACACACCAATGCTCACACATACACATCCATGCTCACACACACTTACACGTCCTTTCTCACACACACACAAACATACATTCTCACATCTTACCTCACAAGTGCCACATCTCCCATTAAAATTGTGCACACAATGTATGTTCAATATATTAGATATGCTACTCTATTATGTGTAAATACATACATATACAGTATCTAAGTGTAGAATTGACTCACTGTCAGCAGGTGTGCTTGTATCTGTAATTGTAAATCTATCATCTAGCTAATGTCTTTTTCTTATCTGTTTTTTGTAATCTTTGTTTCTAATCTATCAATTATGTGTCTATAATTGTAAATCTAATTATTACTTATGTTTTATGTATCTATAAGTGTAAATCTATCTAATGTGTCTATCTATCTATCTATCTATCTATCTATCATATATCTATAGTTGTACATCTATCTATCCATACATCCATCATTGAAAACCTATCTATAATATAGCTATAATTCTAATTTAGTCTATCATTTTTTATTTTTTTTATAATTGTAAGTGTGTCTATCATACATCTATACTTCTGAATGAAGCTAAAAAATAAGTACTGATCAATGTAAAACAATCTTTCTACCTACCTATCTATATCTATTCCTATTTATTTATATATTTCTAAAAATATAATGTATCTATATTTGTAAATCTGTCTATCTATCTATCTTGTATCTATAATTGTACATCTATCTAACTGATCTATGAAATCGTTTAAATGCTTAGAAGTTTGCTATGCAATGCATATTGAACAGTGGGAATATACAATATACTTTGCAATAAAATGCTGTGAAATATGAATACTTTATGTTCATAGCGCCTGACAGCAGGCTTTCAGCAGAGGTCCCAGCAGGAGAAGAGATCCCAGGACCTTCTGCACCATCTGCCTCAGCACGTGTCCCGTCTCTCCGGGGTGTGTACATTCACACATGGCCATGTGTACACACTGTCACCTCTGAGTGTCACTCTCCGGCCAGGAGGGAGGGGAATAGACCTTCATTCCAACAGCAAGGAGTCCAGATAAAAATCAGAAGATGCAGGGCAGACCCTGCAGAATCAGCTCTTGCAAAGGAGACAGACATACCAAGGGGACCCTGTGGACACAAATTAGAGAGATGGACAATCCAAGAGGCTCTAAAAGTGGACCAACCAAGAGCAGACAGGGTGCTGACCCAGCAAGGTAGGGAAACTAAATTAACTTTGCTGAACATTGGAATGGCAAATAAATCTGTTCTGTTCTTTTTCAACAATTATAGATTACACTGGGATGCAAAAAATATATTTTGTTATGTATTTGTATTTCTCTGGTGTGATCTTGACCTTGTTATATTGTTGCTGTATTCCAGTTGTGGCACTTTATGGAGACCATGGGATGTTGCTCCAAAGACACAGGTGCTGGAACACAATCCATCTCTCAGCCTGCAAAAGGTAACTTCACTCCACAAGCTGTGTCATTCTCACCTAGGTCAAGTGACAATTGACATTAATTGACTAATGGGAAGATACACTCATCTTAAGTTTATCTAAAAACATTATTTTTAATAACACAATTTATATTGCTGCAATGTATGTATTTGCTAAAATCATGAAAAAAGGGACAGAGTAATTATATGTTTTTGCATTTGAGGATAATGTAGGCATAGCATGCTATTCTGTTCAATGCATTGACATATGACATAATCATTCTGATAAATGTTGAACTCCTTTTTATACAATATATAAGCACAGTATATATATATATATATATATATATATATATATATATATATATATATACCTTTAACTGCCCCTCTTTTAAAGTCAGCCTCTGGTTTCCAACATTTCTGAACAAATTTTCTCTTCCTCTCCCCCTCTCTCTCTCTCTCTCTCCCAGTTTGTCTCCTTCTCCTCAGTTGTACAGCTCGTCAGTTTTTAAGGTTTCTTTTAGTAGTATCTATACCCCAAGGTCCATGTAATGTAATTGTCCTTCATGTTCTGTAAATATGTTTACCTGTACCTTATTACATACACAGATCTATGTTCTGTTTATTTTGTAAAATAACTGCTGTTAAGTCTAAAATATACCTATATAACATTGTATGTGTGTTATCTGTAGACATGCAATGGAGACCAATGGCACATCAATCACAAAGCGAAGCTCCCAGCCTTTCAACACCCTGTTAAGTAAGTACAAACATACAATCTAAATAAGCCACAGTTATATTGAATTTTTTCCTTCTTAACAATGACTTTAGTTTTTCTCTTGCTCTTTATACCTTCCTAAATAGGCTGGCTAACTAGACAGCTAGATCTATACCTGTACCAGTATCTCTTAACATACGTTAAGACATACTGGTAAGGAGATGAGGGCCTTCTTGCAAGCTTACAATCTGTTTTAAAATTGGTAATGTATAATGGTCACAGGAGTTGAAAAAGTGGCTGATGAGAGTTGACAAATGTGTACAGTCTTTAGAAGTTAGCCAAACCTATTTAGGACACAACTTGATTTTAGGAGCTAGACAAAAAGGGTGCCAAGGACCTCTGTATAATATCCCAGGAGCCATGACTTCCTAGGGCCCCGGGTCCTGTGTGTTAAATGGGGTTTGTGAATGTGAAGTGTTAAAAATCATTTTACTATAGAGGTGGATACACTGGTTAGTAAAGAGATTTATAGTTTAATTGCACATTTTCTATAATTCATATCTAATATCTTACTAGGCATTTTCACTTGTTTTACATTGTATTCATATTTTTGAAATACCAACACTGATTTACTAAAAATCGATTTCTGTTGTTTTCAGATTATTTTGGCCCAGGTCACGGTGTTATGATTTCTTGTATCAGGAAGCAGAATATCTGCTCAGAAACTTTCCAGTCCAGGCAACAATTTCATTATATCAGGAAACGGACAGCAGCAGCTCAGAAGAAGAAGACAATAGTGATGATAATTAAATCAAGAGAGAATGAAAGACTTTGGAATTAGGCTTCCCAAATGTGCTAATGGTTTGAGACCCCTTAACAGGACTCCAATCTCATGAAGGAAATCAAACTTCATTCATTGCTCTCCAGGAACTGATTAAAAAATATTTGTTTTATTTGGTTTGACTACTGAGATCAAGGTCTTATTTGGGAAAGTTTTAAACGTTCCAAATTATACCATGGGGTGTATATATTCTGGTGCTCTAACACTTTCAATAAAACGCTAAACAGATAATATGGGTTGATAGTGGTAACAAATAAATGGAACAATTTATAATATAGTTACCAGCTTTCAACAACAGATAATAATCGTAGAGTCCATTGTACTTCAATACATTCAGGCTTCATGCGAGTTTCAAGAAGACGTGGTTCAATTGAGCATATTCCCACAGTTATTACAGTAGGGCCATTTATTTTCCTTTTTTCTTTACATGCGTTTTAATGTAATTAGATATTTATCACTATATTTTTGTGACGTTATCCCCATTCTGGACACTATGTTTATGAAGCAAAGCATGTAGCTATCCCAAGATCTTCCAAGCACTTTCTACCCTAAATATACATATATGTTATAATTTATTTCATTATTTTTTTTTCACACAATGTATTATATTTGTAATAAAATGCTGACATTCTTTTTTCTTCATAGATCTGTTGAAAGCGTTTTTATTAATAAGGAAGAAAATATAAATTCCACGTTAGCCTTCTGTCTTTGAAGCTCTGTATATTACATATTGGTAATGGGAAGATTACTAAAAGCAGTTTCCAAGACATTTAAATATGCCTGTCCTACAATGCGTCCCAATTTGGGAGCATCTCAAATTTTAGCTCACTTGTGTCATTACATAAGAATTACGTATCTAAGGCAGTCCATAACCATGAAGGAACTAACAGCCCCAGACAAACTTTCGCCCTTTATTGGCCTTGTCATTGTCAAGCGGGGATGGACTGTAAGGCTAGGTTTCCACTTGGGTTTTTTTCTTGATGAAAAACGCCACTGCATTTCCCTGCGTTTTGGCGTTTTTTCTGGCGTTTTAGCCTTTCTGTGGAAATTGCTTTTTTTGACCTAAGGCAGTTTTTCCAGCCTTTACACGTTGGAATTGTCACCCAGCTAAAAGGGATTAGGATAAATGGCAAGTATCTGCCCCCTCCTGATGTCATTTACTTGGTAGAGTTCTACTTAAACACGCCCCGGTGGACCCCTTTGTCTCTTTTCTGTGGTTTGTAAGGCTTGCTTTATTCCGAATGTCTGCTCCTCTAGGAAGATTGGCCCCAAATATTGGTGCAAAATGTTTGCTGTTGCATTTGGCACGCAGGATCCAGTTGAGTATGTTTGTTTGTAATGGCATGTTTGTTCCAAATGGTGTAAAATTCAATATGAACTTTGTTTTGTGTGAAACTGTTTGTTTCCAGCCTATTTCTCGTAGGACACACAGATACTGGGTCCATCCTCTGCATTGTAACTGTGGAAAAAACGCCATAAAAAACGCCAAGGCATAAAACCCACATGGCTTTTTCATGGCATTTTTTCTCTCCCATAGACTTCTATTGGAGAAAAACGCCAAGATTTCCTTGCAAAAAACGCCAG
Organism: Spea hammondii; assembly: GCA_029215755.1. Taxonomy (NCBI): domain Eukaryota; kingdom Metazoa; phylum Chordata; class Amphibia; order Anura; family Pelobatidae; genus Spea; species Spea hammondii. The sequence continues at coordinate 76,357,407 of JARDYJ010000003.1, read as the reverse complement.
AGTGTCAACATGCTGCGATTTTGAAAAACTGCCACAGAGCCCAAAAAAGCAGAAAAACGCCAAAGAGGACTGAAAAAACGCCAAACAGAAAAACGCCAAGTGGATATGGCATTGTGCGATTTCCTACTGAAGAACAGCTAACATCTGGCTGCAGCGTTTTTTCACAAAAAAAACGCCGTGTGGCTGAACTGGCGTTTTTATGGGCGTTTTTAGCAAAAAAAAAACAAGTGGAAACCTAGCCTAAAACAGGCTATGAACAGGCTGTCCGTTCTTGGTTGCCCCTCTCAAATCTGTTTTGTATGATATTTCACCTCTTGGGGCCCATCCCAAGTGAACAGGTTAGTCCAGACATTGACCTCCTTGCTCTCTTGTTCCTAGACCCTACTGACGAGGCCAATCAAGGTCGAAACATACGTCTGGGGTTGTTGGTTCCCTGGTGAAATTTGCCTCTCATTTCGGTTCTGGACTGCCCTCAGGGCTGGATCGGACTGATAAACTGATGGAGACAACTAGGCATCATCCTACTCCATATCAAAGGAACAATCACATACATTTTTTACCTAATTTTAATTCAATTAATGGCCCCACCCTGACTGCCCTGTGCTTTGCAGAATTGCTTCAAGTCAAACAACCCACTTGGCTTTGTTAGTTAAAAAAAGAAAGAAACATGAATTGCTTTTAAATATGGATTGCCTTTATTTCCAGCGTGCCTTAGTTGTATGCGCTAGCATTGTGCACACATTTACAACCATAAAGTATTTTTATTATACAGTATGAAATAAACAGTACGTAAGTAGTATTAAAGGTATGTCGTTCTTCACGGTACACGGTACATGCTCAATAAACAATTTAGTAATAAAGAAACATAGAACATTGGATGGCAGATAAGAACCATCTAGTCTGCACATTTTGCTAAAAATACTCAGACTTTAATTAGTACTTGATCTTCAGGATAGCTTTATGCTTATCCCGTGAATGTTTAAATCCCCTTACTGTATTATTCTCTACCACCACTGAGAGGCTGTTCCACTAATCTACAACCCTATCAGTTAAGTAAAAATTCCCTAAGTTACAAGTAAAACTTCCTTACATTGAAATGTAGCAAAATAACGGCATTTTCTTACCAAAGAATAAATTACTTTGTCAATGTTATATATAATTTTGTTCCATAAATATCAACCAGTAGTGAATTATTCAACAAATGCCCAACTTGCTCCCCGTTACTCAGGTAAAATAATTAATATGCCAGCTAAGTAGTAATGTGTAGACATCTGAGAAAATATATTACATATGTTAACATTGGTTAACTGTTACCTCTGTTACCACTGTTACCTCTGACACTTTCAGCCCCAGTCGGCTGGGTACAAGGAGCCAAGAGAGAAGGCATGAGAAGAAACCCAGACCAGGAGAAGACTTGAGCAGCAAACCAAACAGATCCCTAGATTCCGCAGTAAAGCATTTAGATCCACATATACTTAAAGTCTATTTTACTTTCAATTAAGTGAAAACGTAACTCTGGGGTAATGTGTGCCAATGTGAGAGCACAATACAATGCCTGGCATAGTGTGACTGTTAGGGTAGCTACACTGGACCTATGTTAACATATGTAATATGTTAATAACAAATGACTGGGTCATTTGTTTTGTCGGTGAAATTATTTAAGTTTTTAGATTCCCGTGAAGACTTTGGTGGTCCCAAGAAGGAACCCTTCCAAAAAATTACTGCAGTTTTTCTGAAGTAATACTGCAGTTTTTTGGACATGAAAAAACTGCAATACTGCACGTTTACTGCAGTATTACTGCACATTTACTGCAGTTTTACTGCATTTGTACTTCACTGTACTGCAGTTTTACTGCAGTTATTTTTGTACGGAAGTACAAATGCAATAAAGCTGCGGTACATTGAATTACAACTGTAGGTTTGCAGTATAAAAAAAAGTGCAGTAAATGTGCAGTAATCCCGCAATAAAACTGCAGTACAGTCAAGTACAAATGCAGTAAAACTGCAGTAAATGTGCAGTAATACTGCAGTAAAAGTGCAGTATTGCAGTTTTTTCATGTCCAAAAAACTGCAGTATTACTTCAGAAAAACTGCAGTAATTTTTTGTAAGGGAACCAAGAAGATCTGGCACTCCCTTGGCGGTTTTTTTCTTTTGCATGGGAGGGAAGGAAGGGCCTACATACACTTACTTACAATCACTGGCTCCTTTTCTTTACCAGTGCTGAAAAAGCCAAATACCTCGGGCTTCAGTCCATATTGGCTTGCCCAGTTATTTGACTTTGTAATCCAAACATCAGTCTTTCTGATATGTGTCTTGAACTAGGCCTCATAACTAATATGGACACAAAGATGGTTAGGGATGGCACAGTCTATAGTCTTACGCATTAAGAATGCCAGCATATAAAATTATTAGTTACCCAGGGTACTATTTACAAAATAATTTGTGTAACATTACTTCACAATATGCTACCCAACATTTAGATGTGCATCTTATTATTATTATTATCTTTTATTTATATAGCGCCAACAGTTTATGCAGTGCTTCATACAATACATAAATTCAAGGGGTATGACAAGAATTGACAGACTAAGACAAACCGATACATTAGGTGGAGAGAGCCCTGCTCGCAAGCTTACAATTTGAGATTTTTTAAACAAATCTTAATGTGTCCAACCCAGTACATTCCATAGTAGCAATGCATCAAAAAATGCATAATTTTCTACTTTCTAATAGGGAGATAAATCAGTAAAATTTAAGAATACACATAACTAACAAGTAAGGCTCTTTTTTTCTCAATGAGAATAGTTTTTACATAATGGATTACATCCTTTAGAATTTTATTTGGAATGTCTCTAAAGAATTTTCTTTCAAAAAAACACAATTGTCTACTTTTGTGACTTTAAGAGCAGGTTTCATTGGATTTGCACGTGTGATTTTTCACAGTTAGCAGGTATTACAAATAATAAAGGAAATTAAATGTAACAACAGACAATGTGATAGACAATTACTTTATTATGTTACATCTGCAGGACTGCTCTGTCTTGTAAATTTCATTTGATAGATCGAATTATTTAATTTGAATTAGAACATGAGATACTTACAGATATCACAGTGAAATATACAAATGCACAGTGATGACCTTTCTGGTTCTGCAATTTAGAAATAGAGACCTAAAGAATGTAGTCTTTCAGCAAAAGGACCAAACGTGGGGGCAGATCATTATCTCCCTGGACCATCTGCCCCCAGCACGTGTCTGGAGTGTGTCCATTTACACCTCTCCATGTGTACACACAGTGCCCAGGCTGTTACCTCTGACACTTTCAGCCCCAGTCGGGCTGGGTACAAGGAGCCATGAGAGAAGGCATGAGAATAAACCCAGACCAGGAGAAGACTTGAGCAGCAAACCAAACAGATCCCTATATTCATCAGTAAAGCATTTAGATCCACATATACTTAAAAGTCTATTTTACTGTCAATTAAGTAAAGACTTAACTCTGGGGTAATGTGTGCCAGTGTGTGAGCACAATACAATGCCTGGCATAGTGTGACTTAACCTGTTAGGGTAGCTACACTGAACCTATGTTAACATAGATTTCTAGGTCAAGAAGTCATAAAGTTTATTTATATCTTAATATATGGGGGTGATAGAACATACAAGTGATGGCATATAAACGGGTTTGTTGCCCAAACACTGTCAATAATAGAGGTGCTGCTATAACTGGCACCTGTTATATGTATTTCTACAATATATAATATAGATATATAGAGGTGTATGATGGCTTTACCAGTAAATATACCACCCAACATTGTAAATGGTCAAATAGAACACTTGTGTTAGAAGATTTGTTATGTGACTTTGTTACCTATTTTATTTATAAAATCGAATGTAGAAACATGTTTTCTATGCACAGTATTGTGACTTTTGGGGCTGTGTAAAACTGGCTTCAAACGAAATTCTGGGCTCCTACAATAGAGGAAACATCAGGGAGTGGGTTCTGGGTTCAAAAGAAGGATTGCCCCCCCCCCAAAGGTGTTACACTAAAATACTTCTAAAATATAAACAAACTTCTAAAAGGTGAATATTATGCAGTTGGTTACCATTGAAGTTTAAATATTTTAGAAGAAAGCTTGAAATATCAAAAAGCTGTTTGGTACCGTCGTGTTTATTTACTAAGCAGTTGTGTTATCTGATCATTACTTTTCTTTAAGTAGTATTCTGATGTGTAAGAATTGTTTCAGAATATATACAGCCCTCCACATTAAACGGTCCCATAGAATTTAGACAATGTAAGGTTAAAAAATTGACTCAGACCTGAGGCTCTGTGGGTTGGATAAAATAACAAAGCAGCTAATGTAACAAGCATCATAAAGACACTAGCAAGAGGTCAAGAACAGTGTTACTATCACAGGCAAGAGGCTAAAGCAGGTAGTGGAACACCAAAGGTTAAAGATTCACATTCCAACACAGAACCATGGCACCTAAATTTTGTTTATGCCTTACAGAAGTATCAAGTAATTAATTACATAAAAAGTAGAAAATAGCACCCATATTAAAATGGCAACCTGTCTTTAAAATATCAATAGAGAAATAATGTTATTAGCACCCCTCAATTTGTAAGCATTTTATATATTTATTAATATAATGTATGAAGATACATTACAGAACATAGAATATTACTCACAAAATGTATGTACGTTTCTTCTCAATGTTATTTTAATTTATATTTTGGTTTGTTCTCTTGTGATTGCACAAAAATTGCTACATACTGATTTAGTGCGTCTCAATAGTGACATCTACTGGTAAGTAATGTGTACTGTATTTGTGCACCAGCTTTTGTGTGCTTTGCACACGCAGAGCATCTGATTTCATGAGTAGGACGGTCTACTCACCTTACCCTTAACACTGAAACATTATTTTAGTCCTTTAACCCCTTAACAAACTGCATATTATATCCACAGGTTTTCAAAGAACTCTGAAAGGACCCGGACCCAGTTCTTTATCATGAAAGCAGATCAAAGCTATCTTCTATTGTTGTTAATGCACCTTCCTTTTTAAAGCTAATAGCCAAAGTACCTTATATGAGTACGTAATGACCTATGCTCTTCTGGAATTAGCAGAAGTTCTTGAAAGGTCAAATTGGATTATATTTTCTTTCTTGTGTCTACCACTGAGTTTTAGAACACTGGATAATGTAACTAACTTCCAGGTCTGCTTTGTTTCTGGTATATAAACATAAAGCTCAGTCTTGTGGTTAAATAGTAAGCAACCACTAAGACCTACCTATGTACACATTTCAAGCTATCACACAATAAAGATGCAGGCTTATGTACCCAGCTTCCTACATAATGTCCAGTGCGCTCTAAATTAAAATGTATGCTAAATCAGGGAAAGCCAATTATGGTCATTGTCAGCACTCTTTCCAGCTGTTTATATTAGTAGTGATTTTGGGTATTTCATTTTTTAAAGTTGGTTTTATTACGTAATCCACAGCATAAAACATTAATAAGGCTAGACTCCTAACTAGTGCCACTCTAAGGCCCTTAGGGAACCCAACTTAACTTGCTGCTCTTGGAACCCTGGCTTCATGGTGGCAGATACATAACTAAAATATCACTTACATTTACAAAATTTCAAGGTCATCAGAAAGACCAGAAACCAGGCTATAAAGTCATATTATACTGATAATAACAATATGTGCTCTGATAATAGATCACCACACCATATGTATCTTTACTCATGGGTTACCTTTAATATAATCCAATGATACCCTTTCAAGGAGAGTCAGTCATCAAATGTTTACCTCCCTTTGCTATAATTTGTGTAGAAATAAAAAATAACATATCGGCAATATTTTTTTAAAATATCTTTATATATTTTTTAAAATAACATTAACAGAATCAATTTATTACATAAAAATGAAATAACTATTGAGAAGTGCCATGAGTTTTGAACTAGGTGTGTAACGCTTTCATGATTTTAGTTTTGGTACAATATGAATCCTTAGATAACACATAAAAAATATTTTAATAGAAACCATAAAGTTTGCTATAGCTTACATTATCTGATGGAATAATGCAGTTAAATGGGACATAACACAGTCGACAGAATGTTTCTTCATCCATCCAGAGGACTTTGGAATGTCTTAAAGTCACAGAAGTGTCTAATTCTGCACCCTGACTTGTGTCCAGTGGTCTGTGATTTCCATTCCATAGTATCTCTCACCCATTTGGTGAGGATTTGACCATACATGACCTGTCTCTCACCCAAGGTAGAGAGCATAAATGACACTATTTGGTCTAATGTTTGTATATATGTTTAATAGCTTGTATTTCATATGTAAACAATATTTAAAGAGACAGTAACTCATTTACCACTGATAAAGTTAAATTAATGAAACACAACAGTGAACAGTGCTATAATGAGATTAGTATCTACCATAAGTAAATGCATACTTGGAATGTAAACAAAATGTATGACCATTTCATTACAAAGTGTAAACTATGGATAACAGGAACCTTCTTTTATGGAATTTGAATCTCCTCAATATGGAAATCTTAATCAGGATTAAAACTGATCCAGTTTTGATTTAAATTAGGTTATCACTATGTTTATGGTAAATCACATATAATCTATATGTTTATGGCAAATCACAGAGAAAAGAGAGATGATATATGTATGTGTAAAGCAAAAGTGTAAGTAAAATTCTCCTACTTTATATTACCTCCTTGTGAGCTAGTAGATAGGTGGAACAGGTTGTCAGCAGGGATGGTAGAGGTAGAAGGAATGTAAGCATGCTATGGATAAGCATATAGCTCTCCTGAACATAATACAAGGCCAAGGACTGCTTAAGGTTTGAGGTTTTTACATCAGGAATATGGGCAGACTAGATAGGTCAAGTGGTTGCCATCTGCAGTCAAATTCTAAGTTTCCGCAATTTAAGTATGAAATGTGAGCCGCTCGTTCGTGAGAACATTTGCAGTGAGGCTGGTTGAGTGCAGGACATATTAAATTCATCCTGACCACATGGTCAAGGGTCAGCTTTTAATATTTTTGTGCCCAGAGATCCACTCTGTCACAGATTCAAATGTTAATGCCCCAAGGTGCCATCCATGTTAAAAACTCTACCGTCTCTTTCCCAAGTCCCTCTGTTACCCCCCTTACCTTCAAACAGTATTCTATTAGGCATGTGGAGGGTGGACATCAGTGCTCAACTGTGTTGGACCCAGGGCTCCATCGGAGACTGGGCCTCATTCAGCTAAACTGGCTGTAGCACTCATCGAGGCCCATAGCATTACCGGCAAGCTGTTTTTATGAAATATTTAATTGTGATTTCTGCAGTCATGAAATTTATTATTTTTAAACTAATTTCTCTAAAGTTCCAGGAGGATACTAGTACTACCAAAATGATGTATTTTAAAGACAACTCCCTTTACAAACAGTGCACAGTTATCATATATGTGTGAACACTAAAATGTAATTTCCATTTGAATAGCCCCACCATAAAAAGCTTTATTTTTGTGTAATTGGTTATTTTAACAAGGAAAAACCTTACCCCACCCATAGTTTGATTAACTGTAATTGCTACAGTGGGTAGGACTCCGCCAATTTCTACCCACCAATGTTTTGCAAATTATCAAACCAAAACCCATATAAAATAATAATAAAAAATGTAAATTAGAAAACTCCCTGCCTTCTTCTTTGTCCATTGTTTCCAGAAACTGGTTAGTAACCGAAGGCTCTCGTGTTGAGTCTAGCCGATCAATCTATGCTAGCATTGCCATAGACTGGATAAATAGTCCACATAAAGAGATGCTTCTACCTCCACAACAGCAGTATCATTGTCTTTAGTGACTAATTTAATATAAAAAAGAAAACTTAATTTAAGACTTACACCAATTGATCTGTGTCTTAGTAATGTAAATCTTATCAAGGCAATGATGGACACAGATGTCATTCTGTTTGGAAAACCAAGTCATCAATGATTAGGTGTAAGTCTCTTTGGTGTTTTATCAGACTCCATGCTGGTTCATGAAACCAATGCTTTTAGATACACACACATCACACTTTGTAATTAATTACAAAAACTCATCCCATCTTGCATTATAATGAGATAAATAAAGGTGGCTTCACAAAGTGCAATTCCTTTTCTTTGGACTTTGAAGAAGCCAAACCATCATCCTCTATGGTCTACCACTTCTACACTGTCAACACTTATTGTCTTACTAGCCTTTTCTATGCACCTCAAGGCTAACAGAAGACAATGAGTAGTGTATCGTCACACTGTAACATATCTACTTCATCCATTAGTCAGTCCCTGGATGTAAAGCCCCCCCAGTGGTTGTATAGGAGAACACATAGGGCAGATCTCATGTTTTAACGTTCAGTCTGGACACCCCCATGCTGCCTACCTTCCATTAGCACTGACTTGTTAAAAATCTCCCTAAACCATTTGTGATCACATTCCTCCCCTCTGCCAATCTGATAAGCCCAGTCTGTTTGCTTTGTAATCTTTTTTTTTTTAAACACCCTGGTAAGGTGAGAAAGAAAGAGACACGAGCCTTCAGCACACTTTTAATGTTCATACAATAAAACCTTTCTGTTTTTGGTGTCACCCAACCAAGTGATTATGTGTAAGTTAGTAAAAATCAGAAGACTTTAAGGGGCCAATAACTTAACATGCTGTCTGTAAAGAAAAGCAGCTAACGTCTAAGTTGCTGACAAAGTATAGAGGAGATCGGATCATAACAAGATCATTAAAACAACGAGTTACTTTAAAGATCATAGAAGGTTCAATCTATTAAATGCAGAATGACCTAAAAATACTTACAGCATGTCAATGCCTTACGTGTATTATGTACACGTAACAGTGTAGCCAGTCCTTAAAACCCAGACCATCTACTTGAGTTTTGCGACTTAAAGAATAAACATGAAATGTAACAATTGTCTAGACTATCGGTCTGTAGCAGTAAAAAATAATCTAGTATGTCGATCTTCTTTATCTTTAAAGTTCCTTATAGCTGGTTCAATTAAAACTTGTTTTGCTTCAGTAGCTTCCAAACGCCATCTTTAATCCATTGTATGTTTCTGGACAGTGTTGTTTGATCTAAGTGACTCAGTGTTTACTGACAGTAAAAAATAGGTTATCAGATGGGGCACATCAAAGTTACAACTTTCCAATAGATGTTCTATTAACAGCGCGTCCGGCGGTAACCATGGAGACAGCAACTTCATTGATAAAACTGGTGCAAACCTTTCACTAAATATGGATGTGCGATTACAATATATATATATATATATATATATATATATATATATATATATATATATATATATATATATATATATATCCTATAATACATTGAGCATATGTGTGTGTCTCACATATGAACCCCAGTACAAGAATTGTCATTGACATATGTTTATCTACTTGAGTTATAGGTGAAGAATGGGACATTGTATGATAAGGCAACTTATTACACTGATGCATTCATTTGATTGATCTCTGCTTATGTCCAAAGCATGAGAATTACCAGATCTGAGTGACCTGTATATGCTGGAGCTTGCTTGGCCCGGGCATGAAGCTGTCGAGGTGTGATTAACACTTTCATGTGACTTCTAGCTCCAAGCCATTTGGATGGTTACACGAGTCTAAATACCCAGTGGTCATTAGATGCCTCCTTCACGCTTCAGTCTCTGTTAATCAGTAATGTAAACTGTGGGTTGGGCTAATCATGGCTTCTGATGGCTTATAAAGGTTGTAGGAACACGGTCACTCTTGAGTTTTAAGACAACGTGGTGAGACAAGCAACAAAAAAAGAAGTATGGAGCAAAGGCTGACAAAGGACATTGGTGGAGGAGCTCATGGTGTCCCATCATTAGGCTGTTGCAGCTGTAAGTGCCCCCGACCCCTAACCCAAGGATTTGTTCCTGAACGAAGACCAGTGAGCAGGAGAGCTCCCAATCGGTAATTATATAAATCTCTTTACTTGGAGATCCTGGGTGCTTTCATTAGGAGGGTATCTTCGGTAGCCAGGAGAACCTGTAGATGGAAGCCTTGGGGCATCTTCTTGGCTAAGAGGCAGTAGATGGATAAGAGAATAAACCAAAGCCAGGAATATCTATATGAAAATATGTGAATTGTACTGAAAGAATGAGGAAAAACATTTATATATTTTTTATTTATTATTATGTGTTTAAACAGTTGATCCCATATAACTGATAATTAATATCACAAGGTTAATCCCAATTAAAGTACCTTCTTAATGTTAGTATGACAAACCCTACTTTTCCTGTAAATATATATAAAATATATAAATTCGTGTAATACACTATATTTTGTTAAAGCAAAGCTGACAAATAAGGCAAACTCAAAAGCCATTTGGGAAAGTCTCACTGTGCATATATATATATTGTAAAAAGCACTAAAATGTATTACTATATTTAAAAAAAATAATATATGCATGTCATTTTTTAAATTTTATATGTCATTGAATTTCAATGGTTATTAGATGTGGATATAATCCAATGCACTGTGTGTGTTGTTATATTTATTGCAAAGAGCAATCTTATATGCTCACTAGCCACTATAAACTGTATCTTGCAGACCACATGCCATGTTTTGGAGACCCTGGGTCCATAACAGCTCCAGGCCAAAGGGCCAAAGACTGGTAAGCATCACTCACCCTGATTTCAATACATGTTCAGAAAAGTGTTTTAACATATCAATTGCTGATGTTAACTGCTTTGAACTATTGGGAAAACCTTTAATGTGCATTTTTTGCCTTTAAGCCACAATAGTGACATATATTGTAAAAAGCACACTTTGAAGGCTTTGAAGTGGGCTTACTATTTGTAATATCTTTTGCCATGCAAGCTGAGACTATAACACTGAACATGGATGTTTAAGTCCCTGGTAGCCGAGTCCAAGAGCATGATTCAGACTATTATAATGTTATTACTTAGCAATATAATTGCATATACAGATGTCTCAGTCAATTCTCACTTACAAGAACTAGATCCAGAGATAACTAAATCTAAAGACTTAGTTTGCATCTGTGGGACGAGTACGGTATATTTAAAATATTATTATTAATTATTATCCTTTTTATAGCACCAACATTTTACACAATGCTTCTTACAGTACAAACATTCAAAGGGTATGACAAAACAGAACTTGACAGACGAAGACAATCAGTTTTATTAGATAACGTACTCAATTAGCTTACCTACAAAGAGTACTTAGCAGTATTTTTCAAATTGTTTAGCAGCGAGTCCCATAGTGATACAATAAATATATTCAGCCATATGTTGCTGTAACACTCGCATATGGCCAACCTGTTTTTTTTTCCAACCGATTTACAAAAAGTCTAATGCATTGTGTGATATATAGTTATATTCCAAACAATATATACTTGTATAAAATTCTCCCTCTTGTGCTTTGCCGCTATACACAAAATAAACATACATTTTTTAAACATACATTAATATGAAAAGCTGGGGCATCAATTTGTTCCCTCACAAGGCAATGAGGAATGTCTACAGACAATGGAATATTTTTTATAGTGTCCTGGCAAACAACTGGTAAATGACATGGATATCACACACACAGCTCTGTTATCTGAAAAACAGCTTTCAGTAGTTAACATGTCCTCTTCTTTTAACCCAGCCAGATGCATTCAGCCTGTGTGAAAATCCTCAAGCCCCACAGAAGCCTGCAGAGTACAATCACCCTGTGAGGTAAAATGTGTTACTGATGTAAACTCAAATGAAACATAGCTTTGAACACTTATTTAAAAGAAAGCAGATGTTAAATCCTAGGGAGGATTTCACATGGGGGATGGAATTTTAGCTGATAATCCAGATCTGTGCCTACTGGTGTTCTTCTGAGTTTATATGAATCATCTCAATCCCTTTGTTATCAGATAAGATATGATACATGGCTCTACTTTAGACCTCCAGTGTTATGATATACTGAAATATAAAGTGCTTTAAAACACTTTATTAAACAAATGCAGGCCACAGTTAAAAAAAAGCATATTATAAGGAATGCCTTCTTTTTAAATCAATCTTTCCTCAGTGGTAGGCTCTTCACATGTGAGTTTGGGATAGTCAGTATGTTTACTCCACAGCACCTTCTAGACAATTCTTCGTTTTTATTAAGGCATGTAGACATTTAGACTGTGGGGGAAATATATGTGCAAAAGCCCCTTAGGGAATATAAGACCATGGGCATCCCCAGGTCCCCATTCCCTTTATGCTATGGAGATCTGTTTCTAGCCACTACAGCTTCCATTGTATTCTTACCCTCTTGGCTGAACACTGGATCATTCAGCTCTGGATACCTGGGTATCTAGTAGTAAATTGCTGGGCAGTAGGGTGTGTGCTATAGCTGTGTAAATTGCTGGGCAGTAAGCTGTGTGCTATAGTTGTGTAAATTGCTGGGCAGTAAGCTGTGTGCTATAGTTGTGTTAATTGCTGGGCAGTAAGCTGTGTGCTATAGTTGTGTTAATTGCTGGGCAGTAGGGTGTGTGCTATAGTTGTGTTAATTGATGGGCAGTAGGGTGTGTGTGTGCTATAGTTGTGTTAATTGATGGGCAGTAGGGTGTGTGTGCTATAGTTGTGTTAATTGATGGGCAGTAGGGTATGTGCCTTAGTTGCTGCAGAATAGGATGTACTGTATTTGTGTAAATTGATAGGAACAAGGGTATGAATTAGTTAGATTGTGGGGGTAATAGGGCTGGATCAACTCCTTCATCTGTTAACATGTTTGAAGGCTAATATTTTACTCTGTTGTTGTTAAATACTTTTTAATTGGCAACTAACATGATTCAAATGCATTAGCATCACAAAACAACTTCTTAGTATCATTTTGATACTTTTATGATACCAGTAATGTTACTTTAAATGCAGAAAAAATGGCAGGTATTTCACGAGGAATAACAAATTATTTAAACTGAATTGTATTTGTTCTGATGCCTGTGGTACATTATATATATAGTAGTAGTATATTTAGCTCTTACAATTAACTAACCCTAGTCACCATATTTTGAAGAAAGCTCACTGGGATTGGATCTTTCCAATGATTACTGATTACAAGGAGTTTAAATGTTCATCTCATCACACCTCATCTGCAAACTAATGAAAGGACCGTTTTAAATGTACAGTGTAATATACACAGGGTTTTATTGCAAGAATACAGCATTCACAAAGGTGATTTATATGCCAACTGTCATCTGTATTTAGTGAATATGACATTACATACAAAACCATACAGGGAATCTTTAATACAGTCCATCCCTTGTCAACTAAAAAGGTTACACAAAATATTATTAGTTTAGTATATTATTTATAATTGTAAAAATTGTAACATAATACAAATTCACATTAATTACTAACGTATCATATGTCTATATGTTATGATCTTATGATCACAATATTTAGACACTTTCCTTAAATGCTAATTGTCTAGATTGCTAAATATCTATAAAATGTTTTATAACTAGATAAAAGTATGCCCAAAATCATTAAAGATGCTTTAAATCATTAATAATGCTTTAGATCATTAAAGATGATATGAAGATTTAGTATAGTATAATATATATGTAGTAACAAAATAAATTAATACATTGACAGCTAATGGCTACAATTGGCTAATGATAGCTGTATTATTTAAACACTGGAAGTTGTTTCATATCTAGTATTACACCTTTAGCAGTGTAAACAAAGTTAAGCATTTTCTCTCTTTTTTTTTTTACAGATTATTCTGGCCAAAGTCCAAGTCTATAGATCACATGTACCAAGAAGCAAATGATTTGTTGAGAAATTTCCCTGTCCAAGCAACAATATCCTTCTACAATGACTCAGAGTCAGACACAGACAATGAAGATGACCCCAGTGAAGAAGAACAAGATTCTGGATTTGAATCTGAATAATCATTAGATGTGTTTCAAAGCCTACCATTTTATCAGAATACCTAGTGGTCACATGTTGTAAAAACATCATAAGCAGCTCAGCTGGGTAGGACAGCCTTTCTTCAAGGAAGTCCCATCTTAAGATAGATGGGAGAAGCCAATACCAGAAAGTACGTTGTAATGTACAGTAGTAATGCATTTCTTAAACATGTGAACCCATATATATGAATTTTCATCTATTATGTTAGCAATAAGCTTTGGTTCCCTAAAATGGAAAACCACTACTTCTTAGACACTACCTCAGAGCTGTACTAGTTGATTAAAGTGATGGAGCAGCAGAAAGGACGTTTTATGACTTGGATTTAGAGATTTATATATTTTGTGTATTAGACTTTATGCATTACATTGTATCTATGCACCATTATTACTTGGACCTAGGCATAACATTAATACACTCAACCCCGGATGTCTTAGTATTTACTTTGTTGTACAAGATGGGTTGACAAATTAATATGAACTTGGGACCAGCCAAGCCTGAGGCCATGCTTATTTCAAATGTTAAAAGTGAGTATAAGTATTGTTTGTCAGTATGGTGCCATGAAGTACTTTCCACAGTGCCTCATGTGTAACATATTCAACACAACAGACAAACTAAGAGGTGTAATGTCAATGAGGTAAAGAGGGTTCCATCTTTACAGGACCTTTAATAGACCTAGGCAAACAGAGTACCATCATTTTCTGATCTGGGTCTTGTTGTATAGCATACCTTAAGTCATGTAGAAATGTATATACATAAATTAATTATATTTATTTGAATGGAATTGTATATGTATATTATTAATAATTAAAATACTATAACAAAATAATGTCTGTTATTTAGTCTGCCCTCGATTTGCACTGTTATGTCTCTAAAGATCGGTTTGGTGTGGGAGTTCTACTGAATGCCATGGTGTACTGAGATGGTCATATTTTCCTGTACATAGAAGGCTTAAAGTTGTCCTTAACTCTCACTTAAGTAGAGGTTTTCTTGATCTGATCACAAGACCATCGATGGACCTGTGAAAATAAACAGTGCATTAAATATCAGAGGCAGGGTAACAACTTCAAATGGCTGCATGAAGGTAAATCTCTGGTTAATGAGGGTACCTAAATGGCTATAAAAACAAGTGATGCTAAAAACTTATAGTTCCACAGACTCTGAAGATCAATTCATTTAGTTTCCCTTTTTTATAGTCATGCTTTTATACACACCCTCTTTGTAGTTTTGCATGTTAACATGGTGTCATTGGATATGATTTCTGTTCAAAGTATTTACATTTTAGCATGTTTCATCATTTGCCTCGGGCAATGTTGTAACCTGAAAGATTTTTGTAGCTAATACAGGTCTAAAATACAGGTTTATGAAATAAGTGCCTATAACTAGTTTTAACTGTATAGATGGCCCTTTTACAAGAGAAAGTTTGTAATGCTTCCAGTTGAAGTCATATAACAGATTTTATTTTACGACATTAACTATGTGGCACAAGGGACCAAACTGACATTTCCAGTATATATACTGAAATCCAGGTAGTCTTGCCAAGCTAAAGCAATCTTAGTAAGACTCACTGACATAAGAGGTATGGTCATCATACTCCAAAACTAATGCTACAAAGTGAGATGTTTCAGTTTGCAACTGCTCATAGCATAGAAAGTAGATGATTTCATGTTCAGCAGGCTCAGTTTATATCTATTTAATGTATAGTTGCAAAATATGGCATTTAGTTAGGATGTTAAACTTGGCCCACGTAAGAAATTGTAGACACAGGGGGTTAATCTGTGCTGCCCCTGGAGTTGCAGTAAAGAAATTGTAGGGTGGGACAGTTTTGGTTACATCCATAAAAATACCAGAGAAAAACAGATGACATCTGGCACTGACCTTCCCAAAATGCTGCATATCTAGTAGTATGCCCAACCCAGCCAGTCATCCAGGTACCAACACCAGAGATTAGACTAACACAGTACATCCCCTTTTAAACGTTATCTATGTTAAGGTAACTCTGACATCTAATTAAGTAAAAAAAAAAAACAGACTGTCATTTCAAACCTAATTTAGTTTCCAGCTGACTATTTAATGTGTATGAGTAGACTGTTTTTCCAAGTAGAATGTACTCAAAAACATTATTTGAGAATTTTAATTTTATGAGATACATGTGCCCTCTCAGTGCCCTCATTGTATGAGGTTGTGTTAAGGGCTAAGAGGCTTATGTGAGTTCATAATATCACACCTCAAGCCAGTCTTACAGATGTCATGGGGAAAAAATGTTCACCTCCTCTGGTGTCAAGTCCATCTGGTGACTTGTTACTGGCTACATCTGTCTGTCTCCTCAAGTTACATATCACACTGGACGCTGTGCAGTCATTGTGCCATGTCCTAACACTGCTCTATCACACCTTCAGTCCTCTGTTATAAATCATTATAAGTGGGGGTTGCCTCCTGATATTTTATAATTTAGCAATGTTCTCATGCTTCAGTTCACCACCAACAAATGAGTACCTTTTTTTAGGCACACTTTATTGTTCTTCTACCCTTTATTTGGATTTAACACTTTTACATATATTGTTTTATTTTGTTGTATTTGGTTAAATAATAGAATGTATGCATCTATACCCCTGGGATACCAAATGAGCATAAGATAAAAATCAAAGAAGAACCGTTTGTGGTGGGAAGGTGACACCCAACAATCAACTTATCATTCTTAGAAGCAATGAAAGTGGTCTAGCCCTGAGACGTTAACCCTTTAGGCAACAGTAAAATCCCATGTAGCAGTTCACCAATAGTGGTCCAGACGGTTGATATATCAGTCTTCATACAGATTCTAACTTGCTGGGACTTAGATTTTTCTCTTTTGGTATCCTGTATCATGCGAAGAAATATACATGCAAATATCATAGACTGAACTATACAACTGGTTATAATATTGGAAGAATCGGCCTCACTTTGCATCTAGCTCACATGTTTTCCTGGTGTCTGTCACTAATCACAAATGTTACGGTGGTCCCGGGGCAGCATGTAATATATAATGCAAGAAATAACACATTTGAATGTAATAGGTAGTTAGGTAGATGTTCTATCTATAAACTCTCCAATATCGGCATTGGCTCATGGAGGACATCTAGTGGTCACATTTTGCAAAAACAGTAGCGACTGAAATGGCTGTTACCAGATATAGTCTCCATTCAATAAGGCATGCATGTGCTTTCCCTACTTTACATACCAAACAGCAAAATCCATCAAAATTAATTCCCAGTGATTTTTGAATGATAAAAAGAAAGTTACTGAGGCCAGGTTTTCCAAAAGACTAAGTACTACTTTCCGGATTGCTGTCCAAGACATAGGAAGAAATAAAAAATGTACTTAGGTATGAAATAAACTTAACCATAAATGACTAACCATCAGTTTACTCAATTTACCACCAGTAATTCCATCAATTAGTTTATCACATAAACAATTATTTATGAAAAGTCTTTATCTGCATAAACAACTAATCTTACCAATAGGAGCAATCCAGATAGGAATTTATAAAATCCTTACGCAATGGTAGCACGCCCAAATTACACATTTTAGTCTTAAAATGGAAATGTGCTAGGGAAAAGTATTCTGCTCTAAAATGTTGCAACATAAACTCACAGGTGGCTCTCCTTTGTAGTTTTGAGTTACATTTTAATTGATTATAATTGTGGCTTGTCTAGTAGATTTTTAATGCTTTTTCTCCCACTGTGCTAGCGTAACACAGTACTAGGGCGGCATCTTTGTAGTAATTTAGATCAACCATCCTAGGTAAAAGTTTTATCTTCTTGTAAATAAGGGCACTGAGAGGGCACATGTATCCCATGAAATTAAAATTCTCAAGAAAAACAACTTTTGTTGATCTGAAATTAATACAAAGTTGCATCCTAGACAAAAGTATTATTTTCTTGTGAACCTTATCAGTGGAGTGAATGTTTTTCTATGTCCCTTGATCCATATCTACTGGATCACACTTTTTACTCTTAGCCCTACGACTGGCTTGGCCCAGCTCTCAAGAGCCTCCTTGTGGTATGTGTTAAAGACCATCTGGAGAGACTGGGTCCTGCCTCAGAGGGACTATAAGGGACCATTTACCATCAAAAAAACATATTGGTATTTGAGCAGTCTTGGTCCCTTAATCACCTGATATAACCTTCCAAATGAGGTGGCAATACCTTTACTGGGAGTATGTGGGTTCTGCATCAAAACCGTTGCCCCCTTTCCTAAATTGTGTACGCTGTGTTTCTTTGGTATAATTATGGCAAACATCTTCCATGTTATGCGAGTAGTCTCTATGTATGTAGAACCATATATATTTGAACGACTTATTAAAGGTGGGTTGTGATTTGGCACATAATTGGGGTTTTCTTCCTTTCTTTTTGCATTTGTATTATTATATCATATATGTATATCATATAACATAATGTATGCTGGTCTTATTGTATTTCTTGACTTGTCCTGAAATATACATAGTCTTTTTTCTTAGTTAAAGAATAAGCTGTTTATAAGTTGTAACCTAAATATAACTAAAACTATAACTAAATTAGAAGCATTAGCATCAACAAGAAAAGTAAGCATGTAGGGCAGGACATAATAAAAGAATGACACTACTAACATTTACTGAAAGCTAAATTTTAAGATTTCCTAATGCCTTATTTAATCTGTACCTGTAGCAGTATTTAAAATACAAGAGTCTCTATCTGGAAACAAATATATTTAAACCTAACACAGGTTTTACAGATATGGGAAACCACTGGCCTGTATTGTGTTCTTAAGGGAACCGACAAAGCTTTTGGCATAACTAAACTTATTTATTAAATGTTTCTAGGAAGCTACGGTAAACACATAAAGCAAGTTTCTAATATAGCGCATATTTTAATCTGTAAACACCATAGCATAAGTTTATTTAGTGTATAAACCTAGTATTTGGGGTAATCAACCAATCTACGTTTAGTTCTGCAAGGTTCAGCCTAGTAACAAACTTTATCTGACCTTACTGAGGGTGCATTACCTCAACATGTAGACTTTGTACTTCCTGTTGTTACTCCAGTAGCCACTCTTTTTTTCACCAATCGGTACAAATGTTACCTTTTAAAGTAACCTTAGACTGAAGTCACCTTTTAAGGTGTGTAGATGGCTATTAGGTGCAAAATACTGTGACCCATCAAAAGTATCAAATCCACTTTCTGCATCATCTTTTTACTTTAGCTTATGTATTTTATATACCATGACGCTATGAGTCCTCACATATATGTACAATTACAGAATGACCTAGTTTTGGCAACATGGCAATAGCTAAACTTATCTTTTGCTGGACTGACTGACTGATGGTCACACCTGTGAAGGTATACTCCTTACCTAATGAATAAATTAACTATAGGTCCTACAGAATCAGTCAAAGAACCCTAGTGACGAGATCCCATCACTCGAGCCCTTTGGTTCTGTAGGTTCTACTGCATCATAAAAAAGCAAATATCATTAAAGCAAATTCCTTATTAGATTTGTGTATTGTTAGCAAGGATACTATGCCAAACAGTCACATTCATAACCTGTAAATTATTATTAAGTCTTGCAAGCAGTTACACTATAGAACTACAAACCATATAAGGAAGGATTTGTTCTTTCATGAGTGTTTGTTGCCACCTGATGTAATCACAGGACACACACACACACCTTCCTACAATGTCACGCAATGACCCAGCCCCTGATATCATATGACTGATCTGCAGGACAAAAAGAAAGAAGGGAGACTCGGGGACAGAAATCACCGTGAACGCCCAGAGACTATCGTGCTAGGCGCGGGCTGCAACGCAAGGGGGCGCTACACGACACTTAAGACATAACAACTACAACACACGCACACACGGGTGTGAGGACGCAGAGACGCAGGATATAAAACAGCAGCAACACAGTCAACCGGTTTCTTAGTGAGACACCAGGCAGGAGAATCATGGACTTTTTCCCAAATCTGTCTCCTTGGACGTGGCTTCTTCTAGCTGTTTTCTGGGCTCTCTTTTTACTGTAAGTACACAATACAACTGTGCGATCTGTGTCTGAGCTCCCCTCTCTGCCATGTACTTGTGACATGCTGTAACTACTATGCTATATACATATATATACATATATATATATATATATATATATATAGTACTCTTTTTTCTTTTCTAACACTCTATTATGCAACTCGGTTCAATATTTCTTATAACTGTTTAGTATTAGGCAATAGTATGCATAACAAAGTTTCACCATTTTTAGAATAAATAGACTGGCAGCACGGGCAGCCTTGGTAGGGCTAGATGGCCAGGTTTAATCCATATTACCTCTATTTTGTGTGTTGTAACACACACAGACGCATGCTAGTTATTCTACAATTTGTGTAGATTTTCTAAATTGTACATTGGTTTACTTAAACTACAAGTAGTCGCACAGACTATATTATGATGTAAGTTGTCTGTAATAGCACAGCCAAAATTGCCTGATTCAGAAAATGACATAATTTAATTCCAAAGTAACTTTACAGTGTGTGGGTAAAGAGTTGTGCAATTGTGGAAGTCACCCGACTCCAAGCTGTATTAAACATGGAAACAAGTCTTAGTCTGTCAATTCTAGTTTTGTTATGCGGGCTAAAAAAATAATTGGTAATAATAATAGGAAAGAGCAATTCTTGTTTAACACAGCACTTCTTTTGCATTTTATTTATTTTCAGGTATGGAATATATCCATATAGATTTTTTAAGAGGTTGGGTATTTCTGGACCCAGACCATTACCATTTATTGGCACATTCCTGGAATACAGAAAAGTGAGTAATTATTATTTTCATGGATTTAAAACTGTATATGAACTATTACATACATTTGACAGATAAGCTTATGTGTTACTATAAATTCACAAATGTAAAATAAAAAGCGAATGTAGTAAATTAATATTGCACTAAATAAACTAACATTGCACTAATGTTTTGTTGGGTTTTTTGCAACCCTTAGCTGATTGAGCCAATAAACAATGAATGTAAAGACTCTAAAGGGGTGTCCATCAGGCAACTATCCAGCTGTTGCTAAACTAGAATTGCATGGATCACAGTCTATATCTATTTAAAGGGATAGTTTGCTACCCCTGGTGGCCCCAGTAAAGAAGAATGTATGTTTATAAGCATTCTTTAAAATATAAACAGGAGAAAATATATATAAGTTACCTGAGGTAGAAGCTGCAGCTCCCCTCCTTGTCTGTGGACTGATGATTCTTGCCACATATTACCTTTCAGAACCCCCTTCTCCCCCTCTAAAATGTCAGTCTGACTATTGTAATTTTGTCCCCAGCACTTCACCCCATTGCATCCATATCTTTTCCCATTTTCCCAATCTCTCCCTTTCCCGTCTCTTTCTAAAACCCCACCTGTCTCCTTTTCACTTGACACTTATCTCCCTATACTCCATTATCTCCTGGCCACTTCTGTCTACCTGGCTTAACATCTCCTCACTTCAGGATCACAGTCAAACACACCTCTCTCCTAATTTCCAGGTTGATCATTAGGTTATTGACTATGATATTGTGAAAAAATAATGCCTGGTTGAGCCCAGCTCTTTTGGTCCTTTGGTGATACTGATGATTATCTGTTAGTCTGTTAGTATTTTAATAGTTTGTCTCGGGTGCTTCTTTCAATCTAGGGAGTGGTGCAATTTGATATGCAATGCTTCAAGAAATATGGAAAAATATGGGGGTGAGTTTAAAATTCCAAATCAAAAGTGTTTGTTTTACAAAATATTTTGTAATGTGTCTTTTCAGCATATGAATATGCCTTAAAACTGTTCTGTTGCCGTGTTTAGGTAACTGTCTACACAAATTCCATATCTTTATTTTTCAGAACAAATAGGACTTTCTTTTGAAACCATAGAAAAATTCAAAAACTAATAACTGCCAGTGGTAGTATCTTAAAAACCTAATAAAATCTTTAAAAAATAAAGAAAAAAATTCTTTGAATTTCTTTTACACTTTAGGTGCCACTGTTAAACATAACCAAATTTATATTCGGCAACATCCCCTGATTTCAGACATACCCCACATAAATGTTTTAATGTTCTAGAGGGCCACATCCCTTACATAGTACCCTCTAAAGCATGGCCAGCAGGGGGTCTAGACAGACCCGGCAAGGAACATCCCGTCCTCTGCTGACCTTAATGTCAACAGTGACTCCCGGAAGGGAATGCCCAATCTCGTGAGCGAGCATTCCTTATGACTAACTCCGGTAGGATTTACAAATGATCAGTCAGCAGGAAGCAAGGGATGCTGGCTTTTGCTGACAGAGGTGAGTCCAGGCTTTGTAAATGAAATGTACATCCTAAAGGGCTTTATTGAATGCCCTTTTAAGATGTACAGGTACATCCATAGTAGACTGAAGTGGTTAAAGCAGGAACTCTCTCCACAACATTAATAGTTGATGAAGACCACTTCTGACTTCCCCACACCCTAGATGTGTGGACCAGGGTCCCACTGTTTTCTGCCAATGCTGAGCTGATAGCACTGCTGGCCATCTTCTGATTGCAAAGGGAAGTAAGCATGATGTGTCTTTCATCTACTGCATTAAGCTTCCTTGGCC
This sequence comes from Spea hammondii, assembly GCA_029215755.1. NCBI lineage: Eukaryota > Metazoa > Chordata > Amphibia > Anura > Pelobatidae > Spea > Spea hammondii. The sequence continues at coordinate 76,334,855 of JARDYJ010000003.1, read as the reverse complement.
AACCACTGCGTCTACAGTCCTTAACATTGCACGTTTCTTTGTGCTTCTTCAAAACATCTTAAGTAGAACATCGGGAAACCCTTGTCTGCCTTGACATTTTTCCTTGGAATAGACATTTCTGATGCAATTTAACTACCTTGTGTCTTTTCCTGTGTTTAGTCTTGCCATGGTGTATGATTTTTGACAGCTTGTTAGTGAGTTTGGCTGTGTCTCACTCAGTTTTATTTGTGACTTTGTGCCTAGACTTATTTGTACCTACAGGAATTTATGCTGTTTTTAAAGCAAAGGGTGATCACACCAAATATTGATTTGATTTATACTTTTCTTTTGTTCACTCACTTTCCATTTTGTGAATTATGAAAATAATGAATCTATTTTCCAAAGCATTCCTATATATAATTTTAAGATTGTATATGTACATAAATCTGCCTTGTATTGCTGATTTCCACCATCTTTATGGACAATTTCAGGCTTTACGATGGAAGACAGCCCGTACTTGCTATTTTGGACCCTGCAATAATCAAAGTTATTTTAGTTAAAGAGTGTTACACTAGCTTCACCAACAGACGGGTGAGTTAACAAACAAAGTGGAAAACAGATTTTAACCAAGTTGCCCCTTCTTTAGCACTTCTTTATTCCATCTTTTTATAGAACTTTGGCCTCAATGGTCCTATGGAGTCGGCACTCACTATTGCTGAGGATGAACAGTGGAAGAGGATCCGTACAGTTCTTTCACCTACATTCACTAGTGGGAGACTCAAAGAGGTAAGTAATCCAAAAAACACCAATGTACACACCAAAACTACTCGAGAGTAAGAGACATATAAGTATTTTCTTACATCAAAGAATCTAAGTAATCAAATTACTTAGTTTTTATAGTAGATCATAAAATGCCTTGTAATTGTGACAATTTTTTAATCAAAAATAAATTTTTATTAATTTTATTAGAGATTTATTTTTGAACTTCTAGCAAGAGAAAAATTAAGGAGAGATCTATTCGCTATGATCTTTGTTGGTCTGATAATGACATGAATGTTTTCTTCAGTCAGATCATGGCCCTGACAGAAGGAGAGAACTTGCCAGGGTCCTTCACTATGTGGTTTCCATTTAAATGCACCGCGAGCATCCTCATAATCTTTCATCTATTGGAAAATTCATTGTAACACAGGCACCAGAAGTTTCTCAAGTTGCACTACAGAATCCAACTGAATCTAATAGGGACTGATCACACAGCAACTAAATGCTAAATTCGCCATACACATCTACTGTTGTCACTCTCAAATGTGCATTTGTAGTGAGCTGACATCAAGTTAGCTTATTTTAAACTCTGTGATTCATGAATTTAGGTCACAATTGTCCCCCATTTTGCCCAGGTGTCTCAATAACACTACATCCTATAGATGTTAATTCTGCTTTTATTTCACTCAGTACAGATTAGGCATCCATCTTTCTAATTGAACCTCTTCTATTTCAGATGTTTCAGATTATGAAAGATTACTCAGATGCTTTGGTAAAAAATATTCAAGTTTATGCAGACAAGGATGAGCCGTGTATCATGAAGGAGTAAGTAGCAGGCAAAGCAGATTATGTTTCCTTATAATATTGTACATTGTGTTCATGGTACATGGGCACTGTACCATGAAAGATGAACCTTTTTATATTATATTTTATATTACAAATGATATATTTTGTACAAAAGGACAGATTATCCATATAAAATGGTATCAAAAGGAAGCCCTACTTGTCCTGAGAAACAATAAATGAGAACACTAAATAAGAAAGAAGGAATTTACGGTTGAGGCAAAAATGCCTTTTCCCTTATTGGGTTAAATAGGATATAATGTTTAAAAAATACTGTGGTGTCTTCATCCTTAAATATTTATTGTATATATTCTTTTATAGTGTTATTGGGGCATACAGCATGGATGTCGTAGCCAGCACTTCATTCAGTGTCCATATTGATTCCCTGAATAAACCTAATGATCCTTTCGTAACACACATCAAGAAGATACTAAAACTGAGCTTATTCCATCCATTGCTCATCTTTGCTGGTAAAGTTTTATTTTAACATTCTTATTAGCACTTGCAGCCAATATGGCTGTTTTATATACATATTCGTGGTAGATGGTTGACTACAGGGAACTTGTCTTTTTTACGCATTTTCTAATAAAAAAATTCATTAATCAAATAAAAATGTCTATAGCTTGCGTAAATAGGTTACACTTTTCTCTAGTTAGTCGGTTATATATAGGAACAGTCGATATCCATGATATTAGACTCATATGCAGATAGATTTTGTTTCTACAATGACACAAGCTAAAAGAATATTCTACATGTATATATCACACATTGACTAAATTGATAAGGGTTTTTAGTTATCTTTTAAATTATTTCATTTTAGTTAATTTTATTATTTGTTTTGTTATATATTGGGAAAAATTATGTTTTTTTGGGGAATTTTGCATTCTTACCATTACTTAATTTGACCGGAGGAATGTTTCGCATTTAACTAGGTATCTATGAACTGCTTAAAGTGTCCTAAAATAAATGTATAGGTTTCCCAAGGTGAAGTGTAAACTATAGGGTTATTACGTCAGTCTAACCGTTGCAAAAGATCCTGTTCCTACAGGTGCATGAGATGATGATCCAGTATTTTTAGTAATAGTTAATTGTATTAAATACTTAATGTTTCAATATAGAAACTGTTTTTTTTCTTTTCAGTAATTTTTCCATTTCTTCTCCCCGTTCTTGAGATGATGAGTGTGCAATTCATCCCAAAAGACGTGCTACAGTTTTTCATGAACGCAGTGGCTAGCTTTAAGAACAAGAGGAAGAAGGGAGACCATTCGGTGAGCTCACCCTAACACCAGACCAAGGAGGACTGGGGTTTTGAATCATTCTCAAACTGAAATTTTTGCTGTGTAGCCCAAGAGATGGGCCCACAGATGAGAATTTGTCAACAGCCAGAATAGGACAGGTTACAGGCATGCTCAAATCATACGCCAGGGGTTTCTGAGACATTTTATGTTTTAACATAGAACATAAGACGATGTTTCTTATAGAATATTAATGTCACTACATTCAATAAATAAATATCAGAAAAAACATGGCAGTTTCATATGCAGATTTGGTAAGAACCATCTAAATAAGATTTTTGTATCATTTGTGTCCGTCCTGGTTTTGCAGATCTGAGCACAAAACCAGTAATTTGCTCAAATATTTTCACATATTTTTACATTTAACGTTTTTGGTTATAGGACATGTCATGATTCTCAATACCATAATGGCACAGTGTCTTTTTCCAAGCCTGTTATTAAAATATAGTTGTGTCTGTCTTTCTGTAAAGGGTCGTGTAGACCTACTGCAGCTCATGCTGGATTCTAGAACAACAGATGAGTGCCTAAGTGGAGAACAGAAAGGTATGTGGAAGTATCTGATACCTGCGCAACAAACTGAATACTGACTTGATTTATACTACACATGAATGTTTACACCTGTTAGTTCACATGCCAAAAAGTTTTCAACACTTTCTTTAAATATGGAGCACCACCATATAATGTCATTTCCTGACACCCAGTAGTAATTACTGTCCTTATAGCAGACCTGTCATAATCATTTTTGTCGATGACAACGTTTGCTTCAAGTAAGGAATTGAATGCCATCTATGTGTTGTGATAGGTATACTGTACTGGCAAATACATAGATAGTCATATGCAAAGCTTTCTGAAGTGAGTAAGCTGCCTCTTTAAAGTCTTGTTGTTTTCCCTAAAATGCGGACTCATGAGAGATTTCACCCATTTGTTTCTCTTCACAGCCCTAACAGATGCAGAAATAATGGCTCAGTCCATTATATTTATACTTGCTGGTTATGAGACCACAAGTTTGTCGCTCTCCTATCTGTTTTATAATCTCGCCACTCACCCAGATGTCCAGCAAAAGCTACAGGAGGAAATTGATTCATTGCTACCTAATAAGGTGAAAATGTACATCATATATTTTAACCTTCTTGTATTTTATGCCACTTGGCTGAACTGGTCAGCGGTGATGGGAAGCATCCCTGAGTGGTATAACAGAATAGATGTGGAACCACAGAGAATTAAGTGCATTTATTAAGAATGGCACTAGCAATTGAAATAACTCTGGAGACTTATGAAGAACCCAGTGTTCTGTTTCCCTATACAATTGAAGTTGCCAGACACCTTTTTAAGGGCCTAGTGCTTTTTGCTTGCAGCAGTGATCTGGCCGCCTATACTAGTTCACTGCTGCTGTGGTAAGTGACTGTATCCTAACCTTGATAAATAAACTCTTAACTATGTCCCATGTACCAATTTACTGCCAAAACAAGTGTCTCTCGCTGCACTGTCCAAATTGCTTGGCTTCCTGCCTTAAAGTCACACACTATTACACAAGGTCTTATGGCTTCTATTAAAAGCTTTACCATGGCTTGTATGTTTCTATATTAAGTAAATTTCAATAACAATGTTTTTATTTATGTCTGCTGTAGGCCACCCCAACCTATGATATCCTGATGCAGATGGAGTACCTGGATATGGTGGTTCAGGAAAACCTTAGAATGTTTCCACCAGCAGGGAGAATAGAAAGAGTCTCAAAGCAAACTGTGGAGATTAATGGTGTCACCATCCCAAAAGGCACAGTCACAATGATCCCAGCCTATGTGCTGCACATGGACCCTGAAATATGGCCAGAACCTGAAGAGTTTCGTCCAGAACGGTACCTTGATTAAGTGATGATATCTACGCAGAGTTAAAAAAAAGCAATGGAAAGTGCCGAAAAACGAGAAGAAGCCGTTATGTACTGCATTGTTTCTCTAAAATGATTAATAAAAGATTTATTTCAGCAGATACCATAGGCAGAAAATTCTAGATGGTTGAAGGTGTAGCACCTTCTCAGTGATATTGCATATCAGTATTATTATAATTTCACTGTCTTCTCTATGATGAATGAAGGACCAATTACAGTGACTTCTCCTGAAAGAAGGGTTGGTGCTTCATAATGCATAGTTAAACTGGTGAGATGTCTTTCAAGCAATCTCATCAATTTAGCTATGCCATGTACAATGCCAACCAGGCTTTTCTTTGAGAAGCCCTTCACATATGTTATCCCTTTTATATATATATATATATATATATATATATATATATATATATATAATATAATGGAATAATACATTGGAGTTAAAATGTTTAACAACTCACAAACTATGATTTAGATAATCTACCTTGACACTGCTGATCCTTTTACTTTCTCTGTATTTCCAGGTTCAGTAAAGAAAACAAAGCAATTCAGAATCCATACACATTCCTACCTTTTGGAGATGGTCCTAGGAACTGCATTGGGATGAGGTTTGCTCTGCTTAGCATGAAACTAGCCATCACTGTCTTGCTGCAGAACTTCAACTTTAGGCCTTGCAAAGACACTCTGGTAAGAAATAATTTCTAGCACATAAGTGTCCATATGGCTAGGTCTTTAAACAGCATTTTTAATGAGCACAGGTCTTGCACAGGTCGACATATTTTGCTAATTGCTTATGGCGAGCAGACATTGGCAGATGATAGGCACATGTAGCCCCATGGAGCAGGGCTGAATTAACCCAATATTATATATACCATATTTGCTCGATTAGACAAGGTTTTTTTCAGAGCAAAAATAATCATCTTATATTCAAGGTTGTCTTCTAATCAGACCTCAAATAGTGGCATATAGGGGGTTAAAATGAATATCAGATATTCAGAGAGGCATATAGGGGGTTAAAAGGAATATCAGGGAGGCAGAGTGGCATATAGGGGTTAAAAGGAATATCAGGGAGGCAGAGTGGCATATAGGGTTAAAAGGAATATCAGGGAGGCAGAGTGGTATATAGCGGGTTAAAAGGAATATCAGGGAGACAGAGTGGTATATAGGGGTTAAAAGGAATATCAGGGAGGCAGAGTGGCATATAGGGGTTAAAAGGAATATCAGGGAGGCAGAGTGGCATATAGGGGTTAAAAGGAATATCAGGAAGGCATAGTGGTATAAAGCAGGTTAAAAGGAATATCAGGGAGACAGAGTGGTATATAAGGGTGTATAAGGCATATCTGGGGGGAAGAGTGGCAAATAGGGGGTCAAGAGGCATATCTGGGAGGCAGAGTGGCATATCAGGGAGGCAGAGTGGCATATAGGGGGTATAAAGCATTTCTGGGAGCAGAGTGGCATATAAGGGGGTGGATGTGCATAACTGGGGGCAGGTTGGCAAATAAAAGGAAATAAAAATGCATTTTTCTCAATCATAGTTTTTATTAAATATGAAAAAATAGTTTACATGTGAAATAATATTTACTAGTAAAACTTTTTTCTCATAGGATAGTCTTATATTCAGGCTTTTTCTTGTTTTCCTAAATTAATATTCAAATTTTGGGTGGGTACATCTTCTAATCAGGCTCATCTTATAATCGAGCACATAACGTATTATATAGATCACCAGTGGCGACTCTAGAAACAATATATAGGGGGGGCACACAAGATACCACAGTCAAACTGGGGGGGCATTAATAATTTCCACCATTAAATCATACTACTGAAAAAACATATATATATATATATATATATATATATATTAGCCTCTGCTGCCCATATATATTAATATTAGCCCCAGTTGCCGATATATATATTAATATTAGTCCCTGCTGACTATATATATAAATATATACATAAATATTAGACCCTGCTGCCGATAGCAGGTATAGATCAACACATTAAGACACAAACATGTATAGATCAATTGAAATTCACTTGTGATCTCAGCACTGAAGGTATATATCAAATCAACAGAATCAGACATACAAATCCTGTATTTGCAGGTATACAATAATAATATATGAAACGTAACATCGCAGGTATAGATCAAATAAATACATGGAAACAGCATTGCAGGTATTAATCAACTGAACAAGACATACAAACCCTGTATTTGCAGGTATACATAAATAATGTATGGAAACATAGCATACCAGATATGGATCTACAGAATAACACACAAACCCAGCTTTGCATGTGTAGATCAATTGGAATTCACATAAAAACACAGCATTAAAAGTATATTTAAAACCCCCTAAATTACAGGCATAGATCACAGCTGGCACACCCCAAAGCAAGCCCTGGCGTCCACACTGCCCACATAGAACCTGGCCAGCACCCAGATAACTCACATAAGATTTGCCATCTTTGTCCCATATACACCCTGCCTGTGCCATCTTGGTCCCCAAGGCTCAAACATCCTGCTAGTGCCATCTTTGCCCTTCCACAATTATACATCTATGATACACACAAACACATTAACTCATGCTCTCCCTCATTCAGACAATTCATCCACATATTAACTCATGCTCTCCCTCATTCAGACAGTTCATCCACATATTAACTCATGCTCTCTCTCATTCAGACAATTCATCCACATATTAACTCATGCTCTCCCTCATTCAGACAATTCATCCACATATTAACGCATGCTCTCCCTCATTCAGACAATTCATCCACATATTAACTCATGCTCTCCCTCATTCAGACAATTCATCCATTTTAAGAAACTACACCCCTTGGAGCTTCAAATGAGGGGCTACATGTATTTCTAGGACAAAAGTTGAGTGCACAAATCATGATGGAATATGTCGCTTTGGCTAGAAAATATGTTTTTTCTAACCATAGCGACATGTTCATTTGTGTCTTGCGCACTCCAGGTTTGTACTAGAAACACATACAGCCCCTCATTTGATGTGCCAAGGGGTGTAGTTCTTGCAAATGTGTACTTTTTGTGCCATAATTTAACTTCCTAGGTGAGCAGTAATGCCACGTCAAGGCTTCAACCCTAATTACTGATCATTCACACGCCTTTCATATCTCCATTCACTCGCAGAAGCACACACCATACTTTCCATACATTCACTCACAGAAGCACACAACATTCTTTCCCCTTACAATCCCAAAGAAATGATGGTAAAGGGAGAAAAAAAAAATCACTTTTACAGCAAAAATAAGTCTTGCAGTAAAAATGCAAGGCGCTGCAGGGATGAGATGGTTACTCACGTACCACACAGGCTAAATGGCTGATTTTAATAATATTTGCAGTTCATCAGGATTTCAAAAATTTGCTTCCCTCAACCGTTAGCTAAATTTAATTTTTAATCAATTAATTAATTTAAGCAAAGGGATCATGGGATTAAAAATTAGTATCGGCCATTTTTAAAAGGGGAATGTGACTTTTTATAGCAATATGATCGCTGTGGTAACGTTGACTACCACAGTGATCATTTAGCTAGAATACTTAAACTTTTTTTTAAAGTTAAACTACTTTATGTTTAAATAATTTAATTTGGGGGTCTCTAGGCAATTTTGATCTTTTTTTATCTGCCTTTAGAGACCCCCAAATCATTTTTTTTACATTTTTTTTTTTTTACTTAGTATTTTTTATTCTTATTTATTATTGTAATTACCTTTCCAGTGGTATATGTTGGGGGTCTGTAGTTGCTTAGATGCCTGAGATACAGGCATCTAAGCAGCATGCCCCCATACCTCTTTAACTGACAATTGTCAGTTGTTAATAAAGTTGCGCGGTGACGTCATCGCGTCATTGCGCGAGACTTCACCGGCCGGATCGGGTGGCCCCAGTGATGCCCTTCAGTTTGAGGGGCAGATCGCCGGGGTAGGTGGTGATGGAGGTCCACAGACCTCCATCAAGGTAGGGTAGTGCTAGTGACGGCATGGTGCGGTCGTTAGCACCTGACTGGGACTGCTAGTGACGGCACCATGCCGTCATTAGCAGTCAAGGGTTTAAAGTCCTATTGCGGGAGTGTCCTGGGTGGCTCCAAATTCGGTGGGGGGGCAAGGAATATCCTAGGGGGGGCAATTGCCCCCCCTTGCCCCCCTGTAGATCACCAATATTTATTGTCACCGATATTTGTTTATCAATGAGGATTAATACATGATATGATAGAAAGAAAACAAAAAAATTACTTGTTCACAAATTAGAGGTTTGGCTAGTAGCGTAAAACTTTCTTAACCAACTAAGCTCTACACAGGAACAGGGAAAAAAATGTCTGCTGCAGTCCTTGAATCTAGTGAATCCAAACAAATTTTTGTCACTTTTGCAATTCGTTTTCGTTAGTTTTGTCGGAGATTGCCCTCGTTTTTGTTGATTTGTGCGAACGCAAAAAACAGGCAATTTTTTAAAAATAAAGTTTGCACGAATACTAAGTCTAGCATTCACAGCAACTTTCTCTCTTAGCAGCTGATTTCTATACTGAATTAAAGCCTTAAATTTTATATTTCTTCCAGATCCCCATGGAGTTTAACACACTAGGTTTCATGCAGCCAAAGAAACCAATAGTGCTGAAGATTGCTTCCAGAACATCAGTAATGAAGTAAAACCATATAATACACACTGTATTGTCCTTCCCAACACAATCCTTCCTGATCTGCTTGACACTAAACAAAAAACAATTCTCCGGGAGCAAAATACAAAAGAGAAAAAATATATATATATTGTATCACTCCTAGAACCTCAACCTTTGAAAATACTCATGAATGTACTCACAGGAGGTATGAGAAGTGTTTTCCTTGAAACTATTCTACATGTAAGTGACAATCTTTTGGAAGAAAGATCTTTTGGAAGAAAGTATCTAATACTGACTTCTATTCAATAAAAATACAGTCACTAAAGCAAAAAAAAAAGAAAAAAATGTGCCGTATAATCTCTAGTCTGTAACAACAGAGTGGCGTTTATTGAATGCTATCCAGATAAGTAGTGTTCATTAACTATGTACACATTATTTAAACTTTGCAGGATGGAGTTAGTAATATTGGAAAAAATCCGTTTTTTCGCACTTCCAATATATGCAATGCTTTGTTATTAATCTAATTTGTGCAGATTTGACACTCGAGTCACAGTATCATAATTAGCTTTTGGCTATGATGTGAACTGAAGAGAACTCAGTAATCAATGGGAAAAAAAATCTTTTTTCAATTTTTTTTATCTCTTTTTTAATTATTAAAGCATATTTTATTTAAAAAAAACCCACATACTGAAATCGTGTTCAACCTTGATTTATTTAATTATTGAAATTACGTTGAATAATTGTTGCATCATTACTGGCTTTTACCCTATAATTATTTGTTTGCAGGATTTTTTTGTAGTATAATATGTGTGTGAGGCTACTACTGTAATGGACAAATAATTAAATAGTTTCTATATAAATGAGTGTGGTCCAGTTATTTTACCTTTGCACGATTTCTGCAGGAGCACAGGTGTAACTACAGGGGCCTCTGCCTCTAGGGGGCATGTATATATGCATGTGTATATATATATATTTTTTTGTTTTTTCCCCTGATGATTTTTAACCTGTGCTAAATCCCACAACAAGGGAATAATACACATAGTGTCTAAGCACACACATTTGTATGTTTCTTAATAAAATCCACATTCCCAGAGATACTTTAGTCAGCTTAATAGGTTATCAAACATTTACATTTGCATTACATTTACTTAGCCACACGGTGGCAGTATTACCCTTGTAGTGTAACCTGTTGGAAATCCCAACCTGTTAATCTGTCAAATGTAGCTCCATATGCTTGTTTATATAACTTTTTTAATTATTATTATTATTATTGTTATTATTATAGTTTTATATAGCACCATCATATTCCACAGCACTAGTTGTATAATAATAATAATAATGTATTGACTTATAGGGCACCTTCATATGTCGTAGTGCTGTGCAATAGGTAAACAGGAGAAAACAAGTAGTATGTACATAACAATTCAGAGAAAAAAGTAAAGGGGGTCCCAATAAAATAAGCTGATCTCTTGTTTAAACCCTTGGTGCTTCACAAATACACAGTGGTAAGAACTATGTGGCACTTTTAAACCCTATACAGGTAACACCAGACAAATTGATGAAGAATATAAATGTGAGCAATTCAGGCTGGGAGTTCTAAATGGGGAAAAGTCATCAGGGAAACCAATATATTCCTGTCAATGACTTCACAGTTAGCTCTTCACCTGTTTCTTAGGAATAAGGAGCCAACAATAGGTGTTTCAAAGAGGCAATATGGCTCTTGTTGAGAAAGTGATGATGAAACTTTTTTTTTCTTTCATTTTGGAGAGTATTGTGACCTGGTCTATGTTTATTTCTTAAGGATTTTGTTTCTGGAGCTGACCATCATGTTTGTCTATGTACAGTCTAAGTGTGCAGAATTTACTCAGTTAAATATTTATACTGTTCCTTAACATAGAGTAGGCTACCCAGCGAACTCTCTCTTCTGGGAGCTGGCTCTTTGTAAGGGTGTGGCTATTCTTGAACTTCCTTTACTTGGAGGGAACTGTGAAGGGAGCAGGGGAGAGTGGGGAGTAGGTAGAACATGGGCAGGGAGTGGACTTTGCCTGAAAAGTAAGAAACCATGATACGGTCAAACCGTATTTAAAAGTTCACATCCCCTCTTTCTCTTCCTTCTTCCAAGTTTTATATATGACAATCCTTTAGTTTTTTCCTCATGATTTTAACCTGTGTTTCAGCACACATATTTGTATGTGCTTAACAAATAAACAAGAACTCTGCAGATTGAATAGAGGTACTGCATTAATCGATGCAAGTCAATAGACACCTCCTAAATGTGGCCTTTTAGCCCCAAACAACACACCAAACCTATGCATAGGTGGTATCACTGTACTCAGATTTTACTGAATATGTGTTGTTTGACTGTGACGTATACCAGGAGCTGTACATTCATACTTAAAGTACAATGGTGGTAGAATTAGTGAGTGGAAAGAGTTGAACTACCAGCATTTGAAATATCTTGAGGAGTTTAGTTTTCCAAAATATATGGTTGGATAGGGTAAATTGAATTGGCTGGCTTCAAAAATGTCTCAAACACTGGGGCAGGATGACCAGATGTCAAAATTCCAAGTTGAAAAAACTGAAGTGCACATGTCCCAAATGTGACAAACCTATGCAATAGTGGTATCACTGTACTCAGGTGATATACACATTTACACTGTACTTGTGAAATACACATTTGGGTGTTGTTTAGCATTAACATATACAAGGAGCCGTAAATTCATACCTGAAGTACAATATGTGTGAAAAAAGAAACACAAAAAAATACTACAAAAAACTTTGACAATAGTGGAATTAGTGCAAGGAAAAAGTTAAAATACTAGTATTTGAAATATCATGGGTTGTCTAGTTTTCAAACATATATGGTTTGATAAAGGTAAACTTAACTGACTGGCTTCACTGATGTCCCACATAGGACATGGGGGCAGAATGACCAGGTTTGGCAAAAAAATGCTTTAAATAGCAATTTGCTACCTGTACATTGAGTATTTCTGAACTTTTAAATATTTTTCAAATGAAAACATTTCAACATATTTTAGTTTTCTTTTTTATAGTAAATTTGATTATATGATCAAAATAATGGTATCTAAAGAAAGACTTACTTGTCCTCGAAAAAAATAATACTGTGGGTACAGTTAATAAAAAAGAAAATGACTGCTAAACACAGACACAGGAAAAATGTTATGTTAAAACTACTGTCTCAAAGAGTACAAAATAAAACAGCTCTGTCCTTGAGGGGTTAATAAAATGTAACATCCGCTTCTTTAGGATATTGGTGTAACCTATCATAGGCACAAAGAAATGACAAATCAGTATGTATCCTGAATCAAAATTTATCAACACTGATGTGTTTACTGTAGACCTGGAGGCTGCCATTGCTTTCAGTCTTGTGTTATTTTGGACGACTTTACCTGTACATTAACCTCTTAAGGCCCAGGCTGTTTTTAACTTTTTGTACCCTTTGGGACCAAGGCTGTTTTAATACCTTTGCGGTGCTCGTGTATAGATGAAATTTTCTCCTCACTCATTTAGTGTACCCACACAAGTTATATATTGTTTTTTTCAGGACAAGAAGGAATTTCTTCAGATACCATTTGATCATATTATCTAATTTCCTCAGAAAAAATTATGATGGAAAATTGAAAAAAAAACCCTCACTTTTATTTGAAAAATCTTTTACTCAGCCCAAAAAGCTAATGAAAAAACCTGCTAAATAGATTCTACTATTTGTCCTGAGTTTAGAAATACCTAATGTTTTTTTGCTTTTTTCTGCAAGTTTTTTTGGCAATAAGTACATGTAGTGTTTTGCTATTTTAAAACCATTTTTTCCAAAGCCGGTCATTCTGCCCCATGTACTATTTCAGCTATCTTTGAAGCTGGCCAATGCAATTTACCCCATCAAACCATATATTTCTGAAAACTAGACACCTCAAGGTATTTCAAATGCTGGTATTTTAACACTTTCCATGCACTAATTCTACTACCACCCTTTGTCAAACTTTGCGGTAGTAATTTATTTTGGGGTTTTTTTTCACTAAAATTGCACTTCAGGTATGGATCAACAGCTCCTGATATACAACGCTTTCAAACAAGACCCCATTATGTGTTCAGCAATATCTCCCGAGTACAGTGATACCCCCATGCAAGGGTTTGTCGGGTTGTTTGGGAGGTAAAACACCACTTTTAGGAAGTGCACATTTTTAAACTTTTACATCAGGTCCTACTGCCCCCATGTCCTAATAGGGCCATCTTTGAAGCTAAATCAATTTACCCCATCAAACCATATATTTTTGAAAACTAGACACCCCAAGGTATTTCAAATGCTAGTATTTTAACCCTTTCCATGCATGAAATTGTATCACCAGCCTTTGCCAAAGTTTGCCAAAGTTTGCGGTAGTAATTTTCTTTGCATCAAACAACACCCTAATGTGTGTTCAGCAACATCTCCCGAGTAGAGTGATACCACCCATGGTGTTTGGCGGTTAAAAGGCCACATTTGGGAAGTGCGCTTTCCCCACCCCCATTTTGGTCAGTCTGTGCCCTAGGTTTTAATACAAAGTTATTAGTAAATATTAATTCATATGTTAACTATTTTTCATATTTAATAAAAGCTATGAGAAAAAAGCCTTGTTTAAATTTTTTTTATTTACCAAACTGCCCCCGATTATGCACATCTGACTAGGGCTGCAACTAACGATTATTTTAATAATCGATTAGTTGGCCGATTATTTTTTCGATTAATCGGATAAAAAAATTCAATTTTTTTTCAATTTAAAATAATGTAATAAAAAACGTACAATTTACACTTTCATCTCTTTATTGCAATGGCCTCTCTCTCTCTATTCACCTTCTTATTTTACTCACATAATAATAAAAGCTACAAGAACCCAAACACTGTGTTTCTCAAACTAGGTTTAAATACAAAGTTATTAGTAAATATTAATTCATATGTTAACTATTTTTCATATTTAATAAAAACTATGAGAAAAAAGCCTTGTTTAAATTTTTTTTATTTACCAAACTGCCCCCGGTTATGCACATCTGACCCCCAGCTTGCCACTGTGCCCCCATATATGCCTTATACCTCTTATATGCCAGTGATATGCAACTGAGCCCCCTGATATACCTTTTACCCCCAGATATGTTTTATACCCCCCTGATATGCCTTATACCCCCTATATGCCCTGAAATTCATAATACCCCCCATACACCACTATAACTCACCCATACACCACTCTGGCTCCTCCCCCTCCCATACACCACTCTGGCTCCTCCCCCTCTCATACACCACTCTGGCTCCTCCCCCTCCCATACACCACTCTGGCTCCTGCCCCTCCCATACACCACTCTGGCTCCTCCCCCTTCCATACACCACTCTGCCTCCTCCCCCTCCCATACATCACTTTGGCTCCCCCCCCTCCCATACTCCACTCTGCCTCCTCCCCCCCCCCATACTCCACTCTGCCTCCTCCCACACTCCACTCTGCCTCCTCCCCCCTCCCATACACCACTCTGCCTCCTCTCCCTCCCATATACCACTTTGCCCCTCCCATACATCACTCTGGCTCCTCCCCCTCCCATACATCACTTTGCCTCCTCCCCCCTCCCATACTCCACTCTGCCTCCTCCCCCTCCCATACTCCACTCTGCCTCCTGTCAGCCATGGAGGTTCACAAGACACCAGGGAGCCGGGTAGAGAGGCAGAGTGCCATATGGGAGGGGGAGGAGCCAGAGTGGTGTATGGGAGGGTGGCTCCCATACACCCCTCTGACTCCTCCCCCCTCCCATACACCGCTCTGCCTCTCTACACGGCTCCATTACTGACAGGAACTTTCACTGCAGCTTCATAGAAGCCTCAGCGTAAGTGAAGGTGAGTAACGGAGGCTGTCTGTGCGATGCAGACCCCCACCGGCTGACAGAGAGGATGATCCTCTGTCAGCCGGTGGGTTTCTGTACGATGCGCACAGACAGCCTCCGATACTGCCCTTCACTTACGCTGAGGCTTCTATGAAGTCAGTAACGGAACCCGGTAGAGAGGCAGAGTGATGTATGGGAGGGGGGAGGAGTCAGAGGGGTGTATGGGGGGGGAGAGAGACGGAAGTGAGAGACCGGCCGACAGTGAGGGGAATCCAGGTCCCCTGCAGCGTTGCGGGGGATCTGGATTCTAGTGTTATAATCCGATCTCTGTTTGAGGTCGGATTATAATTTTTATAATCGATAAAAATCGATTTGATTAATCGATAATGAAAATCGTTGACAACGATTTTCATTATCGATTATTATCGATTAGTTGTTTCAGCCCTACATCTGACCCCCAGCTTGCCACTCTGCCCCCATATATGCCTTATCCCTCTTATATGCCAGATTCCACTGTGCCCCCTGATATGCCACTGTGCCCCTGATATGCCTTATACTCCTTATATGCCAGTGATATGCAACTGAGCCCCCTGATATACCTTTTACCCCCAGATATGTTTTATGTCCCCCTGATATGCCTAATATCGATATGCCTTATACCCCCTATATGCCCTGAAATTCATAATACCCCCTCATACACCACTATAACTCACCCATACACCACTCTGGCTCCTCCCCCTCCCATACACCACTCTGGCTCCTCCCCCTCCCATACTCCACTCTGGCTCCCCCCTCCCATACACCACTCTGGCTCCTCCCCCTCCCATACTCCACTCTGGCTCCTCCCCCCTCCCATACATCACTTTGCCTCCTCCCCCCTCCTATACTCCACTCTGCCTCCTCCCCCCTCCCATACACCACTCTGCCTCCTCCCATACATCACTTTGCCTCCCCCCCTCCCATATACCACTTTGCCTCCTCCCCCCTCCCATACTCCACTCTGCCTCCTCCCATACACCACTCTGGCTCCTCCCCCTCCCATACTCCACTCTGCCTCCTCCCCCTCCCATACATGACTTTGCCTCATCCCACTCCCATATACCACTTTGCCTCCTTCCCCCCTCCCATACTCCACTCTACCTCCTCCCCCCTCCCATACTCCACTCTGCCTCCTGTCAGCAACGGAGGTTCAGAAGACACCAGGGAGCCGGGTAGAGAGGCAGAGTGGCGTATGGGAGGGGGAGGAGCCAGAGTGGTGTATGGGAGGGTGGCTCCCATACACCCCTCTGACTCCTCCCCCCTCCCATACACCGCTCTGCCTCTCTACCCGGCTCCGTTACTGACAGGCACTTTTACTGCAGCTTCATAGAAGCCTCAGCGTAAGTGAAAGTGAGTAACGGAGGCTGTCTGTGCGATGCAGACCCCCACCGGCTGACAGAGAGGATGATTCTCTGTCAGCCGGTGGGGGCCTTCACGATGCGCACAGACAGCCTCCGTTACTGCACTTCACTTACGCTGAGGCTTCTATGAAGCTGCAGTGAAAGTGCCTGTCAGTAACGGAGTCGGGAGAGAGGCAGAGTGATGTATGGGAGGGGGGAGGAGTCAGAGGGGTGTATGGGAGGGGGGAGAGAGACGGAAGTGAGAGACCGGCCGACAGTGAGGGGAATCCAGGTCCCCTGCAGCGTTGCGGGGGATCTGGATTCTAGTGTTATAATCCGATCTCTGTTTGTGGTCGGATTATCTAAGGAGAGGAGTTTTTCAGAGCATTTGCTCTGAAAAAACCTCTTTTTATAATCGATAAAAATCGATTCGATTAATCGATAATGAAAATCATTGACAACAATTTTCATTATCGATTATATCGCTTAGTTGTTTCAGCCCTATTTGTTTTATTTTTTATAATTTTACTAATGACATTATGATTAGAAAGCTGGGCTCCATTCACTTGCATAGTTGAATGCAGTACCTGTGGCATAATCACTCGCAGTGGCGGTTGTGACCGCTCTCTGGAGTGTTAGTTTAGGAGGCGATCATTAATGTACAGTACCGGCGACAGTACAGTCCTGTAGGCAGGCATGGGAGGAGGTGATGAGTGAAGATGCAAGAAGCAGGTCATTGGATCTTAGAGGGCAGGCTTGAGTATATTTGCTGATGAGGGAGGATAGGTAGAGGGGAGTGGCATTTGTGGGAGCTTTGTAGGCAGTGGCGTCGCTACAGGGGGGCAAATGCCCCCCCTAGGTTATTCCTTGCCCCCCCGCCGAATTTGGAACCATCCAGCGGATTGCCCAAGACAGTCCCGCAATGGGACTTTAAGTCCTGGGCAGCGTGAAACGCTTTTTTTGGGGGGGACGCGGAGGAGAGAGAGGGGCACCTAGCAACCGCTCGACCCCCCTCACTCTCCTCCACGAGGCCTCTACCTCCGCCGCAGTGCCGGCGTTTCATACTGAGCGCCGGTATATGACATCATATCCGGCGCTCAGGAGTGAAGACAGAAGCCTCGTTCTCCCGCCGCAGGACTTTAAAGGTGAGTGAAATACAAAGGGGGTGAGTAGGGAAAGAGGAGGGAGAGGGGTTAGAAAGTGATAAGGGAGGGAGAAGGGGTAGAAAGTGATAAGGGAGGGAGAAGGGGTAGAATGTGATAAGGGAGGGAGAAGGGGTAGAAAGTGATAAGGGAGGCAGAAGGGGTAGAATGTGATAAGGGAGGCAGAAGGGGTAGAATGTGATAAGGGAGGCAGAAGGGGTAGAATGTGATAAGGGAGGCAGAAGGGGTAGAATGTGATAAGGGAGGCAGAAGGGGTAGAAAGTGATAAGGAAGGGAGAGGGGGTACATGTTAATGAGTGAGTATGAATTAATGTGTGGATGAATTGTGTGAATGCGTGAGAGTATGCATTAATGTGTGAATGAATTGTCTGAATGAGGGAGAGCATGAGTTAATATGTGGATGAATTGTCTGAATGAGGAAGAGCATGAGTTAATATGTGAATGAATTGTCTGAATGAGGGAGAGCATGCGTTAATATGTGGATGAATTGTCTGAATGAGGGAAAGCATGAGTTAATATGTGGATGAATAGTCTGAATGAGAGAGAGCATGAGTTAATGAGTATATGTGTATCATAGATGTGTAATTGTGGAAGGGCAAAGATGGCACTCACCGGGGAATTCTCTCTGACAGATTCTCTCTGACAGCGGGGGAAGGTCTGCGCGATGGACGCAGACAACCCCCCTGCTAGCCGCACACCTCCTTCCGGCTGCAGCGGAAGTCTACACGCTGCCCGGACAACACACCAGAAGTCAGAAGTACCGGTAAGTTTTTTTTTTGGGGTGGGGGTGTTAAATGGGGGGCATAAGGCACTTCTGTAGGCAGAAAGTGCTCTATGAAATGCCTTTTAATCCCCTTAATGCCACTCTGCCTCCAGAAATGCCTTTTAACCCCCTTAATGCCACTCTGCCTCCTGAAATGCCTAATACCTCCCTATATGCCACTCTGCCCCATAATATGCCTTTTTACCCCCTAAATGCCAGAGTGGCATATAGGGGTATAAGGCATGTCTGGAAGCAGACTGGCACATAGGGGGTCAAAAGTCATATAATGGGGCACAGTGGCATATAGAGGGTTAAAAGCCATATCATGGGGCCCAGTGACATTTAGAGGGCTTAAAGGCATATCATGGGGCCCAGTGGCATATAGGGGTTTAAGGCATTTATGGGGCAGAGTGACAAACCTGGGGGCAGATGTGCATAACTGGGGGCAGGTTGGAAAATAAAAGGAATTAAAAACAAAATATTTTTCTCAATCATAGCTTTTATTAAAAAAAAATAGTTTACATGAATTAACATTTACTATAGGAGACTTTTTTCCTATAGGGTCGTCTTATATTCAGGCTTTTTCTTTTTTTTCCTAAATTAATATTCAGATTTTGGGGGGTCGTCTTATAATTAGGGTTGTCTTATAATCGAGCAAATACGGTAATAACTGCAATGCTGTTTTCATGTATTTATTTGATCTATGCCTGCAATGCTACGTTTTATATATTGTTATTGTATACCTGCCTATACAGGATTTGTATGTCTGATTCTGTTGATTTGATATATACCTTCAGTGCTGAGATCACAAGCATGTCTAATGCGTATATGTGATGGGCCATCACATAAATCAATAATAAAAGGAGGGGCTTGCTGGGGGCATTAATACAAATAGTATCCTGATGTAGATTGTGTCCTGCTGTTTGTGTGTTTTTGGTTATCAGTGTACCAGAGCCTGTCCTGGGGTGTGTGTGCGTATAGGTGTTGGTGCGGCACAGCCTGTCCTGGTGTGTGTGTTTTGGTGTCCGTATGGCATAGCCTGTCCTGTGTGTGTGTTTGGGTGTCGGTGTGGCAGAGCCTGTCCTGGTGTGTGTTTGGGTATTGGTTTGGCAGAGCCTGTCCTGGTGTGTGTGTCTGGGTGTCAGTGTGGCAGAGCCTGTAATGGTGTGTGTGTCTGGGTGTCGGTGTGACAGAGCCTGTCCTGGTGTGTGTGTCTGGGTGTCGGTGTGTGTGTTTGGTTATCTGTTTCCTGGCAGTTGGAATTATTTAATTTATACTTATCCAGAAATAAAATGCCCTCCTTAAGTTGTAGTGACTTCAGGGGACAAAACATTCAAGGCCCTGAAATCATTTAGTGGAAAAGTTGAGGTATTGTGTTATTTATGCTATAATATTTATTTCAAGGATTAGTCGTACTAAATTGTGGCTTCAGGCTTCCCATGTTGAATGACCGAGTATTATGTTAGTCCAATAACAAAAGTCTCATTCCATAGCACATTACTTTTGGCAATATATATATATATATATTCTCAGTGGTATGAATTAATGGTGGAAATTATGAATGCCCCCCCCAGTTTGACTGTGGTATCTTGTGTGCCCCCCCTATATATTGTTTCGCCAGTATTTTGTATTTTGAATTTAATTCTGCTATGGATGAGGAGCCAGTGGAGGGACTCGCAGAAAGGTGCGGCAGATGCAGACCGTCGGGTGAGATGGATTAGTCTGGCAGAGGCATTGAGGACAGACTGGAGGGGGGATAGTCGGGAGAGAGGGAGGCCGGTAAGTAGGTTGTTGCAGTAGTCAAGACGGGAGATTACAAGGGAGTGGATTAGTTGTTTTTTTCCGGTGCTGGCAGTCAGGAATGGACAAATTTTGGAAATGTTACGTAGTTATTTGTGGCAGGATTTAGAGAGTGATTTTGTGTGATTTATGTGAGGGGTAAAAGATAGGTTAGAGTCTAGGCTCACTCCGAGGCAGCAGACATGTGGTGAAGGAGAGATAATGGTACCGTCGACAGTGATAGAAAGGTCAGAAAGGGAAATAGAGTTAGAGGGAGGGATTAGAAGGAGCTCTGTCTTAGACATATTTTTCTTGGTGAGAGGCCATCCAGGAAGAGATGCCAGATAGGCAGCTGCTGATCTGAGAGAGGACAGATGCAGAGAGATAGATTTGTGTCGTCTGCATAGAGGTGGTATTTGAAGCCAAACCTGTCGATAGGGACCCGGATCCTCCTCTCTGGCAGCCTCTGCTGCTGCCAGCACTCCCTCTGGGGGCTTCTATGATGGAGCACAGGCATCACATGACCTTCCAGTGCTCCACCATAGAAGCCCCGGCGGAAGTGCTGGCAGGAGTGGAGGTTGTCTGTGCGCATCCCGCAGCCGGCGAACATTTGCGGGATGCGCACAGACAACCTCCACTGCTGCCGGGACTTCCGCCGAGGCTTCTATGGTGGAGCACCGGAAGGTCATGTGACGCTGGCACTCAGTCATAGAAGCCCGGCGGAAGTACTGGCCACCAGCAACGGAGGTCTACATCAGTTCTTTGGCAGCACTGATGCTTCTGTGCATGAACCCAGGTGTGCAGTTGTACAGACATAAGAAGTGTGCATTAACAGCAACATTCTCTCTTAGCAGTTAATTTCTAGACTGAATTAGATTCTTGAAATTAAGCATTGAATATTGCTATTTCTTTTAGATCCTCATAAAATGTGTTAAATATTTAAAAGAAATAAAAAAAATAAAGTTTAACATATTTCACATAATAAAAATGTAAGCTTGATTTATTTGATAATTGAAATTACGTTGAATAATTATTGCATCATTAATGGCTTTCACCATATAATCATTTGTTTGCAGGAATGTTTAGTAATATAATATATAAACTCTGATGGACAAATAATTAACGTTATATATACAAGACGGAATTAGTTATTTTTTTGCATGAGCTTTTCTATTTGCTTATACAAATTTGGATCACTTCAGGAAGATATTTTCTGTGGATTGTAATGTTTTAAAAATGGCCATGTAAAAATAATTTTAGTGCTGCATTTTAGTGACTTGGCAGTAAAATGCCCCATTAACTAAATATTGTGCAGCCGATGCTTTTAGGGATGGATTCCTATAATCTATAAAGAAATGAAGGCTCTGAAACACGAGTTCCTTAGAACATAGCAACTATGAGAAAGAATAGGGATTTGAATCTAAACACAAACAGGGATGGAATTCTTGACTACCCTACTGACCTATATCCATGAGTATTCTAAATAACTAAAATAAACCTAAATATCAAGATCCCTGTAAAAGAAAACCTATACAACCATTCACTAACCGGAAGCAAAACCTGGAGCGAGGCTTGGGACGCACTAGTAAGAAGAGGTTTCCTTGGGCAGTCCATTACGGGTTGTAAACCACACCCTTTCTGTTTACTATTGGACAGAAGGGAATAAGAGGCGTCGTTCACGGTTTTGTTACATGACGTCCGGGTTTCTCTGACTTCTGCTTGAGGGATACATGGCGCTATAGGGGATTAGTGAACGGAAAGGTTTGTGTGAAATCCCACATTCACTGTCTGTCAGAAAGCTACACGTGACAATACAACTGTATGATCATACACTCTCTTCATGTCTCACAGAACGGAGCTGTCTGTTTTAGTCGCTGTCACGTTAAGGCCTCCGGATTACTAACTGAACAAGATGCTGAACGTCCCGTCTTCATCCTTCCCTGCCCCCCGGTCCCAGCAGAGAGTGGCCACAGTTGGTCGTAGTAAGGTAGGGTCTAGTCTATCTGTGTTAGCTATGATTCATAATACCTCAGTAATACCCCGTGCGGTGTCACGATATGAGCATCAACACAACTAAAGTATTCAACTGAAGGTACTGACTTGCATTGCTTGGTAAAACCATTCCTAGCAGTCAAACATGTAATGAGAGAATAAACTACATGCAAGTCAGTAGCTGCTACAATATTTTACTTGCTTCTGTGTAAAACAAAACATATACATACACTAGGGACTGCTGGCACCTTCTGCGCTGGGGGGCAGGTAAACCCATTGGCCTCTTGCACCCCCCCAGCAACTAAGGTACACACTGGTGGGCGTTTTTCACGCATACTTACAGTCATGTTAATGCACATACATATTAACCCCTTCAGGACCGCCGTCCTCATACTGCGTCTTCCCTTGAAGACCACAGTTTTATTTAAATATTTTAATTCCGTGCTCGTGATTCGCTTCAAAGGGATCACGTGCACGGAATTGAGGGGGGGTGGCAGCTACGGATCGCTGGGGACATCCAGCGGTCAGTAGCAGCCGCCCCTCGCGATCCCAGCGTCCATAGCGATGCTGGATCGCGCATCATCGATGACGTACCTGGTATGTCCCGGTCTGGCGGTGACGTATGACCAGGAAGTACCAGGTACGTCCCAGTCCTGAAGAGATTAACATATGTCCGCTATACCAGCTAAACACACTCATGCTGACACATACACACTTAACAATCGTGTGAAAAAAAAAGTGCACCCTCTTAGAGTTGTAGACATATCACGACATAACAATCATCTGTTCCTTAGTTTGTCTAAAAATTAGGTAAATACAACAAAAGATAAACAGCAACACATGCTATAGTACACCGTGTCATGATTTATTTAACAAAAATAAAGCCAAAATGGAGAAGCCATGTGTGAAAATCTAAGTACACCCTTACTGCTTCCACAGGAATTAAGATACTAAGTAGCAGATTTAGGTGCTGCTAATGAAATTATCAGCAAGTGTTACCAAATCTATGAAAGCCGAAGTTTTAGCAGTTTCCCAGTCTGGGGCATTCAGGTGTTTGTTAACACAATTCCAAGGAGAGCATCAACAGTGACCTTAGAGACGCGATTATCATTTTACAGTGAGAAAGATTATGTAAAAGTAGAAAATATTCCAGACAGTTGCCAATCTTCCAAGGAATGGAGGTCCCAGTAAATTCACCCCAAAGTCAGACTGTGAAATGCTCAGAGACATTGCAAAAAGCCCAAGAGTTACATCTCAGACTCTACAAGCCTCAGCTTGTTAAATGTTAGAGTTCATTACAGTAAAATTAAAAAAACTGAGGAAATATGGTTTGTTTGGAATGGTTGCCAGGAGAAAGCCTCTTCTCTCTGAAAAGAACATGGCAGCACGGCTTAGGTTTGCAAAGTCACATCTGAACCAACCACAAAACTTCTGGGACAATGTCACTTTTAGATGAGACTAAAGTGGAGAAGTTTGGCCATAATGCTCAGTGCCATGTTTGGTGAAAACCAAACTCTGAATATCGGCACAAACCCCTAATAGCAACTGTCAAGCACGATGACAGAGGGGTGATGGTTTGGCCTTGTTTTGCAGACACAGGACTTGGAAACATTGCAGTCACTGAGTCGGCTATGAACTCTTCTGGTATACCAAAACATCCTATGTGAGGCCATCTGTCCAGCAGCTAAAGCTTGGCCGAAATTGGGACATGCAAAAAGACAATGATCCCAAGCATAACAGCAAATCTACAATAGAATGGCTGAAAAAAGAAAATAAGCTGTTGCAGTGGTACAGTCAAAGTCCAGTCCTCAACCCGATTGAAATGCTGTAGCGGGACCTTAACCCCTTAAGGACCTGGCATTTTTTTACTTCGAACTTTTACATCTGGTCCTACTTCCCCCATGTCCTAATAGGGCCATCTTTGACATTACCCCATCAAACCATATATTTCTGAAAACTAGACACCCCAATGTATTTCAAATGCTAGTATTTTAAACCTTTCCATGCTTGAGATTCTACCACCAGCCTTTGCCAAAGTTTGTGGTAGTAATTTGTTTTGTATTTTTTTTTACACAAATTGTATTTCGGGTACATATATTTAGCTCCAGGTATACATCACTATCAAACAACACCACAATATGTGCTCAGCAACGTCTCCCGAGTACAGTGATACCACCCATGCATGGGTTTGTCTAGTGTTTGGGGTTAAAAGGCCACATTTGGGATTAGAAAGTGGTTAGAAAGCTGAGCTCCTTTGACTTCCATGGTTGGATACAGTACTTGTATTCAACCTGCAAGTGGAGCCAGAGTTCTCCGGTGAACTTTTCCAACTTTATTTTTTTTTTTTTACAGGACACGCCGCCATCATGCGAGTGGCTAAATCACTCTCAGTGGTGGTTGTGACCGCTCTCCGGAGCAGTTACAGCGCGTCCTGGGGTGAGTATTCGGTGTTGCTGAATGCTGAGGCATTTCAGCAACACCATTGAAGTTTAGGAGGTGATCGTTGATAAACACTGAATTTCAGAAGAGCAAAGACAACCTCTGCTGCTGCCGACACTTCCTATCACCCCAGCACTCCGTAATGGAAGCCCCCAGAGGAAGGGCTGGCAGCAGCGGAGGTTACCAGAGAGGAGCATCCAGGTCCCCTGCAGAGATCTGAGGTCTGATTATAAGACGGTTTATAAGAATATAAGGCGAGGGGTATTTTTAGAGCATGTGCTCTGAAAAAAAGTTGTCTTATAATCGAGCAAATACAGTAAATGCTTGCTCCTCTTAGCAAAACAATAACATTTTAAATCAGGTGTATTTTAAATACAGTGTATGGCAGACATTGACGCCTTGGGGAGGGGCCACATGGGGCCCCTGATGCCAATCTCAGTGTTGTTAAACACTGTTTAAGCGGAAGCCTGGCGCATGACACACGTCATTAAGAGGTTACATTTCATGGTGTTCCCACTGCAAATGCATGAGGGGATTCTGCCTGATCCTTTCATATGCATGTGTCCCAGCAATTGTGAGTGAGATTTAAAAAAAATATTTTATTATTATATTTATTTTCAGGTGCCTCTCAAGCCTGGAAGAAGTCTTATGGATTGGATTCGAGTGGCAAAAAGTGGTCAAGATCTGACTGGGTTAAGGGGAAGACTGATTGAGGTTTCTGAGGAAGAGCTTTCCAAGCACAATACGAAGAATGACTGCTGGATGTGCATTAGAGGTAGGCTGCCATAGTAAGCATATATTATAGTGTGCATGTGTGTGAAAAAACAGTGCATTGGATAAGCACTTCATATCACAGTTTCTTGCCTAAATATAACAAAATATATTTTAAACAATCAGTGTCCAAACCTTATATTTTTGAAAACTAGACATCCCAGGGTATTTTAAATGGTGGCAATTTTACACTTTCCATGCCAGGATTTTTGGGAAGATGGGACATATTTTTACATTTCTGCTCTACAAGACAGATGAGATATACTGGCAGGAATCCAGTGACAAAAACATTTTTGAAAAGTATAATGGAGCACAGAGAACTCCTGCTCCCTTTCTACTAAATACATGTATCACAATACCTCGGACCTTGAGGGCTCTGGCTACCCAGAGCCTACCCTTGTGGGACAGGGCAAGGACTGGTCACTGATGTTGGGGGGCGTTCCTGCCAATGTCGGCGGGCATTTAAATGGGTGTAGAGTGGGTCATGTCAGGACCCCGCGTCCCAGAGTATTTGGGTGTTGACCCGGAGAATGGCCGCTGCTCCCGGAGTTCTCCAGGCCAAACACGGAGAGTTCCCAGCTATGTGTATAACATGGCATGCATTTAGGGTATTTTATCACACTAAGGAAATAAAGGAAAATACTGTGCAGAGTCCAGGATCATGCGTGGATTTGTCCTCCCACAAAGCTTTGAATTCTGTTGAAAGCAATGTGTGTATTCAATTAATGTTAACCAGAACATGGAACAAAGACTAGCCCAGCACATGGGGTCACACCAGTAGTAGTAGCTGCCCTACCAATGATGCAGTCAAATTATGACAAGCACTAAAAAGAATGTGTATTGTGCACAGAAATGTTATTTTGGTTTTTGTTCAAACTTTTATTTTGTAATTTGAATAACAGGAACTCAGGCCCCTGTATGCACATTTATGTACAGAGCAATACATAAATTTGCTTGCATAGACTTTATTAATAACATATTTCTAATGTGTTTTTATAAAATCATTTTAATCATTCATTTTAATGTGGAATAATGTCCTATTAGTATTCACAGTTACCTTTTGAGGTCTGTTTACCACTATTGAAATTATGTACTGTCAGGCATACTATATAATGTTTTTCTTTTACAATATGTTTTCATGTATTTGTTTCATTTATTGATTCTAGCTTAACTATATGATAAATTAACAATTTTATATTACTAAACCTAGGGAATGACTGCAGCCCTTAAATAAAAAAAACTGTTAGTGCCTTAGCTTTTTGATGGCTTTTACATGGCCAGTGGTGTTTAGTTCTGCACACACCATGTCCATTTTGCCCAGTTAGTCTCCTTATCCAAATATACTTAACCCTGCCCACTGCCCAGAAACCCGCACCTTCCCAGAGCAGCTTCTTTATATAGGGAGGAAGGGGCTATAAAATCAGCCCTTAGTGTGGTGTTCTACATTCATAGATGTAGCCTTCAATACAAAACTACGTGTGCATGACTTTCTTCTCAGAAATATAATATATCCTTCAGTAGGATTAGGTGTATGCCAGTCAAAGATGTAGGCAGAGCTGGGTGAAAAAAATGCACACAAAATAGCTGGGTGCAAGTGCATATAGAGGGATTCTTTATGCCCCTATAGATATACATATATGTCCTCAAAAGCAGTGCCATGATGCCCATTAGGACATATACAGCCATGTCCATAACTATTTGGACACATTTTTTAGGGGTTCTATACACCATCAATTTGTAATGGAGCCATTGAGATGTGTCACAGTGCACAGTGGTTTTACATCCAAATCGGGTAAATGGTTTAGGAATCCTAGCACATGTTATGTTTAGGGACCAAAAGTAATTGAGTAATTGACCGGAAAACTGCTTCATTGTTGCTATTCCTGTATTGGTATAGCATTATTTTCTTATTTATTTTTATTTTATTCCTTGCTGTTGCTGCCGGCCAAGTATGTCTGACCATAAGCATTTTGGAGGTTCCATAGGAGACATACCAAAAAAAAAAACATCTGGCAAGACTAAGCATGCAGCTTGTTCCGTATATAAAGAGACCCTACAAGATCCTAAACAATCTCTCTGTTCCTCATGTACGAGGCCTAAGGAGGTGGCAGATTAAAACATTTTTTTATAAACTGAATGAGGTCAGAAATGCAGTCTATCTTCCTCCAACTTGGAAGTTTGCTTGACTTTCAACCTTCAGTTAAAAAGACTACCCAGGACTTCCTCAACCTCTGACCAGGAGTTGCTGTCTTTTGAGGATCTCTTGGCTGAAGAGGAAGAGGAAATCTCACTTTTTCCAAGTGGAGGATGTGGTCAAGTTAGCCTCTGCAGTCCGAGTGATAGGGACCAGGAACCAGACAGAGACAGAAAGTGTGATGCAAAACACATTTTTAATTAAAAAAAATGTATATATCGTGATCCAAAATCATAGCCGGGGTCGGTAGCCAGAGTGGGTGATCAGATGAGCTGGGGTCAGGAATAAGAGCTTCAGCGAAGTCAGAGTCAAAGCCAATAGTCAGGACAGGAATACACTGAATAGCAGGAAATTAAAAAAAGGCAAGGAGGTAATGAGCCTTGCTGCTTAAATAGCCTGGAATGAGTAGGAAATGGGCTGCCTAAAAGCAATCAGATTAGTAACCCTGGTAACTGGGTAGGAAAGGGGCTGGTTGTGGTGAAACAGCTGAGTAACCCTGACACGGGGATGGAAAGGGCTGTTCATTAATAAACATGTGAGTAACCCTGACAGTACCCCCCTCTCAAGGACCCCCTTCTTTGTGGGTGGGTCCAGGCTTCAGCAGGAAGTGGGCATGGAATGGACGAAGGAAGGAAGGAAGAAGGGGGCATGGACATCAGAGACTGGGACCCAGGAGCTTTCTTGTGGACCAATTGGTTGCACACATGAATCAATGATCTTGTGTATTTTGTATTCCTTATGATTGTCAACCGAAACGTGACATGGAAGTCGCAGAGAGGTGGTGTAGCTGTTACACACCAAAGATTTCAAAAGAGAAACATGGAATACGTTTGAGATGCGCATGCTAGGAGGGAGGTCACGCACATAGGCTACAGGGTTAACCCTTTGAAGTACAAGGAATGGCCCAACGTAATAGAGTGCTAGTGTTTGTGAGGAACACAGTCGTAAGGTACGGGAATACAGCCAGACCCAATGGATAGAAACTGCTCCAAGGCATGGTTTGCTAGTTCCGCTGCACCATTGAATTGCGGATGGTAGACTGAGGAAAAGGAAAGATTAATTCCCGTTTGCTTACAAAAAGCGTGCCAAAATCTAAACAGACTATCTACCCCGATCTGAGATGATCAGTTTGGGTAACCCATGTAAACAAAAGACTTCCCGAAAAAAAATCGAGGTGAACTTTTGAGACATAGATTTTTAAGGGGATGCAATGCAACATCTTAGAAAACTGGTCAACAACCATGAGAATTACCGTATTACCATGTGAGACTGGAAGATCCACAATAAAATCAATGGACAAGTATGTCCAGGGTCGTTCACTATTCGGTATAGGTTGAAGGAGGTCAACTGAAAGATGTCATGGTGTCTAATTTTGGGCACACACAGGACAGGCAGCTACAAAGGCAGTGACATCTGAACGGAGACTAGGCCACCAAAATTGTCGAGAGACGGCCCATACTATCTGGTTTTTACCTGCTAGTTTGGTGTTGTGATATGTGCTTAGTGGCGGTTATCTGGTACAAAACTTCAACGACCAGTAGGTTTCTCTGTAGGAGCATTGGCTTGTGCAGCCAGAGTCTCTTCACCTAGAGAATCATTGGAGTGGAAGATATCTCCTCCTTTTATAGAAAGAGAACTGCCGGGATAATGCGTCTGCTTGAATGTTTTTAGTACTGGGAAAATAGGAAACCACATAATTAAATCTTGTAAAAGGATTTGCGGATGAACTCCCAGTGCAGAGCATCCGCAACATACTCCTCCCTCGCTTGATTCTCTGCTTCAGACAGTGGGTATACGTGGCCAAGATGGGGGAATGGCACCAGGTTGGAGGTCAATTGTGCAGTCATTAGGCCAGTGTGGCAACAAAACACCGGCCTGACCTCTGTCAAATCCTGGATTTCTTGGTTCACTGCAACAAAGAGACCTAAACACTGGTCCTGTTGGTCCATCCTAGTGAACATATTAGGTGTAGATGGATTGCCTTTACCATCCAGATTCATGACTCTTGCGTAATGTTAGGGACCAGGAAAAAGACAGAGACAAAGTATAAAACAAAACCCCTTTATATATATATATATATATATATATATATATATATTAGTACATTTAATACATGAACATATGCTTTTGGGAAGGTTTGTGTGTGTGTCTATGTGAAAACACACATCTGTCTGTCTCCTCCATAACTGGGCTATGCAGGAACTCTTTGGAAAAAGGTGTTGGGTGAACCAATTTTTGAATTGAAAGAATATTTTAAAAACGAAATATGTATCAAATCTAAATGGAAATATTAACCCTTTCTCGCCTGTACTGGCTCACGATGCAATGCATTCGCGACAAAGCCTGTACATATACAGGCTGATGTTACATACCTGCATCGCCGTGATTGGCGGCTTTGCAGCATCCACGGAAGCCTCACAAGTGCTTCCTAAGCATAATCGGTGTTGCTGACAGGCCTCTATATCGAGGCATTCAGCAACACAATCCCCTCTACTCCGATCACCTTGTGAGAGCAACCACAAGCTACATCAGTAAATGGCATTGCTGCCACTCACAAGATGGCGGCGCCAACTGTCAACTGTCACTGTTCACAGAGGGTCATCCAGGAACTGCATTCAACCATGCAAGTCAATGGAGCCCAGCTAACTAATCACAATGTGATTTGTAAAATAAAAACATAATTAAAAACATTAATAAAAATAAATAAATTTTGTAAAAATAATTCCCCACTGTCACCAAAAAGTACAAATAAATAAATATATATATATATACATATATGTATATATACCGTATTTGCTCGATTATAAGACAAGGTTTTTTTCAGAGCAAATGCTCTGAAAAATACCCCTCGTCTTCTAATCGGGGTCGTCAAATAGAGGTCTTATTATGAGACTAAGATCCAGATCCCCCACACCGCTGCAGGGGACCTGGATCCTCCTGTCTCCCCCCACACACACTTACCGGTGCTTCCTGCTGTATTGCCGGGGCAGCGGGTTGACGTCTACGCGATCCGCGTAGACAACGTCCGCTGCAGCCGGAAGGAGGTGTGGCTAGCAGCGGGGGTTGTCTGCGTTCGTCGCGGATACCTTCCCCGACTGTCAGAGATCAGAGTTCCCGGGGCGGGGAACTCTGATCTCTGACAGCCGGGGAAGGTATCCGCGACGGACGCAGACAAACCCATGCTGCCAACTCCACCTCCTTCCGGCTGCAGCAGAAGGAGACGTCAACCCGCTGCCCCGGCAATACAGCAGGAAATTGGAAGCACCGGTAAGTGTGTGTGTGCGTGTGCGTGTTAAATGGGGCATTTCTGGAATGCCTTATACCCCTATATGCCACTCTGGCACTTAGGGGGTTAAAAGGCATATTATGGGGCAGAGTGGCATATAGGGAGGTATAAGGCATTTCAGGAGGCAGAGTGGCGTTAAGGGGGCATTTAATAGAGCACTCTGCCTCCTGAAATGCCTTATACCTCCCTATATGCCACTCTGCCCCATAATATGCCTTTTAACCCCCTAAATGCCAGAGTGGCATATAGGGGTATAAGGCATTTCTGGAGGCAGAGTGCTCTATACAATGCCTTTTAACTCCCTTAATGCCACTCTGCCTCCTGGAATGCCTTATACCTCCCTATATGCCACTCTGCCCCATAATATGCATTTTAACCCCCTAAATGCCAGAATGGGATATAGGGGTATAAGGCATTTCTGGAGGCAGAGTGGCACATAGGGGGTCAAAAGGCATACCATGGGGCACAGTGGCATATAGAGGGTTAAAAGGCATATCATGGGCCACAGTGCCACATTGGTGTGGCAAGCCTGGGGGCAGATGTGCGTAACTGGGGGACAGGTTGGAAAATACAAGGAAATAAAAACAAAAAAAATATTTTTCTCAATCATAGCTTTTATTTAAAAAAATAGTTTACATGAATTAACATTTACTGGTAAAACTTTTTTCCTTTAGGGTCGTCTTATATTCAGGCTTTTTCTTTTTTAGGGGCAGTTATGGTTAGTGGGGTCGTGGAGTTAATTAACGACCCCATCAACCATAACTGCCCCTTAATTAGCCCTAATGACCCCATCAACCATAACTGCCCCTAATTTAACCCTGAAGACCCCATTAACCATAACTGCCCCTAAATTAACCCTAAACACCCCATCAACCATAACTGTCCCTAAATTAACCTTAACAACCCCGTCAACCATAACTGCCCCTAAATACCCCATTAACCATAACTGCCCCTAAATTAACCCTCAACACCCCATTAACCATAACGGCCCCTAAATTAACTCTCAACACCCCATCAACCATAACTGCCCCTCAATTAACCCTAAATACTCCATCAACCATAACTGCCCCTTAATTAGCCCTAATGACCCCATCAACCATAACTGCCCCTAAGTTAACCCTGAAGACCCCATTAACCATAACTGCCCCTAAATACCCCATTAACATAACTGCCCCTAAATACCCCATCAACCATAACTGCCCCTAGATTAACCCTAAACACCCAATCAACCATAACTGCCTCTAAATTAACCCTCAACACCCCATCAACTATAACTGCCCCTAAATTAACCCTCAATACCCCATTAAGCATAACTGACCCTAAATAAACCATTGACACCCCATTAAGCATAACTGACCCTAAATAAACCCTCAACACCCCATTAACCATAACTGCCCCTAAATACCCCATTAACCATAACTGCCCCTAAATTAACCCTAAACACCCCATTAACCATAACTGCCCCAAATTAACCCCTACCTCCCCTAAGTTTCAGCAGCCCAAATATTAATGTTATACTCACAGTTAGATGAGTGTCTTAGCCATGTGGACGCTATAGGAAATGGTCAGGGTCAATTGTCAGTGTGACTGCAGGGAGGGACTGGTAAGTAGTAACTGGTGTAAGTCACACTAAATGAAACGGATTATAAAACGAGGGGTATTTTTCAGAGCATTTGCTCTGAAAAAACCATCATTTTATAATCTATAAAAATCGATTCAACTAATTGATAATAAAATTAATTGGCAAATATTTTCATTATCGATTATTATCGATTTTATCGATTAGTTGTTGCAGCCCTAAAAAAAATCACTAAAATAATACAATACATAAACAATAAAGTGAGCTAAGTGATGTAATTGTGACATCACTGGCATTAATAACATGTCTAACTATACTGCACTGATAACAGGGAAAATAAAATATAAAAAGATATTAATAAAAAAAGAAAAAACCCTTACATCCCATTGCCCTAACACAAAATCTAAACGTTTACTCCCCCATGGGCCTTGACATTAACGTTATAGGACTGCCTGTTTTGGTTCCTGAGCTTTTCCTGTTTTGGTTCCTGAGCTGTTCCTGTTTTGGTTCCTGAGTTGCGGCCAGCACCCCACAAGTGGACTCCAAAGCTGAGTACCCTGCAAGTGGGCAACCTGCCTTGTGCCTTGCAAGTGGGCAGTCTGTTGTGTGTGCCCCATCCAGAGGGCTTCCAGTCGTGTGTGCCCCATCCAGAGGGCTTCCTGTCGTGTGTGCCCCATCCAGAGGGCTTCCTGTCGTGTGTGCCCCATCCAGAGGGCTTCCAGTCGTGTGTGCCCCATCCAGAGGGCTTCCAGCCAAGAGACTTTCCATATATATGTTGTTGTACCATCATCTGCAATACAGATATTAACTGCATATCATGTCTGTGGTTTATTTCCTGTTCCTGTCTGAAACAACCCCAAGCCATCATGCATCGTCGGGTTCAGACAGAGCCCCTCGTATCCCCTGCACCTGGGCTCCTATCAGACCTGTTCATCCGGTCCGTGACAAAGGGATGGATAGGACTCTCTAGAAAGAAAAAACCTAAGGATGTGGGGTATTTCCGTAATCTGGAGATGCAGCTAAACAATTTTGGCAGGTTTTCTCTGCCGTAACACATACCCTGTGCAAAAAAATCTAAGCAACACAGAAGTGTTGGTGGAAAAAAAGCGCAGGAAATCATTTCTGCGGCCACATTTGACAGCGATTGGTGGCCAAATAGCTACATGAAGAATGCCCATATACCCCTGATACGAAAGTCTGGGTTGACTGCTTTACAGAAATATATACTTTTGTGGGTATTTTTGGTTTATTTGTTTAAAATTAGAGTTGCAATCCCATCATACCTAATGTAAAGATTCTATAGCTTTGCAGATAATAATGTAGATCCCTGCTGTATGGAAATTCTATATAAATTAGGTATTTCTGAAATCGGGACACCTGAATTGATTAACTTGGAGGGGATTTTCCATCACTTTACCTAATTTTGTGAGGATACAGAGAGGAAAATATATTAAAAAAAAAATAGGGTTTTTTCTAATTTTAGTTTTTACTAGATTTCTCATCCTAACTTTTCAGCTAATTATATAACTATGGTATCAAAAGAAAGCTCCGTCTCTCCTTGAACATACAATATATAGTTTAAATGGGTACAGTATTTGCAGGAAAGGGGAATAGTCACTGAACCGCAAAAATGGCAAAATTGCTCTGGGACTTGAGGTACCAAAAACCCTTGGGACTAAAGGGGTTAAATGCATGTATTTATGTACATGAAATAAAATACAATAAGTCCTTACAAAATGCATTTAACCAGTATATATATATGTTTGTAGGGGTACATACAAGAAATATTATGTTCTGTTGAGGTTTATACTATATTGTATAGTTAGGCATCATGTACCTTCTAGCATTTTGGGGTTTTCTACATTTCAAACCTGTATTCTGGTAGAAAAACACACTTTATTTTACTGATATTATTTTAACATTGGTATGAAGAGCTGTCTACTAGAAAAAAAATAAGAAATGTTCATACATACAATTAGCATCAATTTAAATTAAATTGGTTCCTTTTGTTCTAGTATTAGTTTGGTACAGTGACTAATTGATGTTTTCTTAGAGATGTCTAAAAGTAAGCTAACATGTACAAGTGAGCTAACATGGAACCTCACCCTCCTTTTAATTTAATTCAGTTCAGGTTTGATAATTATAGCAATTGCTTTCTTTTAAAACACATGCTGTAAGGATTCACAAAGGCATTTTTGATGAATGCTTATTAGCATGTGTGATTTCAAGGAGACATGAAATGTTAGAATTAGATGACATTAATTTTGGAACATTCTGCTGCTGAGATTTCTTTTTGTCATGAATAGATTACTTTTAGCAACTGTTGAAAAGTTTGTGTCCAGTTCCATTTTCCCTCTTGTGACACATCTCAAAGTTTATCAAAACAAAGTTAAAGGAACAGTATGGCAATCTTTTAAATGTGAGAACACCAAATAAACAGCGCTTAAAACCAGACCAACACATTTATATTTTCAATAAACATGCGGCTCTAATAGTGTATTTTGGGCAAAGCACATACGCCCGGAGTTTTATATAAAGCCTGCCCTCTTATCATAGATATTTGGAATGCAGGTGAGCTTATGTGTTCTGCATGCAAAATACAGTAGTAAAGCCTCAAGTTTATTGAAACGATAGCTGGCAATTTGTTTTCGGCTTTAAATGTGTTTATTGTTCATGTCCTGCTGCTGCCCAGAAAATATGGAATAAATGTGGACATAATGTATGCCAATATCTAAAGTGTATTAACACTTGGTTTATGATTTGCATTTGCCTAGTGCATCTTATAAGTAGCATTGCATTTTAGTATAGAGTTAATTCAACATGGAGAACACACATTTGCCAATATACAATTAACAATACACAAATTTATTATATACAATTAACAATAACATGAACATACTAGTACAGAAACCTTGTCTTTAGCGTTTATCGTTAATTAGAAAACCCTAAACCCCTGACCTCATGAAAACACAGTGTCTATCACTCTAGTAGGCAACTTGAAACCCCTGACCCAGTACGGATCATTTTATTAGGCAACTTGAAACCCCTGACCCAGTACTGGTCACTCTATTAGGAAGCTTGAAACTCTTGACCCAGTGCTGTTCTGTCTACCCAGACCAAGAGTTGATCTCAACATATTTTCCCATCTTTGAAGGGTTCAGTAATAGTGTTTTCACTGCCGAATATATTCTTTTCTACCCCTGACAAATAACATTTGTACTGGCCCACTGCTTCTAACTGGCTTATTTACTGCACCTGGAAGAGTCAATCTCGTGTTAAAAAGTCAGGAAGTCTTTAATAAATTTTCTCTGAATTGTCTCTGAAATTCTAGCGCTATCTCTGGCTGTATACCATTTACACTCACTGTATCTCCCTATACAGGAAAGTCTGTAGTAAGTATTTTAATACAATTGCTGGCATAATATAAACAGAAATATACATGCATAGTACATATACAGGCTACTATTTTCAGCCTGATGAGTGCTGATGAGGATTTGTTCTCACATATAAATATAGAGTCTAATGACTATCATTCATTTGTTAGGATAACACTTTTTGTCATTATCAACCATTGTTGCCATTACTTGCAAGAAGCAGGCTTAATTTGTATGTACAATGTAAAAGCGAGTTAAGTGGCAATAAGCAGAATTAACTTGACTCAGTATAATTATGTTATTATTGTTTCAGGAATGGTGTATAACATCAGTCCCTACATGGAGTATCACCCTGGGGGAGAGGATGAGTTGATGAAAGCCGCTGGAGCAGATGGCACTGATCTTTTTAATCAGGTATGTTCACAGCTGGAAAATTTACACTGGTTAATAGTTGTTAGAAAAAGAAGAAATAATAATAATTTACGAACATAGTTTGCTTGTTTTCCCCGGACATGTACATATTTTAAAAGACGCACATTAGTTGTACCTCATTCATTCCCATATACAAAAATATAATTCGTTTTCTGTGGCTAAACAAAATTTAGGGTAAGAAATGTACTATGTCACTTATTTGTCATATCTTCACCTTAACCTCTTCAGTTGCATTACAGGTCCCAGCATGCTTAACAGTCTGATGTGAGTCTGATTGTAGTTGTGGCTCACAGTTGCTGGCATGGCTCTGACAGTGGTTAAAATTCCAACTGCTTGTGAGGGGAACCATAGAGAAAGGAAAGAGAGCCTGAAATGGCAGACATAAAGGAAAGGAAGCTGAAATGGGACAAAAAGGAAAATAACTAAAATCAGTAATAAATAAAAAAAGTAGACGTATATGGAGTTTTAATTACAATACCAGTTAATGTCTAGCAGCTTAGAAAATCTTTATAATGTTTTTCTTATAGGAAATGTTTTATTGTTGTGTCATTACAAATGTAAAAACAATATTTATATAATCATTGATAATGCTGCTTTATCTGGGGATCTGGTAATTTTGAAAAACAAAAGGCCCTTACCAACATACAATGAGATGTATATTTTTTTGTTGACAGGTTCATCGCTGGGTTAATTATGAATCAATGTTGAAGGAATGCCTTGTAGGTAGGATGTCTGTGAAACATTTCCCAGTATCTAAAGGTACGCTTTGAAGTAAAAATAGTAATTCTACAGAATTGACGTGTAGGACTTCAAAAAATCCCTCAAGACCCAGTGTTTAGGGATTTCTATTAACTAACATCCTAATTCCCTTTCTCCCACCTACTTTAAGCTTAGCTTTTCTAGCCCCCCCAGCTTTCAGACTGAACTTATGTCCTTAATATTATTACCTAGTCTGACTGGTCCATTGCAAAGAATGGCAATTTTACCTCTTGTGTAATATACTTTAACTCTGTCTAGATTGTTAGTTTGCTTGAGAAGAGCCCTCCTTAACTTTTGTCATAATTGTTATGTTGTGGCTATTCAGACCCCTGTGCGCATGCTTGGAAAGCTCCCCCATTAATTTCAGTTGGAGAGATTTTTTGCCACCAATTGGCTGCTTCAGGCAAAGAATTGTCAGACCACGGAGTAGGAAGCAGCTGCATAGCTGTAGCTTCTGCTTAAGTGCCTTTGTGTTTTAACACCTTAATGACCAATGACGTGGCAGACACAATCACATGCCTGGCACGTCATGGCATTAAATAAGCTTAGAAAGCAACCTAAGATAGCTTTGTTTGCTTAAACAGTGTTGTTGTAATGCCTCAATGGCATTCAGCAACATCAAGAACTTTAGTATGGGCCCCCTACCGAGAGCGTCAACGTCCGCAATATACTGTATGGTGGGGCATGCTTGATTGAAAAGGGCTTCAATGGCTTGAAAACCCAAAAGCCCGCCCACCCTAGGACTCTCTGTGACCATGCCACTGCAAGAGATTTTTCCTCTCCCAAGAGATAAGGGAGGCCATTAAAAAATAAACATGTTTCCAAAGAGGGTCTCTTCAGACCCTCCCATGCAAGTCAGTAGAGCCCAGCTTTCTCATCAGAATGCGATTATTAAAAATTATGCAGTGATGTCACCATCAGGGAAACCATCCAGTTCCAACACAATTTACCAAAAAAGTCTAAAAATATAAAACATACAAAAAAAAACGACGTTTATTTTTGTGAGCAAGTGCTAAAATGAATGCGATATTTACTGGAAATCCTGTCATGGAAAGAGTTAACATACTAGCATTTAAAATATGTCTAGTTTAGAAAAAATATATGGTTTGATGGGGTAAATATGGCCAGGTTCAACGATGTCCCAAATAGGGGATAGGTACAGACTGACCAGATGTCAAAATAAAAATCTCAAATGTGACTTTTTAGCCCCAAGTAACCCAATAAACTCATGCATGGGTGGTATCACTGTACTCTGGGGATGTTGCTGAACACATATTGGGGTGATGTTTGTCAGTGACATATACCAAGGGGCTGTAAATTTATACTTAAACTTTGTGTGAAAAAAAACAAAAAATAACTACCACAAACTTACAAATACCACCATCTGAAATACCCTCTATTTTTCAAAAAAATATGAAATATTATGGAACACGGAAAATAATATTTTGCATTTAAAGCATGCTGTATGGAATGTTAAACTTTCCCTTTAAGAGTAATTTTGTGCCTTCTTTTAACATCAGTTGTGGGAAAATTACTTGAAGAGATAATAAGTAAAATTAGCATGGGTTTATGAAGAATAGATCTTGATCATCGTATAAACGTTATGGATTTACGTCACGTTTCAGCTTCACTAACTATGTAACTGCTTCTAGAATACAGTTCTTTATAACTTAATATACAGCCCTGCGTAGGTTACCCACAGTAAGAAACACTGTATTCGGCTTCAGTACGTGTACACTTTGTACATGCGCTTGTATTAATGGCTTATGCCAAATGGAGTGCTGAAGTAAATGCCACATTAGAGTAAATGCTTTCCAGTAATAAGCAAAAGTAATTCAAGTGATTTTTTATTTTTTTTTTATGTTTAATAGCTGTATATAATTACTTCACTTCATGTTATAGCTAGTTTACCTTAATGGAAGTAGTGCTAATATGAGTGGTGCTACATTGTGATCTATGAGAGTAACATTTAAATATGATGGTCTGGAAAATGATTAGATCATTTCCTAGGGTGAATTTGCCCAAAAAAATTTTTGTGGGAAAAAATAAACTCTCTCATTAAAAAATACAATTCAGTTATATAGAACATGTAGGAAATTTTATATTCTGTATTTACGTTTGCGTTTCAGTTACTCAGCCTTCACAATTCTGGCTAGCTTACAAAGCCCTCCCTAAGCAAAAAATGTATTATGTATGTATGTATTTCCTTGACATCTCACAGGATAAAGAGACTACACATCTAGGTGTAGGGTAGGAAGAACAAACATTTAAAAGGTACCTCCCTTCTTGTTACCTTGTGGTTTTCTTTTGATTAACCTTTGGTAAATAGATGTCTCATATATGGCTTTTTATCCTTTCTTCCTTGTAGTAGCTAGGTCCGTTTTGCACTGGCTTCTACAGATCATGCAGCAGCTGCTGAGGGTTTGCATTTGTTCAGCTGCCATTAGGCTGGCTGTCGACTTTCTTTGTGATGGTTCTATGGAGAGTGTCCGAGTGTCAGTGGTTTTGTGTCTGGTCAGCTGCCTTCAGCAGACTTAGGGTAGGGTCTTGGTCCTGGTCGCCATGGCGACTAGAAACCACTTCCTGACGCCCACAGTTTTGCAGGGTGCCTGATTCAGGATGGCAGAAGATAGGGAGTGGCGTGGCTGGCCTCCACAAGGGAGTAGTGAATATGTGTGTGTACTGTATACTGTAGTGTCAGAGTCAGTGTGTACATTTATGGGGCTGAAGTCAGTATGTATATAGTGCTACAGTCAGTAGATGCAGGGGCATACCTAGAGTATTTGGCACCTGGGGCAGATCCTGTATGTGCCCCCCCCACAAACACTTTAAAACTGCATAGCTTCTGGCGCAGACATTGAAGGTGGTACAGCGTTACTGTTATCATTAGATACTGAGGCAGACATTGACTGTGGTACAGCATAACACCTACCACTATATACTGAGGCAGACATTGACGGTGGTACAGCATAACATCTATCACTATATACTGAGGCAGACATTGACAGGGGTACAGCATAACACCTATCACTATATACTGAGGAAGACATTGACAGTGGTACAGCATAACACCTATCACTATATACTGAGGGAGACATTGACGGGGTACAGCATTACACCTATCACTATATACTGAGGCAGACATTGACAGGGGTACAGCATAATACCTATTACTATATACCAGGGCTCGACAAATCCCAGGCGCCAGGTCGCCATGGCGACAGAGAATTTTGTCCTGGCGCCTAGGTTTTGTCAGCCTCTTACATCCATAAAAAAAATGTGGATGTAAGAGGCTGAGTCACCACACGGGGGCGCTGCTGCTGCTGTCTGCCCAGGAGTCTGGGCAGACAGCACAGCCACTCAGAGCCCGCCCCCGAGCCTGAGACCCCTCCCACAGAGTGATCCTGTAGGCTGAAAACACGGTTGCTGGAAAACCAGCAATCGTGTTATCAGCTGCCACAGGCAGCTTCAGGGAAGGGGGTTGTGTGTTGATTGGTTCCCCACACAAGTGTGGGGACCTGACCCAACACCCCCCTGCTGCCTGATCGCTCCATGAGAGCGACAGTGCCGCGTTAACCCCTTCAATGCCGCGATCGCGGCATTTAGGGGTTAATTCCCGTTTTGTACGGGGCTCTGCTGCTGGTGCAGGCAGACCAGCAACAGCAAAAACGAGCCCCCACAAGCCCTTTGATGATTCCTGTAGGCATGGAAGCCTACAGCAGTCATCAGAGACTCCCCCTGCAATGGCTGGTCTATAGACCAGCAATTGAGTCCCAGCTGCCAGAGGCAGCTTCAGGGACAGGGGAGAAGGTTCTTTGGTGTCCACACTCATGTGGAGACCAAAGAACACCAGCCCCAACACCCCCCTGCTGCCTGATCGCTCCATGAGAGCGACAGTGCAGCGTTAACCCCTTCAATGCCACACTTGTGTATGACACATTCGTGGCATTGCAGGGGTTAACATTTTTCCCCACAAGCTTGTGGGGACTAAATATCAGTCAATGCTGTGCTCCAATGGAACATCAGCATCGAAAGAGTTAAAAAAAAAATAAAAAATTAATAATAAAAAAAACAGCACTGACCTGAAAGTCCAGGGTGCTTCCAGGTCAAACGCTGTGAGTTTAGTAAGTGGGCTGATGATGATCAGATCACTCCTAACCAACTGTTAGTTTAAAAAAATCCTGGCTCCTAACTTTTTTACCTGGCGCCTAGATTCACAACAAATTTGTCAAGCCCTGCTATATACTGAGGCAGACATTGACGGGGGTACAGCATAACACCTAAAACTATATACTGAGGCAGACATTGACGGTGGTACAGCATAATCCCTATCACTATACATTGAGCCAAACAGTGATAATAGTGCAGCATAACTCCTATCACTATATATTAAGCCAACCATTGATGTGGTGTAGGCCTACCACTTCATTGTCTGGCTTAGGGATGCACCGAAACGCCAATTCTGGACTGGAACCGAAAATGACCCCCCCCCCACCATAAAAAAAATCTCATACTTTTATTTAAAGTAAGTAACACAGCAAAATAGGACAAAAAAAATTCAATAACAATATTAATATTTTATTATATATTTTTTGGTATTTTTTTCTGTCTATTATTTTTGTGGTAATTAAGCAACTGAGTCTAGCCACAAGGGCCCTGTGGTTTTTTAGACTGACAGTTGTGATTTTATTAAAAGTGGTTTTTATACTGTCACATATATTTCTAGATTTTTCTTATTTCCCTAAACTGCTATTTCCAAATGTCATTGTGGTTTACTGAGGACTGATACAATTGTTTTAATATTATAATACAGTTGCA